>CM057452.1:219635000-220100000 GCA_016271365.2 Neoceratodus forsteri | reverse complement strand
GAGGGACAAGCAATTGCGAGAGTGTCCATCCCTCCCAGAGAAGGAGGCGCTGTCCATGGGAGCTCGATCCTTCTCCGCCCCTCTGACTCCCCGTGGCCCATGCTCGCTCAAACATGGGTCGCCGGCGTGGCGCGAGGCAAGGTGTCCAGCGCCTCAGTGCCACCAGGCCGGCTGTAGGGGAAGAGTGACTGACTTATCGCTCATGCTGCACTCCTTGTCCGATCCCTGGACAATTCAGGTAAAGTGGGTCTCAGACTGGGAATGGCTTCCCTTTCTGGCATTTGCAATTCAACTTAGCTCAGATAGCAATCATTTTGAAATCCTTATAAAGACCAGCTATGCTAGATCAGAGGGCTGCAGTGGTACAGGCAGAGCAGAGCATTTACACGCTATAAAAATGCCTGCACCGGGTACCTGATCCTACCAAGAGAGATTCGCTGCAGCCAGCAATTTACTGTATAATGCTACACCAGTTTACATGATGATCTGCACTAAGTCATTAATCTACACTGCTTGCAACAGTGCAGATAAGGTCATGTAAACGGGTGTGAGATAACCTGGGTTGAAGCCCAATCATTTATCTGTAGTCAGAGAATGAAAAGATAGGCAATGTACCTAGAAAAGCAAAGTGAGGCAGGGAAAGCAGTCAGGAGTGCCAATGCAAGGATAGAGGAGAAGATAGCAAAAGAGATTAAGAAAGGGTAAGACTTTACTGGTACATTAGCAAAAAGACAGAAGACCAGGGGTTATTTTTTGGCTAAAAGTGGAGAAAGGAGAGGGAGTGGAAGACCACCAGGATAAAGCATCAATCCTGAACAAATATTTCTGTCAGTTTTCAGAGAGGAAGGAGGAACACATCTAAGACTCAGGACTGGTATGGAAGTGGACAGCAGTCCATTTACAGAGGAGACAGTCCTAAAGGAACTCACCAAAGGTGGACAAGGCAATGGGACCAGGTGGGATACATCCTAGAGCATTAATGGAGTTAAGGGACATACTGTTGCACCATTGACATCACTGTTCAACAAGCCACTGTATACGGGGAGGTTCCGAGGAGTGCCGATGTAGTCCCTTCTCCACAAGGGAGGAGCAGAGAATAGGCTGGTTAATTATAGACCTGTCAGTCTGACCTCGGTGATGGGGAAAATAATGGAATCAATGCTAAAAATAAGGATAGTGGAGTACCTTGAAGCCAGCGGAGCACAAGATCCAAGGCAGCATGGATTCACGCTAGGAAAGTAGTGTCTGGACAAATCTGATAGATTTCTTTGACCGGGGACCAGGAGGTGGATCAAGGGAGCGGTGGATGTAGCCTACCTTAACTTCAGCAAGGCATTCAACACTGTTCCACATAGGAGGCTGGTGAACAAGTTTGGTAGCCTGGGACTGGGTCACAGGGTGGTGAACTGGGTTGGGAATTGGTTGAGGGTAGAACACAGAGGGTGGTGGTAAATGGAGCTAATCAGAGGTAAGGAGGGTGACTAGCGGTGCCACAGAGATCCATTCTTGGGCCAGTAACATTACAGAGGGGTTGGAGGGAGTACGCCTCTTTGCAGATGACACCAAGATCTGTAATAGGGTAGACAGCCCAGGAGGGTGGAAACAATGAGAAGCGATCTAGCTAAGCTGGACGAATGGTCCAGAGTGTGGCAGCTGAGATTTAATGCAAAAGTGCAAATCATGCACTTGGGGTAGAAACCCAGGGAGGATTACATGATGGGGAGTGCTTTTAGAGACCATGAAACAGGACAGAGATCTAGTGGCGATCATATCTGATGACCTAAAGGTGGCCCAAGCAATGTGCCAAGGTGGTGGGGAGAGCCAATAGGATGCTGGGTGCACAGGGAGAGGCATCACCAGCAGAAGGAAGCAGGTGGTAATGCTACTGTACAGGCTCATTGGTGAGGCCTCATTTTGAGTACTGCATCCAGTTCTGGAGGCCACATCTCCAAAAGGACGAGACAGGGTGGAGGCTGTTCAAAGAGGGGCAACAAAATGGTGCAGTGCCTTCACCAGAGATCATACAAGGAGAGATTGGATGAACTAAATACATTTCCATGGAGGAGAGGAGAGGTGGGAAGAGGGGTGACACGATTGAGACCTTCAAGTACCTAAAGGGAATAAACAAGGTACAGGTGGAAGCATCTTTTGATGAAATGGTGCTCCAGAATAAGAGGACATGACAGGAGACTGGAAGAGTGTAGACTAAGGGCAACATGAGAAAGTACTTCTTCACGGAAAGGATGGTGGAAGCATGAAACAGCCTCCCAGCAGAGGTGGTGGGAGCAAAGTCAGTGGGGAAATTCAAAACTGCATGGGATAGACACAGCAGAACCCTAGTGGATCAGAGGAGGAGATGAGGCTGGAGATCAAATAGGATCTGATGCCTGTTGGTTAGGTAGGAGTAAAGGGCAGACTGGATGGACCTGGTGTCCTTATCTGCCATCAAATTCTGTTTCTGTGCATCCCAAATCAGACATTTGGCTGCATCTTTGTACAGCAGAGAACCTCAAGTAATTAGATGTTGCAAGACTCCCGTGAGTCTACCACTTCAAACAAGACTTAATTAGGTGACAAACCACTGGGGTAGAGGTGGGGTGAGTGGAGAGAGCGTGGTAGGAGGGGAGGAGACAGTAGGGAAGAGGGGAAGAGAGAAAGACAGACACACACGCGGCAGGAGAGGAGGGAGGGAGATGTTAGGACATGTTGGTATTTATTTATAAAAATAGTTTGCCTGTGCATCCAGTCTGTTGAAATAGGTATTACTAAGTGGTCCTTCGTTTTGACTGAAGTTGCATTGTGTTAGCCATCCTAGCCTCTTTTCAGAAATGTAAATGCAACCTGCTTATTACAAAAGGGGCTACTAGGTGATCTTCGATTCTTAAATAATTTGCATACAAAAGGGTTAAATTTTCTAGCTTTATTCAGAATACAAATACTGTTTTCTGCTATTGTAACATACACCGCAAGCAACAGAGCACCTGTCGTGAGTATACTCTTTACTCATTAGCAGAGCATTTTTTTTTTTTTTTTTTTTTTTTTTGTGTGTTCTGACCGCCCTCCCAGGACTACAAAATGGCCCCAGCCTCACCAAAAGCAGCTTTCTCTGAGGGGCAGCAGTGTTCCAGCATCAGAGCAGGAGGGGCTCAGGCACCCGTGGGTGCAATACTTCAGCTGTGACTGGCCAGGAGTGGACTCGGAAAGGTGGCAGGGTCCCGGGTCTGAATGGCACTGGCTCACATCCATTTGGTCCCCTGGAGGCTCATATCCAGAGTTTGAGACTGGGATAGCTGATGGCCTGTTGGTGGCTCTCCTTGAGGGAGGGCTGCCTAATGGCTTCCACACCTTGTGTCCCATGTCCAGTATTTGAAAATAATATGGAACTTTCCACTTCACTTTGCTCCTGTGTGAGGAGCCAAGTATAAAACCAGCCAGCTCGAGAATCTGCAGAAGACCAGATGAGGTAGTGCTGGACATCGAAACCCAGGAGAAAGGGGAGATGGTTAGCCTGGCAAGTCTCAGTACTGTAACCGCCAATGATGTGACACGGAGACCCAGGTGAGAAGCCATTTCTACCTCATTACATTAGTGCCTATTCTCGGTACCATGGCTGGTCACCCAGGAGGGTATACACATCACCATGTCACATATTTCAGGTGTTCTGTGTAGATGCTGTGCTTTTGAGGGCATAGATACATTCTGTGTCCATGTCCCTTGCTGCTGCAGGGACACAAAATGTATACAGTGTATGTTGAAAAGCTGCTAAATGTACTTGTAACATGGCAAACGTGACATTCATAAAAAGTGGAAAACGGATTGGAGGAAATGCATCACCTGGTGCAGTTTGGAGCAGGTATTAATCCAGGGGTAATGCTGTGTGCAAAGGAAGTACCACGACGAGCCACACAGTAGAAAAGCAGCAGCGGTAGTAGCTAAGGAACAGTCAAAATAGGGTAGTTTGTCTTCTGCACGGAATTAGATGCAACATCGCCAGCGTGAGATGGACGATGGAACAGGAGTACTCAGAGCGAACGGCCGCATATGCAAATCTGGAACGCAAATACAGAGAGCTTACTATAAATGATGGAATCATAGATTTCAGAGCGGGTATAGAACAATACCCGTGAGAACAGTAAAAAAAAAAAGTGTAGTTATGTGGTAAGCAGACAGTTGTGCATATGTAGCATTATATTATATTTTCTACACATCATGATAGAAATCATTTGTAACAGTTTTCAGAAGTGCAGTAAAAGTTAACAAAAAGAAACAGACTGGCTGTGTTATGTTGTTCATACTATTTAAAACAGAACCATGATGCCTCTATAGTAGTGGATGCCATATTACAAGCATGAAAGCCACTCCGAAGGTGGCATCTAATGGGATTAATGCATGGTTGAACGTTGGGCAGCCTCGACCTCGACCTCTATTACAACCCTCTAACCGTATTAATCCACCATTAGATGCCACCTCGTCAGTGGCTTAATGCTTACCTGTTACCCCAGGACTTAGGACCCGTATACAAAAGATGATGACTGTAGCCTTGGTGGGGTTGAAGTCAGGGCTCGCCATGTAATCCCCAGTCACTTTTTGGTGTCGAATGCAAAGTCTGGTGTTCAGCAAGAAATGCTTCTGTCTCAAGTGTGGTGTCCAGAGTCCTCTATGACTGCTGTACAGAAAGGAAGGGGAGAGAGTCAAACTGAATCAAAGTATGCCCAAGATAAGTTGCTACCAAGTTGATCTCAAGTTGCCTTGCCATGTCGAGGCAGCATATTTCAGAAAAGAGGTGTGCAGAACAAGGGGCACAATTTAAAGACAGAGGGGACGGCTCAGGGGCCATGTGAGGAAGTATTTTTTCAGGGAGAGTGGTGCACGATGGAACGGCCTCCTGAGGAGGTCATGGGGCAAACAGTGCGGGAATCAAGCATGCATGGGACAGACAAAAGGCAATTATGGTGGGGGGTAGGAGGAAGTAGGCTGCTGGTTAACTAGGGTCTGCAGCTTATCCAATAGGTAGGGAAATAGGCAGACTAGGTGGGCCAAGTGGTCCTTATCTGCCATCAAAGTCTATGTTTCTAGATGTCGGTATATAGCATTACTGAACTGAAAATCGGTTTCTTGACCAACTATGGTAGCTCCAAGGAGCCACTGTGTCAGAGGGCCCCAGCGCCTTGAAGAGATGAAGAATGTGGTGGAGTAGCACCCTGTAGTTAGCAGAAGCAAAGATAGCAAATCTTCAAATGGAGAGGACTGTCAAAGCTTCACAGTGAAGGGCAGGTGTAGCGTGGCCAAGCATTTCCTCTGGTGGCACAGGCAGCACCACAGTGGTCACACCTTGCAGGTGTGAAGACAGCCAGACCTGTAACTGCAAGGCAAGGGTGGCTCCTGGTGAAAGGTTGCCACCACTATACCCCCAGACAAGAGAGTTCCCTCCATGCTAGGATCCCTAACCCCACTCTCCTGGGCATGGAAGAGGGGCTGGTATTTGTCTGTTGCATAAATGCTGGTTTCCTGTTATTGCAATTTTCTGACTTGGTATCCAGGGGCTGTACATGTTCTCAGTACATTATGTACTCATGGGCTCCAGAGTTTCTGGGGTTTTCTGCACGCCTACCATTATATAAATGGGAACCTGGTCCTGCCAAAAGGAGTTCTGTGTTCCATAAGAAATGGTTCAAGTCCCAGCTACAGTGACAGGAGCTTTGAGGCTCGGACACTCATGGATACCATGCCTAGCTGTGAAGGAGAAGTAAAGTCCAGCAATTGGAGAGGGAGACAGGACAGCAGTATAAGAGGTGAGACAACAGCAGTAGGAGAAGGAGAGCAATAGGAGAGATGTCCAAAAGAAGTGAGGTGGGAAGGTGGCATGAAAGGGGAGACAAGATAATGGTAGGAGAGGTGAGAGAGGACTGTAAAAGATGGCATAAGAAAGGAACAGAGTGGGGAAGACTGAGGCTGTGAAAGAGATTGGTGAGGAGAGTGGAGATGGGAGGAAGTAGGAGAGTGAGAGTGTGCGAGTGAGTGTGTATCTATATCTATAGATACAAGTCATCTTTGCATTTGAGACTGGATTCCAAAAGACTAATCTTATCAAGTTGTGTCACACTATCCTAACCCTAGGTAATACTACGAAACTTCACCACCTGCCACTAGCCACCAAGCCTTCACTACTTTAATAAATACCATTGGTCCCTTTGCTCATCACAATTTCATCCTCCTATGTGATTTTAACATTGACTGTTTAACATGCAACAGGCATTTGGTCAAATTATCCCTGAACAAGCTGCTCCTCACTCAACTAATCTCTCACACAACCAGGCTCTCCAAGAACAGGCAATGTGCCACCCTCATTGACTGGGTGCTAGTCCACAATGCCAATGGAATTACCTGTTCAGGTGTACTCAGACTCCATCAGTGACCATTCCCCAGTCTACTGTGTGTGGTGGGTGAAAGCCCCAAAAGCTTCCCTCGCCTGATCCACTTTCACAATGTTTCTCACTTAGATCCATCCCACTTTAAAGCTGAAGTAGCCTGCTTGGACTGGTCTTACCTGTGGGCAACTTCTGATGTGGATCAGGCTGTCTTTCATTTCAACACTACCTTGCAAGTCTCCAGGACAAATATGTCCCCCCACCACTAGGAGGGTCCATGGTCCAACAACTAAATGGCTGGACCATCCTCTATTATCACTGCTAAAAAGATATGATCTTGCAAAGCAACCAACTCCTTCAACTGGACTACCTGCAGAATCCTCAGAAATAAATGTAAACAGCCCATTCGACAGAGCAAAAGCAGCTTTTAAAACAATTTGACCACTCCACTAGTGACCCCGCCAGTTCTGGAGCTGTATAAAACAAAAGAAAATGTACCCCCTACAAACAGGGGTCCCCAAAAGTCTTTCTTGGGCTTGCCTAAATGCCCACTGCCAGGCTGGTATCCTGTGTCTTAGTGTTTTAAAAGTGTTGCATGAGAGTGCCTTAATGCCTCTGTGCTCTGTCTCTTTAAGAGCTGCCTATAACATGGTGTCTCATTTAATCTGGGAGGGGCTCAGTGTTTCTATGCCCGAGTCCCACCCAGGCTGCCAGATAATCGCCTCCATTCTGCCATCACTATTTGCACAGAGGGAGCTCTATTAGAAGCTGTACTTATTTGCTGATTATCTATTAGAATAGTAATGATATTGTAGTTTGTCTAACCTGCCTTCTTTGCAGCATTGACAGTTCTGTTTATCACCACCATCTTGGTCCTGGACTGCCAGAATGGGCCAATCAGTACCTTTGGGGACCCTAAATGGAGTCTGTCCCCAGGGGTCTTGTGGGAGTGAATTTCTGTAGGAATTGTAGTTTTGAAACTTTGGCACCTAAATGCGCCTGGAGGAGAAGCTTTTGCTTTGACAGACTGATGGATCAACCAACCAACCAGAACTTTTTGGACTGAAAGGAAATTCCCAAGCCAAGCTGCCTGCTGCAGTCAGTGAGTCTGGAGTTAGAGTTTGAAGAGTAAACAGCTTGAGTGATTCGAGCAGCAGCCCCTGTGTAGTAGTTCATAAATTGGTGGAAAGGCCAGTTTGGCCTGTCTGCCTGCAGTCCCCGAGAGGGAATCCTTAAAAGGCTTAGCAATCTGACTGTATGCGAACTGAGTGTGACAAAGTCACTGAGGAGTGACCAGATTTGAACCTGCAGAAGACCAAGATTTGCTGTACGTGATCGGCCTGTCAGGACATCCATTCACCATAGAACTCCTGGTTTTGCTCAGAGACACTGATATTGTTGCCAGACTGCTATCTGCTTTGTGGTATGGTGATTGCTTTACTATAAATGTGCCTGTGCCGTTAGTGGGTCGCGTTTGGTTCCCACTAATTGTGCCACGCTTGCTGAAAGTTGCATCCAGCCTTCCCAGACTGATTTCTGTTTTACCTGGCCTGGGCCCTGCCACACTGGCCCAGCCAGCTACTTCAGGCGCAGAGAACACCATAGATGACTCACCCAGGGATCAGCCCCTGCTCAACATCTCAAACAGGAATGACACCTCGGTGATTCGTGTGGGCCCTGCTTATCCTGGCATACCAGTTGTCATACTGCAGTCTCCATTTCGTCCATCCTGTGTCTTGCATTGGGTAGCGTGAGTAACAATCAGGTAGCTCCTGCAACAGCAGCTAAATCTCAAGTGTTGTCATCTGATTACATTGTTGTTTTCCTTTCATGAACTAAGCCTTCAGGCTCTAGACTACAAATTGTGTGTGGTTGTGCATGCCTTTTCTTTTCATCACAGGGCCCCAACCAGCTGAGACACCGGCCTACCCCAGGCAACATTCCAGCTAGCCCACCTTACTTCCAACTGGGTACCAGAGAGTATGACTGTGTAGGGACTAAAAGTGCATGCATAATTGCCTTACTAGATCATTTTTCGAATCAACCTGATTATGCCCTCCTTGTTCAATACCCTGAATAAATCAGATCTAACTTTTTGCATTTAATCTGACAGTGGTTCCAGTTTTTACCAAAAGCACTGTACTGTTATTTGCTGTGCCTAACCTCGTCTTACAAGGGGTCTCCATTAGTCGAACTGGTGGAACCAGCCCTGGTAGTAAGTGTAAACGATGTGGGGATTTGTATGCTGAACAAGGGCTACTGTGAAAGTGTTTGTTGCATATCGCCTAGGCCACTAGAGGGGAAAAGTGGGTTACAGTGTCCCAGAGCTGTACCCAGGTTAGCCTTCTTAGTAACAACCCTGTCCTCCAGGTGGAGGCACCCGCTTCCAGTACCCAGGCCCCTTAACCTGCAACTAGCCATGAAGGGAGGGGTAGTAGCCTTTGGGATAGCGCCACCTAGGTGTTACAAAAAAAACCCGCGCCACGATGGCACCCCCAACCCTAATGATACTGCAGTCTAACAACCCTCCACAATCTCAAATGTGTTTAACAAATTATTGGACCTCACTGCCTACACTGGGGCTTTTCCTCCTCACCCTGTCAAATGTCACCCCTACTATTGGACTAGTGCAACATCCTCCTTTCACCTCAAACGCACAAGAGTGTACAAACTCCTGAGACAGATCCCTGAATCCATATCCGATGGCTCTGAGAATCGAGCCCCAGACTTCTCAGGCTTGCAGCATACGAACAGGCCTCCCAGTTAACCAGAATCTTTAGCCTTTCTTCACCACTAATACATACCAGCTATCTGGAAAATGTCAAATGTAGTTAGGTCTGTGGTTACAAAAAGGTAATCGGCAAAATTATTAGCAACTATAGACCAATTGCATGCTACCAATTCTCAGCAAGATTCTGGGAAAAAAAAGAGTCTCCATCCAACTAACTACCCATCACTCTTCCTACAAACTCCTCTCCCCAGCCCAGCATGGCTTCGCCGAACCATAGTACTACCATGGCACTGCTTACCCTCACTAATAGTATTCTCTCTGCTTACCCTCACTAGTAGTATCTCCAACTCTCTGGTTACCCTCACTAATAGTATCTCCAACTCTCTGGTTACCCTCACTAATAGTATCTCCAACTCTCTTTGTAACCCCTAGATGGCGCTATCCAGGGCTACTACCCCTGCCTGATTTGCCACTAACAGGTTGAGGGCCTGGATCCAATGGTGGGTGCCTCCACCCAGAGGTCAGGGTTTGCAATAGTTAAACTTACTGGTCACAGCCCTCTGGGACACTGCAACCCCTTTCTTCCCACTAGTGGCCCACACAATATAGCAGAATTACCTCACAGTATACACTTACCCCAAGGCTGGTTCAGGCACCGGACATCCTGTAAAATAAGATACAGTGCAACAATCACAGTACAGTACTTTAACATAGACAAATACCTCAGGCAGTATAACTTTGTTGAAACAAACAGCTCTGATTTATTTAGGGGATATAACAGGACAGGGAAATCAGGTTAATTAGCTTATCACTTTACTATCTACTCTATGGCTCTGTGTGACAGGCCTATCCCTTACCAGTTACTGTCCCTAGTACCCAGGCCCCTAGTGGCTAGTCCAAACTGTGGCAGCTGGTAGGGCCCTTCTACACAGAGAAAAAGGAAAATTAAACAGTCAGCAGTACAGTAATTCCATTTGGATTTAATGTGGCAATTCAACAGGAAGCGACTTTTATTAGTACTCACGACCTCCAAAGAAGATATGGTCCTTCAATGTCAGCAGGGCTACTTTTGATCTCCAAGAGACTCTCACACATTTATATGGTAAAAAAGAAAGCACTATACCAGGCAGGCTGCATCTGTATCCCAATCGCAATTACTGCACAATAACCAGGAGAACACACAGCAGATTCAGTTCCTGACAGACCGAGTGTAATTCAACAATTTCTTCAGTCTTCTACAGGGTGAGCCTGGTTTCTACTCTTCAGAGATCCTTTGATTCTTTTCACGGACTGATTCAGTCCTAACAAGCAGTTACACAAGTTGTAGACCGGAACTCTGGGCCTTGCACCGTTTTTGACTGAAACTGTGCACTGAAGGAGCACAGGGTTTCTTTTCTCTTCACTTTCAGATCTCAAACTGAAACTCCCAACAGACAAAAACTGGCACTTCCTTGAGTTCCTCCCAGTTCTTGGACTGGTTGTCACTCACAATAGACTGCTGCTGTTGGTCCAAAAAGGCACCAAGTCTAAACTACATCTCCAGAGTCACTGCCCATACAATCCTCTTGTGGCTGGCTCAGATTATGAGTCCCAAGTTCTGATTCGTCCAAGGCATCATTTTAGAGCTAGTTTACCCACACTGATTGGTCCAGTTCAGCAGTTCAAAACCAGAATGGGAACTAGGCAGACAGTTCTGACTGCAAAGAAAGCAGGTTAGACAAACTGTAATTTTATTATTACTGTAAATGATTTCTGGCAATCAGTTACATCTTTCAGACAGGTTCCCTTGCACTCCTAGTGACTGCAAAATGGGGTGAATTGGCAGCATTGAGTGGTACTCAATCAAAGAAACACACAGTCCCCATACAAACTAATTATGTCTGCAAGCAGACAGCTCTTAAAGAGACAGTACCAGAGTTCTAAAACACTCACTGATAAATGGCTTAAACGCCAAACACCATTCAGGCTTGGAGCATTCAAGCAAGCTCCTGAAGTCTTTTGGGAACCCCATTTGCAGGGGGTTACACCTTCCTGGTTTGGGAAAAGCTTGACGTCTGCCAAGCAAGTACCATAAGTTTCAACTGCAACCATACATTTGCATTAGGCTCACACATGTAATCATCAGTCAATACATCATTTTACCAAGAACCATTTCTGAAACATTGCAGTACGTCACTCTTACACAGTATAACACACATTGTACCATAACTCAAGTTATTACCTCTTGTACATGAAACCTGAAGAGAGGGACCCTTCCTATCAGTTACCTTGGGGCTGGATGGGCAAGGGCACCATACTTAGAGGGGCAACACAAGTAACTTGGAGTTAGCACTGATGCTCAGTTTGGGCAGTGAGCTCTGGGACACATACACTCCTTTATGGACAACATTGAGAGGCAAATCACAGGCCTCCCAAGGGAATCATAACTGAGGTGCACCACAGGCTTTTACAGCTCGACCAGTCTTTCTAGGGGAACTGTTACAGTCTCTGCACTCTGAGCCTCATTTTCAGCATTGTCCACACTTGTCAGGGGAGTCTCCATGGGGTAGAGAGGCTAGAACTTGGGGCACTTTCAGCTCCAGGAGTTACAGTTTCTGAGTCCACAACATTTGGCTCGCATGGAGAGCTTTCGGACACTGGCAGTGGACCGTCAGGGCATCCAAAATACTCTTCTTGTTCGGTGTATCACCAGTCTGCCCCAATCTATCATTTTTCCCCTGAAAGCTCAAACAGTTCAACCATGCACAATGATTCCATTTCATCTGATCTGATGCTTTGCACTTCACTTTCTGGGAGCATTGGCTCCAGGGATGAAGCTGGGGCATAGACAGTCCAGAAGGCCCAGCTTTGTCTCCAGTATTGACTAGGGATTGCCCCAAACAATTGACTCAGTTCGTAAGAAGGATAGTATTCAAAGTCACTCTCACTTTCTTCTGATATGGACTGACAGTCATGCTCAACTGGACTTGTGCAGGGGAACACTTTAACTCTGCTTCTGTAGGTGCAGACTTCCTTGATCTTTTCTTAGCAGCAGCTCTAGTCACTGGTCCAGAGGCATCTTCTGGGGCTCAGACTCAATCAGGATTTGTCCAATGGGTAGTAAATGATTTCTATGCATTGTTTTTACATCTTTGAATTGTTCTCAGGCCTTACTTTGTACACTGGCAGATCATCTAGTTTGCCCACTACAATGTGAGGGAGATGGTGCCATCTGTCAGCAATCTTGTGTTTGCCATGCAGTCCCAGATTTCTTAGCAATACCCGATCTCCCTCCTGGAGTTCCTGTGCTTTCACCTTTTATCATACCTTTCTTTGTTGGCCAGATTTCTTTTGGCAGCCATGGTTTGAGCCAGTTGGTACGCATGAGTTAGCTGGGCCTTTAACTTTTGCACATACTGTAAATAGTTGTCAGCTTGAACCCCATCAGGAGAGACCCCAAAACACACATCTACCGTAGTCGAGCTTTCTTCCAAACATCAGGCGGTAGGGGAGAACCCAGTGGCATCACTTTTGGTGCAGTTATAAGCATGTACCAGGGTGCTAATTTGTTGGCTCCATCTAGGCTTGTCCTTTGGGTGCAGGGTGCCTAGCATATCTAGCAAAGTGCGGTTGAAACGTTCAGGCTGTGGGTCCCCTGGGGTGGTAAGGAGTGGTTCTGGACTTTCACTCCCCACAGAGAAAGTCTCTTTGATCAGACGACTCAAAGTCTCCCTTGATCAGAATGGATTCTTTGTGGAGCCCCATAGTGAACAAAAAGTTTTCTCACGAGTACTTTGGCTACAGTGGATGCTTTCTGGTCTTTGGTGGGGAAAGCTTGGGCATATCTCGTGAAATGGTCAGTGACCACCAGCACATTACTGATATTTCTTTGATCTGACTCCAAACTCAGAAAATCAATACAGACCAGCTCCATGGGTGCACTGGTGGTTATGTTAACAAGGGGGCAGCCCTCTGGGGCAAAGCTTTCCTCTGTAAGCAGCGACTACAAGTTCGATGTGTTGCCCACATCAGCCCCATCTTAGGCCAATAGAATCTGGATCTCACCAAGTCAAGTGTTCTGTCTATACCAAGGTGCCCCATGTGGTTGTGCAAGGACCTCAATACTGAGTCTCGAAAGGCAGTGGGCAGCACCAGTTGTTGTTTGTCTACTTGTCCCCTCTGTCTACTGTTTCTCTATATAACAGTTTATTGATCAGTTTCAACTTAGGACCCTCTTTGCTAACAGTGCAGTTCTCAAATCAGTGGAGCCGTAATTTGACACATCTTTCCTGCATAGAGGCTTCTAAAGCTGATTTGATCATAGGATCGCGTGATTGGAGCCTCCTTAATACTGTCATTGTCCAGCTGAGGCAGTGCACCAATGTCTATTGCAAGTGGCAATGCACAAGCAGGTATGCAATTCTCAGAGGGTCCCAAGCAATCCACCTATGCAGTCCACTCGTCCGTGGACATTTGTTCCTCCCTGTCAAACTCCGGCAGAGTGCCCGAATGTCAGGTTCTGCTAATCGGACCCAATCATTCTGGGGAACAGGCCTCGGAGAGAGCATCAGCATCTATGTGGTTCAGACCTGCTCGGTATTCGAGAGCATAGTCATATGTAGATAATGCAGAAAGCCACTGGCCAGTGGCATCCAACTTAGCTGAGGTCTGCACATAGGTCAAAGGATTATTGTCAGTTTTACTAGTATTTTAGCCCCATACAAGTACTCATGGAATTGATCAACAATAGCCACTTCAAAGCTAGGAACTCTAACTATGTACAGGATAGTTCTTTTCGGATGGGGTCAGGCTTCTACTGGCAAAGGCCACTGGTCTCATGTACACTCGTGCTCTTGGTACAACACAGCCTCAACCCTTGCAAGCTAGCATCAGTGTGCAGGACGTAAGGTTTTCGATCGGCATAGGCCAGCACTGGAGCATGGGTAAGTTGATATATGATCTCATGAAAAGCAGTCTCATAATCAGGAGTCCAGCGGCCCCAAATATTCACTGATGAAAATACACTTTCAGTCTTGAGGGACGCTGACTTTGTATTTTTTGTGGGTTGGGGATACCCTTGAGTAATATAAAGGGCTGATCACTCTTGGAATAGTCCTTGATGAAACGCTGATAAGTCCACAGAATCCCAGGAATCTTTGCAGTTCTTTAGATTTTTGGGCTGTGGCCAGGTGGTCAAGGCCTCAACTTTACTTGGGTCGGTCTCTATTCCCTCGGTGGATACTATGTGTCCCACATACTTTACTGATGTTTGAAAGAATTGACACTTATCAATGGACAGTTTAAGGCCAAAGTCCTCCAGTCGATCCAATACCTTAAATAATCTGCTCTCATGTTCCTCCAGTGAGCTGCCAAACATAATAACATCATCTAGGGTATACCAGGCACTTCTAGTGTAAGTCTTTAAGTGTCCCCCACTCTGCACGCCTCCATCAATCAAGAAAAGTGGCTGGGGCACCTGAACCCTTGAGGCATCCCTCATGAATTCATAGAAGCCAAGCGGACAGATAAAGGCTGTCTTCTCACGGTCCTCTGGGGCCATCGATCTGGTAGTACCCACTGCGGAGATCCAGCACAGAGAACCACTTCTGTTCTCGCTTAGGCAGTCCAAAGTATCCTGAAAGGGCATTGTGTACTGACTAGGATAGTCCGCTGTTTAAGGTGCGATAATCCACGACATCCTTACTGTCCCATTCTTTTTCCCTCACTACCACAATGGGGAAGCATAAGGGCTTCTGGATTCTTGTATTACACCAGCCGCTAACATCTCTTGCAGATGCTGCCTCACATCATCTATATCAGCAGGTTGTATGCCGAGACCTCTACACTAAATGTCCGTCATGCAGTCGGATATTGTGCTCAGCCTGCACGCATCCTACGTCCCATTCCTTTAAAGAAAACACCTGGTCTCTGGGCAAGCTTCCTCACTGATCCTCACTTCCTTCCATTCAGCTGGCAGCGGGAGTTGCCGAAATCAAACAAGTCAGGCGCATTTGTCATTCTTCCTTGAACTCTGGCTGTTGGGTAGCACTGCAGTGTCTGCACAATGCACATTAGCCAGGATGCAACCTCTATTTACTCGAATGTCTCTTTCAGACACATTATGAACTTGGACCATTACCCTTCTGGCATAAGCAAGCTGGGCTCTAGCGGCAAAATACTAGGTCTTGACCAGCAGTCCCTCTGGCAATTTTCCATCGCCTGGGTATCCAACATTAATATTTTATTCTTAACATCCTTTCTGATACGGACCTCCCTGTAAGGTACACTGGGCATTTGGTGCCAGGATCAGAGACTCAGGATCCTTCTTCCATACAATTCCGACCGGTTCCTCTGGTTCTATATTTTCAGCATCTCTCTGTGCCTCATAGGCCTTCTTAATTAAAGCCGAACTCTTAAAGCTCTACTAGTCTTTGACCCCTGTTTTCATAACACAATGTGCTTAGCTTCTGAACATATGAGCATTTGTTCCAATCAACAAAGGGACACCATACTACAGTCCAGTGGGGGACACATAAGGCTAGGGTCTCTACTTGTTCGGCCACTCCAGCCACGGAGGTGGGGAAAGACAGCCAAATTCGGATATACCAGAATAGGGGTAGGCCTTCTCACTTCAACCCCATACATGCAGTCCTTCTAATGGTTGTAAGGCACGTCTGACAAATGCTTCTGATACCAATCTTGAAACATAATTGTCACTTGGGGAGCCACTGTCTAATACAGCTCTTGTAGACACTCCATTTACCTTTACAGTGGTCTCCATGGAGGGACCCACTATTCTGGACCAGTCTGAGAGGCGGTAGTGGGGCCTGGGCAACTGACCTTGCCACAAAGGACGTGAATTAGCATTTTGGTGCCTCACTGGGATCATTTCTGCACCCTTAACCACTGATTTGTTCTCCAAGCTCTCCTTGTAGCCTATATGCAACTTTGTCAGTGTCTTTTGGGATTGGCATTCCCTTTTCATGTGCCCATCCTTCCCACAATTATAGCAAAACATACTTTTTGGAGTTTGAGCTGGCGAGGTGCCACACTGGGAGCCAGAGGCGGGGTATTACTAACTGGAAACCTTGGTGCCATCTCTGTCTGCGGCGTGATAAGCATTTGGAGACATCTCGTCAGTTTCTCCACTTCCATGGTCAAGGAATCGAGTTCGAGCTGTTATCAGCAGGAGATACATGGTGGGTATCCCACCCCATAGCAGATGCAGTCGGATATAGGTCGGGCCCTGTACTTGCAGGCGTGGCTTCATAAAGGGACTGTTTTTGAATTCTCGGATCTCTCTCAACAGTTCGCCCCATTGTGGTATCTTTTTCCTTATCAGAGCACCTCATTGACTGCCAACCTCTGCCCCTGAACTTCACTTGATGGGCCACCCTCAGTCACTGGGTCATAGCCACAGCTATTGGTGCAGGTCCCTCCCGAGGTCGCCTTTTTCTCAACTCCTGAATTTCTCTCATTAACTCATCCTAGGAGGGTGGGGATTCCAGTCAGATTTTGCCAGGTGCAATTGAAGCAACAGCAGTTCTGAGAAGGGGGCAGACTTAAGGATTCTGTCCAGTCTGGTTCGGTCCAGTTCAATCGCTGGCAAACCTACCCTTTCTGAGGCATTCTTGCAACAATTTTTCCAGCCGAGAGACATACACAGACAACTCCTCCCTTGGTACTGTTGTGCATTTCTTACTCTCCACCATAGGTCCTCATCAGAATCTGGGCTCCCATACACATTCTCCAAGGCCTCAAGATAGACGTGCAGTCGCTTCAGGGTTACTGGCCGTTTAGCACGGATGGTAGCCAGGGCAGGACCTCGGAGGCTCTCACTAACCCCTCTTCGCTTAGGCTTCCTATATTGCCATTCTAGCACTTGGGGGCAACATAGTCTATCCAGGTCTCCCAGTCATCCTCCCCTTGGGGGTGGGAGGTGCCAGAGAAGATCCTCAACCTGTAAGAGTCGTGACTAATGGCAGGTGCAGAAATAGGAGTCTGCATTGGTTCAGCCACCATTACGGGTACTGGAGCAGGAGAGGGTGTTGGGGAGGAACACCCCAGGTGGCAAGAATAGTTTCTTCAAGTCCTCCACAGTTTTCCTTCTCAGCAACCATTTAGCAAATTCTCCTCAAAGTTTCAGATAGTGGTGGGGCTCATTTCCCCGGTCTTTACTGTCCTAGTTATCACTCTCAAGCAGTGAGGGCTCCCTCTGGGGTAATGGTCTGTGGTACTTTGGAGCTATCTATGGGATCCTTAAACTCTACTAGGGCCAGGAAAGTGTGGGTGAGCAGATTAGCGTGCAGACCCACCACCACAGGATTTGTAAACCTTCCACCTTGGAAAGTACTCCCCTGCACAGTGTCATTATTGATACCGGGGGATGTCCAGGATAAGCATAGCATTTTGGGGGTCGATCTCCTCCCAGTACACCACTCCACCAGCCGGTGCACAGCCACTTCTGTCGGGGTACCCATTTATTTATTTATTTATTTTTTTCCCTTAACAGTGGTTTGTAAATATGGCCACTAGAGGACACACAATCCCAGCGGTGCGCCTCAAAATGTAACCCCTAGATGGCGCTATCCAGGGGCTACTACCCCTGCCTGATTTGCCACTAACAGGTTGAGGGCCTGGATCCAATGGCGGGTGCCTCCACCCAGAGGTCAGGGTTTGCAATAGTTAAACTTACTTGGTCACAGCCCTCTGGGACACTGCAACCCCTTTCTTCCCACTAGTGGCCCACACAATATAGCAGAATTACCTTCACAGTATACACTTACCCCAAGGCTGGTTCAGGCACCGGACATCCTGTAAAATAAGATACAGTGCAACAATCACAGTACAGTACTTTAACATAGACAAATACCTCAGGCAGTATAACTTTGTTGAAACAAACAGCTCTGATTTATTTAGGGGATATAACAAGGACAGGGGAAATCAGGTTAATTAGCTTATCACTTTACTATTCACTTATGGCTCTGTGCACAGGCCTATCCCTACCAGTTACTGTCCCTGGGTACCCAGGCCCTAGTGGCTAGTCCAAACCGTGGCAGCTGGTAGGCCCTTTCACACAGAGAGAAAGGAAAATTAAACAGTCAGCAGTACAGTAATTCCATTTGGATTTAATGTGGTAATTCAACAGGAGCGAATTCTGATTAGTACTCACGACCTCCAAAGAAGATATGGTCCTTCAATGTCAGCAGGGCTACTTTTGATCTCCAAGAGACTCCTCACACATTTATATGGTAAAAAGAAAGCACTATACCAGGCAGGCTGCATCTGTATCCCAATCAGTAATTACTGCACAATAACCAGGAGAACACATAGTAGATTCAGTTCTTGACAGACCGAGTGTAATTCAACAATTTCTTCAGTCTTCTACAGGGTGAGCCTGGTTTCTACTCTTCAGAGATCCTTTGATTCTTTTCACAGGACGGATTCAGTCCTAACAAGCAGTTACACAAGTTGTAGACCGGAACTCTGGGCCTTGCACACGCTTTTTGACTGAAACTGTGCACTGAAGGAGCACAGGGTTTCTTTCCCTTCACTTTCAGATCTCAAACTGAAACTCCCAACAGACAAAAACGGCACTTCTTTGAGTTCCTCCCAGTTCTTGACTGGATTGGCTGTCACTCACAATAGACTGCTGCTGTTGGTCCAAAAGGCACCAAGTCTAAACTACATCTCCCAGAGTCACTGCCCATACAATCCTCTTGTGGCTGGCTCAGATTATGAGTCCCAAGTTCTGATTCGTCCAAGGCATCATTTAGAGCTAGTTTACCCCACACTGATTGGTCCAGTTCAGCAGTTCAAAACCAGAATGGGAACTAGGCAGACAGTTCTGACTGCAAAGAAAGCAGGTTAGACAAACTGTAATTTTATTATTACTGTAAATGATTTCTGGCAATCAGTTACATCTTTCAGACAGGTTCCCTTTGCACTCCTAGTGACTGCAAAAATGGGGTGAATTGGCAGCAGCTTGAGTGGTACTCAATCAAAGAAACACACAGTCCCCATACAACTAATTATGTCTGCAAGCAGACAGCTCTTAAAGAGACAGTACCAGAGGTTCTAAAACACTCACTGATAAATGGCTTAAACGCCAAACACCATTCAGGCTTGAGCATTCAAGCAAGCTCCTGAAGTCTTTTGGAACCCCCATTTGCAGGGGTTACATCTTGACAAAGGGGAACTCACTGCCACGTATTCATAGACCTCACTAAGGCCTTCAGTATGGTCAGTCACTCCTTCTATGTAACAAACTAATTGCCCTGGGAATCTCAGATGCCCTCCTGGTTAAGAAGCTACCTGACCAACAGTCAATGTGTCCGGTTTCAACTCTATCTGATCCCACCCATCACTACTGGTGCCCCTTAAGGCTCCATACTTGAACTCTTTTCCCCTCCACACTAACTCTGTTCAGCATTGCATCACCAATAGCACCCTCTCCTGTATACTGATGACCTGGTCTTTTCACCAGTGCCCAGAATTGGCTGATATCAACAAACCTCCCGCCTGTCGATTTGCAGGCCGCTCAACTCTGTCTGAGAACAGGCTTTAAATGAACCCATCAGAGTCAGACAGGCAATGTTATTCAGTACAGCCTACTGATTAAAGAACATACTAACATGCCAGCACAATAGGCCTAGCTGTCTTTAGAGTCGGCTGGATTTTCAGCACCCTCACTGAGGGCTGATTTTGGTGTCCTCCTCCCCTTGAGTTATACTGTCCTCAGTCCCAGATGTTCCACCTGTATTGGGCCTGGTCAGATTTACCCTCCCCGTGACCTGTCCCATCCCCTCTTAAACCCGCCACAGTCTCCGCCTCACTAGCTGCCTAGGCAGCGCATTCCATGGCTCCACCACCCTTTCAGTGAAACAACACCCTTCCTCTCCTCTGAGCCTGCCCCTTCCAGCTTACACCCGTGAACTCATTGTCCCCTTCCTTTGGAGCACCATGACTGGGCCTCCTTATTGATCCCTTTCATGTACTTAAAGACTCTATTATGTCCCCCTGTCCCTTCTCTCCTCCAGGGTGTCCATGTCGAGCTCCTTGAGCCTCTCCTCATAGATCCTCTCCCCAGGCCCCAGATAATTTTGGTTGCCCTCCTTTGGACCCTCTCTAGGAGTGTAACATCCTCTTTAAATGTGGTCTCCAAAACTGCACACAATACCCGAGGTGTGGCTCTAACCAAGCAGTTGTACAGGGAAGGATCACTCCGCCTTCTGAGGTAATCCCCGCGATGCATCCCAGCATCCTATATGCCCTTGCCACTGTCCTCCTAAAGGTCTCAGAGTTGTTCATTTTGACATCTGCCACTACCCCCAGGTCCCTCGTGCCTCCAGAATTTGAATCGGTTCCTCCCAGGGTATACCCTGGCCTGGATTTCTAACGCCCAGGTACAGAACCTGCACTTCCCCGCATTGAATTTGAATTGAACATCCTAACTCCGCTTTCAGTGATCTGTGATAATGGCACCCCAGCCACTGTCCTGTCCCTTACCTTGGGCTTATGCTCGATCCTCACTGGATTCTTCTCTCCAAGTCATAACCTGTAAGGCAGTTAATGTCAGACTCGGACTTGTTCGTTTGTTTTATTTCAGGTTATAACCAATCAGCAAAACTCATTCACAATGGTGCCCTATCTAAATACAAGAAAATAAATACAAATTGTATAAAATATACATAAACAGCAATATATACCAAATTCAACAAGTGCAAAACTTTTGAGAGGACAATAAATAAGACTTCAAGACAGAAACTGAGAGGCTTCAAAGTTGATAACCCAAATTCGGATGGAAATTTATTCCAATGGATAGGCACAAATTGTCTAAAAAGTGCATAGACCTTTTTTATTACAATATGGTACCAATAGTTTACGTAAGTGAGAATTCTCAGAGAAGGATCAATATTCCTGAAAGACAACCTTTCACTTAAGAATTCAGGGACTAAACCCAAAACACTTTTATAAGCAAATATACCTTATGTTATTCCTTCTATTTTCTAAGGAGAGCCAAACTAGATTCAAATACAAATCACAATGGTGAGTTTCTTAGGACATTTTAGTATTAGCTAGCAAGCCAATTATAAAGAACTAGTTTATATAATTTGTCTTTAGAGGCTTATTATACAGTACATCTGTGTAATCAATTAAAGGAAAGATTTGTACCTGGACTATAGTTTTAAAGTCTGTGGATCTAGACAATGTGCATTTCTACATAATATACCAACTCTCTTACTCAGCTGGAAACTAATTTATCAACATGCTTATTCCCCAAACCTGATGGTTCCATCCAAAACCCAGATATTTATAGGATTTAACACATTCCAAAGCAGTTCCTTAACTATCCAGTATTAATAATCCATTACAGTTTTTCAATTTAGTAGAAGCCCAAACAACACGGTCTTGGTTGGATTTAGTTTCAATTGTTTCTCAATCGTTTAACCAGGAGTAGCACACTAAGCTGAAAGCTTGTTTACAGAGTGCGACCTGGGAGTACAGGAAATTAAGAGACTTGCTCACGGTCACCACGGTATGCAAGTGGGGGGCTGTGGGATTCAAACACAGGTCTCAGATTTGCAGCTCAGAGCCTTAAACCACTGCTATACTGCCTCCCGAGCAAGTAAATAAGACAGAGATAGTTTAAACTTTCTGCGATGTGTCCTGAATCCCTGAGACGGATGATCCAGAGGTATATTATTGTGTCATCGGCATATAAATGGTACAAAGAACTCCTACACAGGTTTTTCCCCAAAGTCTTTAAGGTAAATCAAAGGAGAGGCCCAGGACAGAGCCCTGGGGCACACCTCTAACTACGGGAAGCGGGGAGGGTTCAACAACATTTACAACCATAATTTATGCGTCTACACCCTTAGTATGGAGTGGAACCAAAGTAAGGTCTTCCTACTCAGACCCACCTCAGAGCCTTTGTAATAATATTTGATCAACTGTGTTGAAGGCCATGGGGAGATGAGAAGAGAGAGAGATATCAACAAAGATAGCACCAGTGACTTGCCTACCAGTCCAGCTAAAATCTTTCATAAGCCCACTTTTCCCAGTCGCCCGTGGTATCCTGCTCCCAAGTTATCCTATGGCCTGCCCATTTTTCCCTCAAGCTTTGAACTCTGTTTTATGTAGAGGGGACGTGGCCAACAACAACATCTGTTTTGCTCTTGCCTGTAACAGACTCTCCCATCACTACACCCTGTATTCAAAACTAGGTTGGCTGCCTCCTGCTGCTCAGTCTGCTCTTTCCCTGGGTGGCATCACTCAGGCGTAATACAGAAGCAGGCTCCCTCATTTCTTGCCTCCTTCTAATGTCCTATATTAATGCCTACCCCTCAGATCCTCAGACCTTGACCTCCTATCCATACCTAGGACCAGGATCTTGGTGAGACAGCTCACTGTCACTGCCCCAAAACTATGGAATAATATACCTGCTAACAGACACTGCTCTTGTTACTCATGCTTTCCAGAACCAGTACTGCTCACACTTATTATAGCTGGCAGTATGCTCCCATTCTTAGCCCTTGACTTCTGTAGCATCTAGCCTCCACTTTGACAGTCCCTGTAACCCCTAGGTGGCACTACCCCAAGGGCTACTACCCTGCCTGCTTAACTACTAACAGGTTGAGGGCCTAGGTCTAATGGCGAGTGCCTCCACCCAAAGGTCAGGGTTTGCAATAGTTTAACTTGGTCACAGCCCCGGGACACTTGACCCCCCTTTCTTCCCACTAGTGGCCCACACAATATAATCAGAATTACCTTCACAGTATACACTTACCCCCAGGACTGGTTAGGTCAGCTGGACCTTGGGGACCCCTGTAAAACAAGATGACACACTGCAAAAACCACAGTACAATTGCTGGCCCCGAGTAGCTACCATAGGGCTACTACCCGCCTGCCTGCCTCCACTGAGACAGGGTGAGGGCCCAGATTCTTGACTGGTGCCTCCACCCAGAGGTCAGGGTTAATGCAGTCGAGACTGCCTTTGTCACAGCCTCTGGGTTACTGCGACCCCCTCTTGTCCCACTAGTGGCTCACACTGGTTACCATCAACTCTTGTCACCAGTACACTTACCCCCGGGCAGTATCTTTCAACTCACTTGGGACCCCCTGTAAAGTAAGGTACAGTTAAATCACAGTCACTATGCAGCAGTTCACCAGAGATGCACAGACCAGCCAGGGTGCAGTTGCAACACAACAATCTGATTTATTAGAGGGGCAGATAACAAGGAAGGGGGAATCAGGTCAATTGGCTTGTCATTATAATTTATCTACCTAGGGCTCTGTGCACAGGCCTAACTCTAAGATTTGCTGTCCCTGGGTACCCAAGCCCTAATGGCTAGTCCAAACATGGCAGCTGGTTGGGGCCCTTAACACAGGTAACTGTCACAATCCTAAACAGGTCGACCTGAGAAGAAGGTTTTAATTAGGCAGTCAGCAGTATAACAGTACCACTAGAAACCACTGTAGACACACTCTGCAGGGAGCTACCCTGACTCAGTACTCACAACTCCAGCAAATAACGATTTCTTCAACGCTGCCAGGGCGGAGCCTGAACTTCATCAGCCTTCTCACACATTTATATGGCAACAACAGAGGGTACCATACCAGCAGCTGCTTTCAGGCCTTCACAAACTTGCAGAAAAACTCGGACAGCAAACTGCAGCTTCAACATCACGGGCGGACCGAGCGTGACTCAGCAATTCTCCAGTCCTCTAGGTAAGCCTGGTAGGTAGCTGGGCTGGCACCAACCTCCTTCGACCGCACGCCAGCGGATTTAATCCGACTCGCCAGAAAGGGCAAAAACGGGTCACTTAGGCCTTTACACGCTCTCAGCGAACACTCCACAAGCGCAGAAGCACACAGCTCCTTTCCTCTCTTCAGCCACAATGAATCTAACTCTTGGCAGCATTGGAGCACTCCACCCAGAGCTGGCGCTACCCATTTCCATTGGCTGGCTGAGCATGCCAGTCACTTTCTCCAGCTCTCAGTGGTGCGAAAAGCGCCATAGCCCATAATGCCTTTCTCAAAGGGCAAGCACTTTCCCCATTGGTCAGCAGACTCTGTAGGGTCCCGAGTACTGATTGGTCCAATTCAGCAGTTCTGGACCAAAATGGAGGAGACAACGAAACAGTCCTCACTGCAAAGGAAGGCAGGTTAGCACAACCACATTATCATTATTATTTTACATTATTTCCACAAACAATTGCATCCTCCAGCAGAACTCCCTCTGCACCACTAGCGATGGCAGAGGGAGCTATTTTTCAGTGTCCCGGCGGGACTCTGGCATACAACCACATAGCCCCTCCCATTTCAAATTAATTATGACTACAACAGGCAGTCCTTAAAGAAACAGCATACGGAGGCTTCAAAACACTCACCAGCTACCCATTTAAGCGGCTTTATGCGATCACTAACCAGGCATGGAGCATAGAAACAAGCTCCAGGAAAGTTATTAGAAACCCCATTTGCAAGGGGTCACACAATACTTTAACATAAACAAATACCTCAGGCAGTGTAACTTTGCTGAAACAAACAGATCTGATTTATTTAGGGGGTATAACAAGGACAGGGAGAAATCGGGTTAATTAGTTTAGCCACATTAAAATCACAGTACTGTGCACATATTTTAGAGTCCCAAATGTCACTCTTACTGGGTACCCAGACAATAAGAGGCTAGCCTATTTGATGCAGCTGGTTGGGGCCCGAGGATGAAAAATGCATGCACAATACCAATTGTAATCTGGAGCCGGGTGGCTCAGTTCAGGAAGACATAAAAACAAACACCAATTAGGCAACACACTTGCAATTCAATAAACAGATGGCAGGAGCTACCCTGCTTTGTACTCAAACTCAGTGCTGGGAACTGGATGGAAGGCAGATTGTCCTGGATTGCCCGGAGGAGCAGACCATGTGGCAAGGTCCTCACGACTGGACCCCACTGCAGTTTAGAGCAAATGGAGGTAGCCCGATTTAAACTGGGGTTTGCTTCCAGCTTCATGCACTCAATTCACTGTACAGGGATTTGAAACATGATTCCCCACAAGCACTAGACACATTTATATGTAAAAGGAAAGTACTATACTAAGCAGGCTGCTTCTCTTTCCCGATCGCAATTACTGCACAATACCTGGGAGAACACACAGCAGATTCAGTTCCTGACAGACCGAACTGCGATGCAGCAGCAATTTCTCCAGTCTTCTACAGGGTGAGCCTGGTTTCTACTCTTCAGATCTCCTTGATTCTCTTCACAGGTCGGATTCAGTACGAACAGGCGCTTGCACAAGCTGCAGACCGAAACATAGGGCCCTACCACGATTTTACCCGTACTAAACTACACAATCAAGAAGCACTGGGCTCCTAGTCTCTTCACTGCCAAAACTGAACTGAACTCTCCAGTAGACAAAACGGGCATTTCTTTGAGTCCTTCCCAGTTCAGTTGGCTGGTTTGGCTGTCACTCAAAATAGACTCCCTCTGTTGGTGCAAAAGGCGCCAAGTCCAAACTACAATTCCAGAAGCATCTGCCATACAGTCCCATTATGGCTGACTCAACTTAAGAGTCCAAGTTCTGATCTGCCAGCAGCAGGCTCCACTTTAAAGGTCCCCTACGCTGATTGGTCCAGTTCAGCAGTTCAAAACTAGAATGGAGGGCTAGGCAAAACAATTCGGACTACAAAGGAAAGCAAGTTAGACAAACTGTATTTTTATTATCACTCTAAATGATTTCTGGCAAATAGTTACATCTTTCAGATAGGCTCCTTTGCACTCTTAGCGACTGCAAAAACGGAGCGAATTGGCAGCAGTTCGAGGGACTCAAGCAGGAAACACAGTGCCCCTCACAAACGAATTATGTCTGCAAGCAGACAGCTCTTAAAGAGACAGTACCAGAGGCTCTAAAAGCACTCTCCGATAAATGGCTTAAACACCAAACACCATGCAGGCTTGGAGCATTCAAGCAAGCTCCTGGAAGACTTTTGGGAACCCCATTTGCAGGGGGTTACACCTGCATCTGTCACTTTCAATACCTTCTTAGCTTTTGCAAGTTACCTTCTCCTGTGCTTTCTCAACTGTCATATGCTGTACTGTTTGTGTAGTAACGTGGCTGTATTTGCTGCGGCTGGGTCAGTGTGGGACGGCGTGAGTATCACATAATTTTAGTATATCAGGGCACTCTGAGTTACACAGTGCTGGGAAGCCTGCACTGCAGTGGTGGAACGCCAGACCCTCGTGCTGCTTTCTCGACTAAGTAATTGAGTAAGGACCTGTTGATGAAAACTGTTCTGCTTCCAGTTACCAGTTGTGTTAGCTGTACCAGCTGTACCAGTTGTTCCAGTTATTGGTTCCAGTACAGTGCACCAGTGTGTTTGTTCCTCATTAGCAATTAAAGAAGGAGCATTCAGAGAAGTCTGCCTCAGCTGGTTTGCCTGTTAAGCCCGTGGCCCACACTTCAGAACCCTCAGACAGTAAGTACACCAGAAGCATTCTGGTTCCAGTTTATCACAGTTTGCTCTGCTGTTTAACTCACTGTCATGCCAAGTATTCTTCTCCAAGATTGTTGTGTATTCTTGTTGAAGTCATGGTCTTGCACTGTATTGTTTTAATGATCTCTCCCAGGTCGTGCTTGAAAATAGGCAGATGTTTGTCTAACGACCTCACCCGTAAACAAACACAGACCTCTGGCACAATCCAGACAAGTCGGAGTTTCATGTGCTGTGGTCGATGTGCACATTAAACTCAGACTTGTCTCTGACTCCACATGTGACTACACCCACCTACTGCTAGCACCAAATTTCCCAGGTCACCTTGGCACAGCCCTGTGACTTGTGTCTACTCTCCCATACAGTTAAGCAACTCGGCCGAGGCCTCTGGGCTGACTTACATTCTCCCTGCACCAGATCATCTATCTGTACCCCCTACAAATGGGAGTTTCAAAAGTCTTACTTGGGCTTGCCTACATGCCTACTGCCAGTCTGGCGTTCTGTGTCCTTAACAGTTTTAAAAGTGTTTGCATGCGAGTGCCCGTTAGCCTCCGTGCATGTCTCTAAGAGCTGCCTATTTCGTAGTGCCGATTAGTCTGGGTAGGGGCCGAGTAGTTTCGGGCTCGAGTTCTGTCCAGGCTGCAGTATTATTGTTCCACTCTGCCATCGCTAATTGCGCAGAGGAGCTCTGTTAGAAACTGTACTTGTTTGCTGATTATCTGTTATAATTATAATAATATCACAGTTTGTCTAACCTGCCTTCGTTGCAGCATGGACATTTCTGTTAAATCACCACCATCTTGGCCCTGGACTGCTTAGTTTGGACCAATCAGTACCTTGGGGACCCTAAAATGGAGTCTGTCCCCAGGGGTCTGTTGGGAGTGAATTTCTGTAGGAATTGTAGATCTTACTTGACAGGGCTCTTGCAGTAGGTAATTACATATAGGACTGGCGCCGCCGCGGCAGGACCCCAAGAAAAATTTCTAGCTAGCAGTCCCTGGTGAGGGCTGCCCCACATCAGGTGACTGCATCATACGGACGGGTATAGAGGCGGTCCCGGACGCCTGTTTTCCAGTTCTTTTCCCCATTAGCTCATGCAGCCTCATGTAAAGTTCGTGTTTAGTCAGCTCCTGCTTTTTCACCAGTTTTACTGAAAATTAGAAGTATTTTTCCTTCTATCATCAGGTCATCGTCGGTGTATGTTGTCCCTACACCCTCAGAGCACAAAACAAGTGTGACTGCTGCAGCCTAACTGCCACACTGCCTGTCAATGGCATGAGTGAGGCGAGGTACTTTGCACCACGAGTTTAATGAATGGTTGAAAAATGTGGTGGAGCACAGGGTTTGGCTTCATTGGGACTGGGGTTCCACCTGGAGGGACACCAGCCTATACTGGCAGGATGGTCTGCATCTGTCCAGGAAGGGAACAAGTCTTTTGAGCAATCTGTTTAAATGCTTCATTGTGAAGCTTTTAAACTAGTCAAGGGGAGGCACTGATAAGCAGCAGGAAAATCCAGCCTCTCCCTACAAAACAGGGTACTAAATGAGAAAAAGACCGAGGTAGACAGGTCAGTGGGGATGCTGCAGAAGAAGGTAAAGCCATCAAAAATGGAGAGCAATGAGTACCAATGCCCGTAGTCTGAGTAACAAGCTTCCTGAATTAGTGGCCTTAATGGAGGAGGAACATCTGGATATCGTTGCAGTCACAGAAACATGGTACCCACAAACCATGACTGGGACATAAACATACCAGGATACACTATCTACAGGAGGGACAGGGAGGGTAAAAGAGGAGGAGGAGTAGCTCTTTACATGAGGGAAGGAATCAAAGCAACAGAACAAAATGGAAAACAGGAGGAGAAGAAGCACTGTGGGTAAATTTGAGACCGCAATGGCACCACAATCCGCACAGGGTTGTATACAGACTTTCTCAGGGGAGGAAATGGACAGAAATGATGGAAGAATACTTAGAATGGCAGAAAATGGGGAGATACTGCTGATGGGTGATCTGAATATGCCAGATGTTAACTGGAGTGCAGTTGCAGCAGCCACTTCAAAGAGTGGGGTTATTCTAGATGCCCTACAAGGGCATGCCTTAGACAACTAATATTGGAGCCCACTCAAGAGGGAGCAGTCTTAGACCTGGTTCTCTCAAATGGAGATGAAAAGAGGATCACAGATGTAGAAGTGGGTAGCCATCTGGGAACTAGCAACCATCCAACAGTATGGTTCACAATAAAACACAGCAATAGAGTCAAGCCATACAAAGGCAAAAGTACTGGACTTTAGGAGGCTGACTTTCCAAATGGGTGAGTGCCTAAGGAATGCACTAGCAAATGGGCAGGAAGGAGGGTGGAAGAACAATGGGAATAATAAAACTGCCATCACAGAGGTAACAAGCCTTTGTGTGACGCAAATTAACAAAATGAAACGATGTAAGAAACCACTATGGTTCTCAAAGGAAGTGGCAGTGAAGGTTCAAGAGAAAAGAAAGCATTCCGGAGTACAAGGACTCACAGAAGGAGCAGGACAGGGAACTGTATCAGTTAAAGCAAAAGAAGCTGGAAGGCAGTCAGAACAGCAAAGGCCCAAATCGAGGAAAAGATAACCAACTCAATTAAGAAAGGATAAAACCTTTTATAGGTACATCAGGGAGTGAAGGAAGACCAAGGAGGGCTAGTGAGGCTTAATAAAGAGGAGGAGGGTGGGCAGAGGGTGACTGTGAAAAGGCAGAGATACTAAACAAATATTTTGCTCAGTATTTACAAAGGAAGTGGGGAGGTACTTAAAACAAAACAGTAGAAACACTCTGGATACAGAAGTTGATACTAGCCCATTTACAGAAGAAAGGGTTCTGAAAGAACTCTTAAAACTGAAGGTGGACAAAGCAATGGGGCCTGATGGGATTCATCCCAGAGTTCTAAAAGAACTAAGGGTAGAACTAGTGACACCACTGACTACCCTGTAACAAATCATGGGAGGATGGGGTGGTACCCGAGGACTGGAGAAGGGCAAGATGCGATTCCCCTTCACAAAAGTGGGAGAGGCAGAAGCAGAAAACTACAGACTTGTTAGTTTAACCTCAGTGGTAGGGAAAATGATGGAATCACTTCTGAAAGAAAGAATTGTTGAGTATCTAGAGGCCAGAGGGCTCAGGACCCAAGGCAGCATGGATTCACAGCGGAAGGTCATGCCAGACAAATCTGATAGATTTCTTTGACTGGGTGACCAAAGCAGTACATCAGGGAGGGGCGTGGAATGGCCTACCTAGACTTTAGCAAGGCATTTGACACAGTCCCACACAAAGATTAATATACAAGTTAGCCAACCTGGGAGTGGGTCCCAAGATGACAGCCTGGGTAAAGAATTGGCTGGAGAATAGGACACAGAGAGCAATAGTAAATGGAGTCCACTCTGAAGAAAGGGGGTTACTAGTGGGGTACTGCAGGGTTCAGTATTGGACCGGTCCTCTTCAATGTCTTTATAAGCGACATTGCAGAGGACTGGAAGGAAAGTATGTCTCTTTGCAGATGACACAAAGATCTGCAACAGAGTTGATGCACAAGGTGGAGTGGAAAGGATGAGAAGGGACTTGGCAAGGTTAGAGGAATGGTCAAATGTATGGCAGCTTAGATTCAGTGCTAAGAAGTGCAACATAATGCACCTGGGAAACAAAACCCAGGGAAGAGTACACAATGAAGAGTGAGATACTAACAACAAAAATGGAAAGGGACCTGGGGTAGTCATATCAGATGACCCAAAGGTGGGCAAGCAATGTGAGAGAGCAGTAAAGAGGGCTGGGGGATACTGGGATGTGTAGGAGAGGCATTACCAGTAGAAAACAGGAAGTTGTTATCCCTCTGTACAGACAGTTGGTGAGACCCCATCTGGTGTACTCGTGCAGTTCTGGAGACCCAATCTCCGCAAGGACATAGACAGGATGGAGGCTGTCCAGAGGAGGGCAACTAAAATGGTGCAGGGTCTGCACCGGAAGACATGAAGAGAGACTTAAGGAGCTGAATATGTATAGCCTCGAGGAAAGGAGGGAGAGGGGACATGATTGATTCCCTTGAGATACTTGAAAGTTTCTAAGTCCAAGAGGGTAGCATCTTTCAAAAAAAAAAAAAAAAAAAAAGAGGTGTGCAAGAACAAGGGCACAATTTGAAGATAGAAGAGGCGGCTCAGAGGAAATTTAAGGAGTATTTTTTCACAGAGGGTTGTGGATGCATGGAGCGGCCTTCCAGAGGAGGTTGTGGAGTCAAAAACAGTGGTGGAATTCAAGCATGCATGGGACAGTCATAAGGCAATTCTGGGGTGGGGTTAGGAAGAAGTAGGCTGCTGGTTAACTAGGATCTGCAGCTTATCCAATAGGTAGGAAATGGGCAGACTGGGTGAGCCAGCGGTCCTTATCTGCCGTCAAAATCTATGTTTCTAAGGACGGCCATTCCTCTGCCTCTTCTGCCTAGACCCACCACCCGGTCAACAAGTGCCTGCATTGCCTTCACTTCAACGCTGCTACCCGCAGACGACGCCAACAGTCCCTGGAAGCCCATCTTCTCAAGAAAAGATGTCTTCGATGGAAAAGAATTGAAGAAGCTCAGGCAGGTGTCTACTTCTCTGGAAGGACATCGCAAAAGTGGGACAAGAGAGGCACCGGAGAAGGCCTCCTGCGTCCCTGACTCCGTCCGGGAGTCGCGCCCAGTTAACATCACTCAGGAGGACCGTCAGACGGCAGCCTCCAAGGGTTTGATGAGGTGTCTGCCCGCCCGCCTGGCTCACGCTCGGGCCTTGCGGGCATCTCCGGTCAAAGGAGGCCTCCGTCCCGGTTGACGCCGCGAGCTTGTGGCCTACTGGTGCGGGTGACCCCCCATAAGTCGGACGTCGGCTCTCCGATGTCCCGGGAGAAGGTCGATAAGACACCCGACCCTTCGGCGGCGCAGCGACCTCGTCCCCCTCGGACGGGCTGCTCTTCCTCGGCCCGCCTGATGAGGGACCCTGTAAGACTGATGCGGGAACTAGCCCTAAGCCGACGTTGGCTCCCGATGTGCACGGAACCTATGACGGACCCTCCAACACCCATCATTGCCAGTTCCCCGCAGCCTTCGCTGCCGTCACAAGGAGCCGTCACCCCAGCCTGACCGAAGTTCCCCATCCCGAGCGATCACGGGATGTTCCCTCCGTCAGACCCTCCTCCTATGCAACCGGATCTGATGCGGCCCCACCGACACAGTCAGGAATTTTCCCCTTCCGTCGGGCCCTGCTCCCCGGGCCTCTCAATATTGAGCCGCCGTGGGCCACCTTCCAGGCCGTCTGCTCCGGCAGCTCCTCCGGCACCCAGGTACCCGCCGGCCTTATCCGCGCCCATACCCGAGCCACAGTATCCAGCACCGCAGTACCAGACGCTCGGTCCTCAGACGCCAGCAGTACCCGATGCCACAATACCCGCGCCCGGTTTTCCCACAGCCGGTTTCTGATACTGCCTACAGATACAATCCTATTCCTTTCCCCCTCCACCTCCACCACCCCTCGGCCGCGGTGGATCTGCAGGAGACTCTGGCTTCCTGGTGGGCTGAGGCCAGCTCAGCTCACCAAGGAAGTAGAGACCCGCCTTGAGCAGTGCCACCCCGGCCCCATCCGCCCGAGACGGCACACTCCTCACCGCCTCCGGACTCCAGGGCCCTTCCTCTGGATCCTGAGGAGGGCAGGACACGTCCAGGATCCCTCCCCAAGGAACCCATTCCTGCCCCAGCCATGTTAGGAGTCTTATTCTGCTTCAGATTCTTCTTCTTCCCTCTCGGTTCCTCGGATTCTTCCGACGGATGCTCCAGAGAGATGACTATCCTCGCTCTTCATCCAAGCCCCAGCTGAGGAACCCTCCAAAGTCTCCTACGGAGGATCCTTCCTTTCGGAGTTGCTCAGAAAAATCCAGGAAGTACATCAGTGGTGCTCCTTGGAACCAGATCCTCAGCGGGTTAAACTCGCTGAACATCTGGACCTGCCCTCACAGCTCCAACTTTAGTGCCACCCTGGATCGAGCCTCACGCCCACCTTGTTTCCACTATTTGGAAACAACCGTCGACATTAGCCCTGCTTCCTAGGAAGTCTAACAGGCTATACCAGGCTCCAGAGGGTGGACTATTTCGACTCCCACTCTCGTGCAGATTTGGTCGTGATTAGCGCGTCACGGCCGGTCAGCGCATCCCAAACATCTAAGTTCATCTCCTCCGGATAAGGAATCTCACTCATGGACCAGTATGGAAGAAAAATTTATGCCTCTTCCACACTGGGAATTCGGGCCCTGAATTATGTTGCTCATATGGGGATTACCAGAAGGCCATCCTTATCCAGGCAGAATCGAAGACTGACTCCTTACCTGACTCTCAAGTCAAGCAGGAGTTGGCCCATTTAGTCCGTTCTGCTCGTTCGGCCAGTGGCCATTCTACAGGCGACATACGATGCAGTGGACACTGCAGGACGGAGCTCCACTTTCGCCATGAGTCTTGGCGTCATGCTTGGTTCTGCATGTCAGGTTTCGTCCCGGAGGTGTAGTTCGCGATCCAGGAAGCACCTTTCAGGGTTCGGTGTTTTTGGTGGTGATGTCAAGGACATCATCACCAACTTGCAGGAGGCGGGACAGCTCTGAAATCCGTGGATTCCACGTGCCGTCCGCATCACCCACAGCGCGTCCTTTTCACAGATGCAGTCAGCCTGGCGAAACCCCAAGGAAGGCGGGCCACTAAACGTTGGCCCTCGCAGCTGCCAGGCCCCCGCCCAAAAAGCAGCGGGTGCCCCAGCTGCGGCGCTGACCCCACCACCCAACTCCTCCCTCTCCCACCGCCTCCGGACACATCGGAGAAACCAATAGGAGGGAGGTTCTCCTCCACCTTCCGGTTGGGAGAGGATAACGGATTCATGGGTGCTCCAGATCATAGCGGAAGGGTATTCTATAGAGTTTCTACAGAAGCCACCCTGGCACCCACCTCTAAAGTCGTCCCATGCAAGGGACCATCTTCCTTTGGTCCAGGAAGAAATCTCTGCCCTCCTCGTGAAGCAGGCCATAGAACCCGCTCCACTTCACCTTCAAGGGACGGGTTACTATTCACATTTCTTCCTGGTTCCAAAGAAGATGGGAGATCTCAGACCCATTCTCGATCTCAGCTCCTTGAACTTTTCGTGGAATACAAAAGTTCAGGATGCTCTCACAGACCCTTCTGCCCTCCTTCGGCCGGGTCAATGGCTTTGTGCGCTGGATATGCAGGATGCATATCTGCACATCCCCATTCACCCTTCTCACAGCAAGCATCTTCGGTTTGCTTTTCAGGGGACCATTACCATCCGGGCGCCTGTTTGGTCTTTCCTCGGCACCCAGTATTTACCAAATGCCTGGCTGTGGTAGCGGCCCACCTGCATACGATGGGAGTTCAGGTGTTCCTTACCTGGAGGACTGGCTCCTGGCGGCCTCGTCCAGGAGGAGCTCCTGCATTCTCTCTCCTCGCCCAGCAGGTTTTACTTGCCTGGGTATTACCATCAACCATTTCAAGTCTCATCTGGATCCCTCCCAGAGACTACAGTTCATTGGGGCTATCTCGATACGACTGAGCAAGGCCTTCCTGCCTCCGAACAGGGTGGCCTCTTCAGTCAGATTTCCTGCTACCAGAACGCAGGAGGGTTCCAGCGAGGTTGGTTCTCAGTCTCCTGGGGCTCATGGCAGCCGCTATTCGACAGTTCCCTGGCTCGGCTCCATGAGGATCTCTCAGTGGACTCTTCGCTCCCAGTGGGATCAACTTGTAGATGACCTAGATCATCTAGTTCTGATCTCCCCGCCGATGGCACGAGACTTGCAATGGTGGATGGTTCGAGAGAACCCGCTGGGGTCCCTTCTGTCATCCTCCCCTCCCAGACTCTGACCACAGGCGCATCAGGCTAAGGTTGGGAAGCTCCATCTGGGTCCTCACGAACCCAGGAATTATGGTCCAGATTTGAATTAGCTCTCCACATCAATGTGCTCAAGCTTCAGCAGTACATATGCTCTCCAAGCCCTTCACCAATACATTCTTCCGGTCACCTAGCCGTCCAGATGGACAACATGTGCATGGTGTGGTACATCAACAAGCAGGAGGGACTCTATCCTACCCTCTATGCAGGGAAGCAATGAGGGTTTGGGACTGGGCAACTCAACACAACCTTCACCTCACTGCAATTCATGTTCCAGGAGTCGACAATACCCTGGCAGACAATAAGCCACTCCTCTGCCCTGCCACATGAGTGGGAATTGGACCAAAATGTGCTGGACGATGTCTTTCAGCTTTGGGGGACTCAGGTAGACCTGTTCGCCTCTTCCCAAAATGCAAAACTTCCCACCTTTGCTCCACTCGTTCCAGAGTGAGGTGCTTTCTGAGCGACGCCTGTCTCTAGACTGGAAGGGCAGATTTGTCTATGCTTTCCCCAATTCCTCTGATCCCCGTGTATTGCAGAAACTAAACCACAGAAGGAGAGAGAATGATTCCGATCGCTCTTTTCTGGCCCAGGCAAATCTGGTTCTCTTCTACAACAATATTCAGAGGATCCTCCTCTTCCTCTATGTTGAGGTTTGTTGACCCAGGACCAGGGGACCCTGGTCAATCCAGGCCTCACGTCCCTGCAACTTCATGCATGGCTCCTGCAGACCTAGCTCAATCTCATTTTGGTGTCTCTCCAAAAGTGGTGGAGATTCTGGTGGAGGCTAGAAAACCCTCCACTAGGTCCACTTATGCCATGAAATGGAAGAGATTTTCTATTTGGGCCGCCTCAGAACGTGGAGCCTTTCTCCTGTTCAGTGGCTGTTCTGCTGGAATATTTGTCATCTCTTTGACCTGGGTCTCAGTCATTCCTCCTTGAAAGTGCACATGGCTGCTATTTCAGCCTACCATGCTCCTTTGCAGATAAAGCTTTGCCCAATTGGAGGTCTCCAAGACTTTTCTTAGAGGGTCCTTCATCTGAGGCCCCCATCCAAACTCCTGCTCCTCCTTGGGATTTGAACTTGTTCTCGAAACTTACCCTTCCTCCCTTGAACCTGCAGCAACTGCAGATCTGAAGTTTCTTCGTGGAAGGCGCTCTTCTTGGTGGCCATTACTTCCGCTCGAAGAATTTCTGAGCTCAGGCCCTTATGTGTAAAATCCCTATTTGGTTTTTCACAAAGAACAGTGGCTCTTCACACGAATCCCAAGTTTCTACCAAAAGTGGTAGCAGAGTCTACCTTAAATCAGTCCAGAGTTACCTGCCTTTTTCACGCAGTACTCCAACCAAGGGAAAATTTACTCCATACCATGGATGTTCACCGGATTCTGAGATACTACACCAACAGGACAAAGGATCTCAGAAAGACTGATCAGTTGCTCATCTCTTTGCTCACAAGAGGGAAGGCAATGCTGTTTCCAAGCAATGCCTGTCAAGTGGTTGGCTCATTGCATCACTTTCTGTTATGACAAGTACAAGACCCTTCCGGTCAAGTCAGAGGTCACTCCACTGTGGAGCAGCGGCCCTCTGCGGCTTGTTTCAGAATGTGTCTGCGGCAGACATCTGTGCTGCCGCCACCTGGACTTCGTCCATACATTTATGAAACACTAAAGTTTGGACATTGCCTCTACGCCGTAGAGCAGGCTTGGCTAGCTGTTTTGCAAGGCCTCCTGTTTTGAGGATTGCAAGGCTTCTGCTACTTTCTGGAGTAGTTTCCTCCTCCCAGTGCCTTTTATTTGTTCCAGACTGCTTGGGATTCAGTCCTAATATGTAATTACCTACTGCAAGAGCCCACTCGAAGAAAGATAGTACAGTTACGCAAGAACTTCCACCTGTAACAGTAGATCTTAGAGAGAGGCTCTTGCAAAGTAATACCTTCCCGCCTCCATCCCCTAAGCTTTTTCAGCTCTTTTTCCAGGAATGGAAACATCTGTTCCTCGTCCAGGCCTGTGGCAGGAAAGAACTGGAAGGCGGGCGTCAGGACCGCCCCTTTATACCAACGTTGTATGGCGCCAGTCCACCTGGCGTGGGGTCCCTCGCCAGGACTGCTAGCTAGAAATTTTTCCTGAGTCCTGCCGCCAGCCAGGCCAGTCCTATATGTAATTACCTACTGCAAGAGCCTCTTGAAGATCTACTGTTATGGTAAGTTCTTACGTAACTGTACTTTTTACACTTTGGCACCTAAATGGACTTGGAGGGGAGCTCTAGCTCTGACAGACACATCAGCCAAGTGAACCTTTTGGATTACTGGGGAAAGTCCCAAGCTGCCTGCAGCAGAGGTCAGTCTGAGTTTGGAGTTGACAGAGAGGAACAGCTTGAGATATTCGAGCAGCTGCTCCGGCATAGTAGTGTGGGAAACTGTTGGGAAGGTGTGCTTGGCCTGCCTGCCTTTTCTTCCCTTGTGAGGAGTCTTGCTCTAAAAGAAATTGGACTGCATCCGAAGAGCACTGTGACCAGAATTACAGAATTGTGACTGCCTTTTTACCTGAAGAGGACCAAGATTTGCTTCTATGCGATCGGCCTGTCAGGTCATCTGAAACGACCGCAGAGTGTACGGTTTGCGCAGACACACTGTATATTGCAACAGACTATTATCTTAACTGTGGTATTGCTTTATCTTTACTATAAGTGTGCTGAGCGCTGTTAATGGGTTGCGATTTGGTTCCCCACTGCCTGATTGTGTCACATTTGCTGGAAGCTGCAACCAGCAACTAGCAGACTGCCATCCGAATTGTGTCACCCATTCTGGGCCCTGCCACCTCGGCCCAGCCAGCTGCTCATGCCACAGAGAAGAACACAGGACGAGACCTGCCTGGGATCAGCCCCTGCTCAACATCACGAGCAGGAACGACACCACGGTGAAATCGTAGGCCCTGCTTCTCCTGACAAACCAGCTAGTCATTCTGCAGTCTCCATTTCGCCCATCCTGTGTCCTATATTGGGTAGTGAGTAACACCAGGGTAGTTCCTGCAACAACAGCTCAATCAAAAGTGTGTCATCAGATTTAATTGTTTTGCTCAATTATCATGAACTGAGCCACCTGGCTCCGGATTACAAATTGTGGGTTACTGTGCATGATTTTTTCTTTTCCACCAGTAGGGCCCCGAACAACTGCAACGCTGGCCTACCCTGGACAAGTCTTCCAGGCTAGCTTTTTACCAGCAAACTGGGTACCCAGAGTGTGTGTGTGACTGTTGTGGGACTCTAAAGTGCATGTACTGTAGACAGATTAAATCAGCCACTAGGCAATCGGCCAGATTACACCCTTCCTTGTTCATTCCCCTAAATAAATCAGATCTGAATCATTTTGCACTTACTGTTTGCGGTGCATCCTTGTACAAATAGCTCTGTATTACTATTGTCTGCTGTGTTTAACTATTTCACGGGGGTCTCCAGGTCAGACTGGTGGAACCAGCCCTGGTGTAAGTGCAACCAGTGTGGGGGCATATCTGCTGTTTGGGGTTATTGTTTCAGTGTCGCGAGTACATTGTTTAGGCCACTAGAGGGGAAAGAGGGGGTAACAGTGTCCTGGAGGGCTGCACCAAGGTCAGCTATGCTACCACTAACCCTGTCCTTGGGTGGAGGCACCCGCTTTGCACCCAGGACCCTTAACCTGCACTTGGTCACGCAAGCAGGAGTAGTAGCCCTTGGGATAGCGCCACCTAGGGGTACATCATGCCACCACTGCTCTGTCATTACCCAATATTGTCACTCTACAATTGCACTTAGTTAATGGACATACTTTTACAATGCCCTTAAGCCACCATACATTTTACTGTATGTAATGACTCTTGCTCTTATGTAAATTTATAGCAGTATAAGTGTCATTCTAATCACTGTATTGTCAATCTATTGCTTTCATTCCTTTATTCGTGTTCTTATTGTCTATTGCTGATGTGGAACTTATGTAAAGAGCTTTTGCTCAAAGGTATTATCCGAATAAAGAATAAACAATTTTAGGAGACTCAGAACAAATGCAAGCAGTCTGCTGGGGTTAAAACGTGATTTCTATCAGAGACTTCACACCTAAAACCTTGCCAGCCCTCGACAATTCTGGAACACCCTTAGGTCCCTCCTTACTCCTCGTCCCCATAACCCTATAGTCCACTTAAAACTCCACCACCGCCCACTGACTGACCCGAGGTTGCACAAGCATTTAACATAAAATTCACGGATCTCTCTGCCCACCTCTGTAAACCCCCTTCTCAGCAACCCCTACTCCTGGAGGGCGCAGTGACCCACCTTTTCCATCCCTCAGTCACTTCCCACCCCACCTTTCTACTTTAGCTTAAATCACAAAAAGTTTACTACCAAACTCCTTAGGAGCCCTCCTGTGATGGCTCCTGGCTCAGATGGCCTCTACCCTCCCTGTTCAAGCTCACAGCCCTGCCATCTCCCAACCTCTGATTTTCCTTTTTAATCTTTCTTTGGCCTCAGCTACCATGCCTGTCCCCTGAAGGTTGCTAAAGTCAACCCAATATTTAAAGCAGGGGACCCCTCTCCTCGAATTACTGACAGATCTCCATTCTCCACCACCTTAGCAAGCTTCTAGAAAAGGTTGTCCGTCAACTCTGACCACACTGACAAGTATAACCTCTTGAGTGATCAGCAACATGGGTTCAGAAAGAACCACAGCATCACCTCTACCCTGCCCTCTTTACTGATAGTGTCCTCAGGAATATGGATCGGGTAAAGCCACTGGGGTGGTGTTTGTGGATTTGACAAGGCTTTTGACCTGGTCAGCCACCTCCTACTCCTTACTAAGCTCCTCCAGCTCGGCTGCTCCCTTGAGACTTGGCAATGGTTCCCGAGTTACCCGACTGGCATCTCCCAATTGATGACTGTAGGTACCACCACCTCCCAAATTGCCTGTCACTACAGGTGTCCCCAGGGCTCCAGATCTTGGGACCCTTTCTATCCTCCCTTTATTAACTCCTTCCTGCTGGAAGCCTTAACTGCCCTGCTCTACTGTACGCAGACAACTTAGTCCGCTACCACAGTGACAAATCCCCGGTCTTTACGCAAACTTAAGGCCTTGCCCACAATTGGTTCTGATCAAATATGCTCCTGGTAAACTAGAAGAAAACCAAGGCTATACCTTGGTTCCAAACCCTATCTGGCTAATGCTGCTAAATCTAACTCCTCCCTCCTGGCGCCTCCCCATCTGGATCTCCCTGCAGTTAGTCTGAGTTCAAATATCTGGGTGTAACCCTTGACTCATCGCTTTTCTTTACCGTGCACATAAACACTGTTGTACATAGAATCAAAAACTCTGCCGCAAATCGTCAAAAACTATCTTGCCTCCCCTGCCCCGACTAGCCATTGTCAGTGGGAACCTGCTCCTATCCTTGGCTATTATCTGATTTACTCCTCCTCTGTCCTCTGCCCTTGCCACAGATTCAACTCTGTTTATGGAGAGGCATCAGCAGCAGAAAACAGGAAGTTGTTATCCTCTGTACAGACAGTTGGTTAGACCCCATCTGGAATACTGTGTCCAGTTCTGGAGACCCATCTCCCAAGGACATAGACAGGATAGAGGCAGTCCAGAGGAGGGCAACTAAAATGATGCAGGGTCTGCAAGAGAAGCCATATGAGGAGAGACTAAAGGAGCTTAATATGTATACCCTTGAGGAAAGAAGGGAGAGGGGGACATGATAGAAACTTTCAAGTACCTCAAAGGAATCAACAAAATCCAAGAGGGTAGCATCTTTCAGAAAGAGACTTGCAAGAACAAGGGACACAATTTAAAAGATAGAAGGAGGCGGTTCAGGGCAACGTGAGGAGTATTATTTCACAGAGAGGGTAGTGGATGCATGGAACAGCCTTCCTGAGGAAGTTGTGGGGTCTAAAACTGTGGGAGAATTCAAGAATGTATGGGACAGACATAGGCAATTCTTGTGGGGGCAGGAAGATATAGGCTGTTGGTTAACTAGGATCTGCGGCCTATCCTGTAGGTAGGGAATGGGCAGACTAGATGGGCCATGTCCTTATCTGCCGTCAAAGTCTATGTTTCTATGTTTCTATGTTATAACAGTGTTTGCCGCTCACACCAATAGCCCTTCTCCACCCACCACTGTGACTTACTATACATCAGTCTCTTGATTGGCCCTCACTCAAGCGTCATTTTGACTATGCACTTGGTAGTATCAGTGATGGTACAATGCATGGGGTATAGAGTCCCTGCATGCTTCCCTCCTCAAGGCAAGTACTGTCCCCAGGTTTCTGCATGCTACTTTGGTCCCACCTCCTGGAGGTCCCCAGAGTCCTCTCACTGTAATGGGGAGTAAAGCTCAGTCGGTAGCGAACATTCTCTGTGGAACAGCTTCCCAGCAGCTATCCACACGGTTGCCTCAGCACCACCCCTTCAAATCCCAACTCAGATCCTGACTACTCCTGGAATCCACTTGCTCCTGCCTCTAGTTTAAACCTCCCCTCTGGTGTGTAGGTACTTATTTATATCCTTCTTTCCCTCACTTCTGACCTTCTCTGTCTCTGTCTGTCTCTCTCTCTCACCCCCCACCCTTATGTGCTAGCTCTCTCTACCCTCCTCTCCCATCCTTACCCCTACTGGTTACCTTGTTCCCTCCCCATGCCTTCACCTCCTCCTCTCCCTATATCTTTCCTATTTATCCTGCTCTTCTTCCCCCCTCCTTACCCTAGTACATAGTAACCTTGGTGTGAGCCTCCATGTCACCACCACTGGCACTTAGTTCCTCTGCTTTTTCCATCTCCTCCCAAGCACCCTTGGTGTGTGCCTCTATTTACCACCACCACCACCACCACCACCACCACCACCACCACCACCACCACCACCCCTCCCCCCAACTTCCTGCTTCCTCCTTATTCATCTCCACCTAAGTATTGTTGCTTGTTAAACCATTTATCCTCCTAGGTTACTGTGGTGCAGTCACTTTACTCAGTTTCAAAATAGTATTACTGCTTGTGACCGATTTTGTTCCACTACCCTGTGTCAATCAATTGTTGTACAGTTATCTGCTTTCATTGGGCTTGCAATTGTAGACTGTTCAGTTACTTCTCTGTACCATTGCTTATTATGCTATGTATGTTTCTGTTGATACTTGTGTCTGTACAGCTTGTAATTTGCTACTCTTACTGAATTGTAAATTATTTTAACCGATTCTGTGCTATTGTTTGTGGCCCGGTCGTGCCTGAAAACGATCCTTGATCAGTGCACTTACCTGGTAAACAAAGACTTAAATAAATAAAATGAAATAAAACTAAATTGTAGCAATTAAAAGATTGCAGAACAGATGGAAGGAGAAGAGATGGCAGGCAGTGCCAGCGCCTGTTGGTTGCATGCCAGGTTGGGTGTCAAAAGGCCAGGGTTCTAGTTTCACACTAGGAACTTGGGGTAATACCAATGCTGACACTGTAGGAGTGCTGCCCACAGAGGTGCCATCTTTGGATGAGATAATAAACCAAGGTCTCTGCCAATCTCTGTGGCTACCAAGTGGAAATACAATACTGCCCGGCACTTAACACAAGAGTAGGGTATTCCATCAGTGTCGTCTATGCTAGCCAACATCCCCCCGCCCACACATCAACAAAAAAAGGCCCACATAACGCACGCACACACAGCACCTGGAAATAAGCCATCACAGCTCTGTGCCCCTTTTCTGGTAACCAAAAAAAATAATTAATTATAAATAAGCAGGAAGCTACTACCACTATATGAACTCTATGGACTGGTGAGCTTTACTAAACTTGTATGTTCATGTAACAGACTGCTTTCTCTGAAGATCCAAGGATGATTTAGAAGTCTGGGCACTTGGTACAGCAGACGGCTGGCAGATTAATTCTGCACCATCTGTGGACATTCTTTCAAACCAGAAATGATATTAATGGCAGTGATTCACCTCTTGGCAGGACAAGAAATATTCTAACAGCTGGTCACGTGCTTCCTGCTCGGTCTCCAGGTTCAATAGTAATGTGTTTTTCAGCCGTAGATATTTTCTCTTCCTTTTGCACTAACAGGACATGCTCAATTTGAATGTTGCACATTTACATTTTGAGCAGATCAGCTTTAGTTTGGTGGAGTAGGACAGAATTTTAACTCGTACACAATTTAGCTACGAGGAGAGACTGGTAATACTCAGATTATTTTGTTTAAGAGGAGGAAGAGAGAGAACAGAAGGCCAAGTGGGAACATGATCAGTGTTCTGAATACTGAAGGAGCCATACAGGGTGGAGTATACATAGATGGATCCTGTTTGGCTGCTACTGTAGGTCTACTAGTATGCACCATCTCAGAGACGTGTAGCGATATGCAGAGATTGCGCACAAAATCCCATTAGTTTCAAAGGGATTTGAGAGATATCTAGATTTATGCCATACTTGTCAGAGAACAACTGGCATATAAACAATGATATTTTTTCACCACTATGGACCTAGAGTGAGAATACTGTGATTTACTCCTCAAGGTCCATAGTAGCAGTATCGGTATAGTGATTAGTCAGCACCTTCATACAGTGAGGTTGTATTGGGACATCACCACTGTTTAAGCTGGCCAATGAAGAATCAGGACGTAGGATTTTTTTTTTTTTTTGCCATTGTATGATAAAAGGCATGGCATAAATCGGATATGCCATGGCCCTAATAAAAATATATTCCAGATATTTTTCCCCTCGCATGATTGACCTTTGACATCACTTGTGGCTTTGCCACCATGAGGTCATAAGGTCAAAAAGCACTCAGAAAAATAATCAGTGATGTTTTCATTAGGGCCATGGCATATCCCCAATATATCACTATGCATCTCTGGCTGCCACTGCAGAGGACATGCAAACTGAGGGTGAGAAACAGTAGAAATAATTATTTCACAGAAAAGGGTGGTTAAAGGAAAACATCCACTTGGAAATCGTGTCACATCTTGGTGTGAGATATTGCCAGATTAGCATTTTGCAAAGTGTTTTACGTATGGTTGCTGAAACAGCTATTATCTAGTTTATCCTGCCTCCCTCCAGAGGGCATTTTGAACTGCTTGGTGCACCCATACCTGGTGCAGCTGTCCCAGAGATGATACATGAGACAGGGAGTAGCTGAGGGAGCATGCATAGACATCTGGTGTGAATGGAGCTATTAACAGCTCTGGTTTTAATATACATGTCCCGGTGCTATACCATGAACAAGTACAGACTGGCAGTCAACTGGCGCCAGGTTGGGCATGCAGAGCAGTTCAAATGCCAACAGGACGGAGGCAGGATAAACTAGATAATATATATTTCGCAACCATAAGTTGAAACAAGTAAAAAGGTTTTCATTACTTATAGTTGGGTTAGAGGTTTGTCATCCACAAAAACATAGAATACAGAAAATCGCTGACAAATGAACCTTGATGGAGGAGTACTTGAGGCTACCCAAAAGGAAAAGCAAATAGTCCAGCACACATTGTGGTGGACAGGAATACATCCAAATTATGATCTTTTGACCACAGGAATACCTCTTCCATTTTATTGGAGAGGAGGAATGGGTGGAAGGCTTATGGGCCACCTGCAGAACGCCTGCCACTTAAGCGGAGATCTGAAATTGGGAGAGGACTATGTCCTCAGGAGCCAGGCAAGGAGATGAAAGGAACAAAGGTTTGATGAAGCAGAGTTTCCCCAGCCTAAGCCAGAAATGCAGGACAAATATGGAGTGGGTGAGGGTCCTGGAGAATCAATTATTGCAATAATGGGAAGCAGACTGGTCTCTGGCACAGTGGCGCATGAAGATCAGGAAGCCTTGCCCCCAAGTAGAGTAGAACCTTCTGTATGAGAGGGAAGGGACTGAATGCATACAGAAATCTTCCCTTCCAGGAATGAGATAATGCATCCAGCCATAATGTTCCAGGACCTGGTTCTGGTGAGCAATAGTAAGGCAGTTTGGTGTTTACGTGGAGAGCGAACAAGTCCACATCTGGCCGACCACAGAGGAGGAAGATCAGGACTTCCTGGAGATCTTCCATTCATGTTTTTGAGTTTTGCGGCCTCTGCTAGAGTACTTGGTAACACCTGGGACTTGTACTGCTATTAAATGTATCCCCTTTAGATTGCCCAGTACCATACTCGCATTGCTTCCCGCAGAAGGATCAGAATGGGTGCAGCCTTGCTTGTTAAAAGTAGTGAACCACCGTGGAACTGTCCATTTGAATCTGTAGACAGCCCGAGGGAAGGAGGGTCTCTAAAGCTTTTAGAGCATGCAGGACTGCTCTCATCTCTAAAATGTTGATCTGTAAATGCACTTCATGTGTGTTCCAGGTCCCTTAACGTCTGAACCACATCCACATGGGCACCCCAACCTTGGGAGGGGCATCTGTGGTGAGAATTAAGCAGGAATGGAACCTGAATGGGACACCACACAGAAGTTGATCCAGAGACATCCACCATTGTAATTCGTGAATGGCCAGAGATTAAATCAGAACTGGACCTTCAAAATAGTTTGATGCCACTGAACTCTGTGTTCATTGAAGGACCCTCATGTTGCATGGAGAATGGTGGAAATGGCAGCCATATGCCCCAGGAGACACAGGTTGTTCTGGGAAGAGACATATCGGTCGGAGGCCATCTGGATGCCAACAGGATGAGCTTGTCCGCCGGTCCCTGGGAAGAAAGACCAAACCAGAGAGGTATCAAGGATAGCTCTGATGTATTGAGACATTGTGTGAATCCATTTTGACTTCGCACATTGATAGTGATGGATTCCAGAGAGGAGAACAGCTGAAGCATTTGAGATAATGTGGTTGCTAGCAGAGTACTGGATGGGGCTTTCAGAAGCCAATCATCCAAGTAGGGAAAAGCCATATAGACCCAGAGGACAGGCCAAAGGTAGTGCTCTGAATTAGTAATGATGACCCTGAAAACAGAACCCGAGGAAGTGCCTGTGAGCAGGGTGAATCATGATATGGAAGTAAGCATCCTTCATATCCAGAGCACAGAGTCAATCCCTTTGTTCAGAAATGGCAGGAGGGTCTGCAGGGTCACCATTCTGAACCTTTGTACTCTATGTAGAGACTGAGGTTTCTGAGATCCAGAATGGGACGCAATCCCCCAGTCCCATTTTGGGATGAGAAAAATAAAATGGAATAGAAACCCTGCCCTTCTGAGAAAGGGGAACAGGCTATATTGCCAATTTGTCTCAAGGCTTGAATTTCTTCTGCCAAAACTGAGGCTTGGTCATGGTGGGTGGTGGTGGGGTCTCTTAGTTCCAGTGTGTGACCAGATTGCATCAGTTTGAGGACCCAAGCATCTGAGGTGATGTGTTACAAACCTGAAATATGTAGGGAGAATATGCCTCCGACTGCCGTGAGATGGGCCTCTAATCCCACAGGTGAGGGGAAACTTCAGGCAGTAGGCTGTCGCAGCTGGGGACGGGGGCATAACGGGTAGTCTTGGGATTGTTACATGGCCCTGGTAGAGAAACCTGAGCCTCTCCTATTAGGTTGTTGCCTGAGGCAGATCTTTGTTCGCAGGTCTGCAAAATTACCTTTGTAATTGGGTTTTGTCTGGGTCTGGTAGAGAGTGTATACAGATTGCAGTGTACAACCAGAGGCCTACAATGATATCAGAATATTCTGGGTTGAAGAACCGAATAGCTTGCCACCTTTCAAGGGCCACTGAGAATGTACTTATGGACATCCGGGCAAATCCCGACCCAGAGCCAGGCATACCACCCAAGACAAATGCCAGCTGAAGAAGCCCTGGCTGTGGAGTTGACAGCATCACAGGTTGCCCGCAATAAATGGCAGCCAACAGCCAAGGCCATAGTCATTGGGCCTTCAAATCTTCCTCAAGAGCAGTTTCTGGGAGGGACTGAATGGAAGCCAGATTTGCTTTTAAGATTTCTTCTTGATATTTAAGAATATGGCCCATATAATTTAAAATTCGAGGTCAGAGTAGAAGAGGAATACACAATCTTTCCCACTACATCAAGCTTCTGGGATTCCTTATCTGTTGGCTGAACACTGACCTATCATGAGATGTATTGATAACCACACAGAGTCAGCCTGTGGAGGGAAGTAAGGGTGTTCCACTGGGACCAGATAGGTCCTGTTGGCCTTACATGGAGCAGAGTTATAGAAGAGGGCTGTCGCCAAGCAGCTGTAATGGCATCCTCATACACATCAAGCAAAGGAGGAATGACCAAAGAACAGCAGTCAGGAAGACCTAAATAACTAGACAACTTCCTCCAAGAGGCATTTTGCTCTGCCTCCTGGAACCCAAAAGTCTTCTGAAGATGAATCAGGATATCAGAAAAACTTGGGTCATCCGGAGGGGAACCAAGGAAGGACAGGAGAAGTCTCATCTTGAACTGAGGAGGCAGAAGAAAACAGATAAAGGAGACAGCAGTTCTTATTCCAAAGCATCCCCCAATCCTCCATTTTCCAGTCTTGGAGAACAGAGTCCTCCATGTCAGTGTTCTGGTGAAGGAAACCTTGAGATGCCAGGGGCAACTGGCAGTTCTAGAAAACAGAAGTGTGTCTAGAAGGCACTGAGACCGAACCTGAAGGAACACTCCATGGGAGACAGGAGTGGACTTCATGAGGCCCGGAATGGTCTGCACAAGGGCCTGGACATCCCCCATGGCCAACCGAGAGGAGGCAGAACTTGGTGTTGAATGCACTAAACGTATGGGCACAACCGAAGAGATCGGTCCCCACAACCAAGCCCAATCTAGCCATCGATGAAGGCTGACAAAAGCACCCAGCACCATCTACGGAAAAGCTGTCAATGATAAGAGGAACTCAGAATGCCCTGACCAAGCTGTGTAGGCATGGTCGCTCACGACAGCGATGGAGTTGTCGATGGACAATAATGAGAACTTTGAGACTGAGGCAGCAGCATTTGAAGCTGCAGCTGAGGAAAACCCCTGAGGTTGGAGGAGCAGTCTACTGCGCAGATAGAATAGGCACAGGTCATGGACTGTGTGGAATATGACTTGGCAGCTGCCTCAGAAAGGCAGCTAAAATCATTTTAGTTTTTTGTATAATTTTTTATTAATTTTAAATGATCAAAGACATTACACAGCGACATACAAACAAGTGCATCTCATAGTTCATTATTATAACATTCTAAGATTCCTCAACCTTATTTCTTCCTTCATTCAATTCCTCTTATTTATAATTACCTTTACTGTTTCCTTTAACTAGCATATCCCTCAGTGGAACAATGAGGCATGGGAAGTCCAAGACTCCTTTGTCTAACTCCAGGCCACAGCGTGAGATAGTCATCTCTTCACTGCTTAGTGAAGTCAAGAAGGGGCCCATTCCTATAAAAAGGCATCCTCCCTATTACTAAGCATCAATGACAATCTTTCTAATGCCAAATTCTGTAACACCAATTGGCGCCATTGCTGAGTGGTGGGGACTACATGATTGACCCAAGTATTCTGAATACAATGTCTGGCCATCACCAACATTATTCTAATCCACCGTGGCAATGGCTCCTGCTCACCTGCCTCTCCGGGCACATACCAAACAATCCTATGATAGGATCCATTTGAATGGGAACCCTGCCATCTGTTCTTTCTTCACAAATTTTACTCCAAAAGGTCCTTAAGACCTGCAATTCCAAAAGAATGCATATATGTCTTCTTTCTTTTCCTACGTGCACAGAGGGGAAAACGGAGGGCACACCCTATGCACAACTGTCTGTGGATAATGCACTCTATGCAAGAATTTATAAAGGCCTCCTTGAACTTGTTGCATATTGAAAGGCCCATATGGCCTACCAACACTTGCCGCCAACTGTCCTCTGAAATTTGGATTCCCAGATCTTTTCCCATAGCTGTTTAACTCTGTGTATAATCTGGGTATACTTCTCCCCCACCTTACCGCCTTTCCAATAAACCCCTTGGTCACGTTGCACCCTGTGCATCATCATCTCTAATGGCCCCACCCATGTGACTCTCCCCACCCCTCTCTACTTTTGACAAGAATGCCCGGTTGCAGGTACCGCAGCATTTGCTGCTCTTGAGGCCCAACCCTGTAAAACATCTTCCAATGTACTCTGTATGTCATTACAAACCAAATTACCCAGACAGACACTTGGCTCCCTTCTTTCCCATTCCCTAAACTGTCCATCCTCTAATCCTGGTATAAAAGGATTTCCTCTATCGGTAGTAATAATGTTTCTCCTTTATTAATCCCCTAGATTTCTAAGGAGGTTCCATGCTCCAATATTTTTTTTGTTTTTTTTTTTTAGTTGTTTAACCAGGTATAGCACACTAAGCTGAAAGCTTTTTACAGGAGCGACCTGGGAGCACAATATTGATTTTACTAAGGGTTACCCCCCCGGGCAGCATAGACCTGTGTGCCTTTACTATGTAAGTAAGCAGATAAATGCCCCGGCATCCCCATTGTTCCATCGTGACCCAACTTGCCACTGCAGGACAGTATACCCAGTCAGCAATATAACGTTGCTGGATGGCCAATAATTTGTTATGTGGGAAAAATTTAGGCCTCCTCTGGTTGTCTCTGCCTTAAGTCTCTGCAAACGGATTCTCGGACTTTGCCCCTCCATGTGAACTGAGTAGCTAACTTTATCTTAACAGCATCCCCTCTAACAAGGTGCATCGGGATCATTTGCATAAGGTACAAAATCCTTGGTAGGATATTCATTTTCAATAAATTGATCCGCCCAACCAAGATGTGGTTAATTGCATCCACCTCCTCAAATCCGCTTCTACCACTTTAATAAGTGGTGTATAATTCAATACAAATGACCCAATTATCCTGCCCACTTTAATACCCAAGTAATAATATATGTCTTGACCCTGTATTCTCATTGTTTATCTACTTCCTCCAGTTTAGGGAAACAAAACATTTCAGATTTATTTAAGTTAATTTTAGACCCAGAAAATGTGCCAAACTTCTCTATCAATTCTAATAGTGGTGGCATAGATCTCAGAGGGTCTCTAATAAATAAGAGCAAATCATCTGCGTATAGGGTGGCCTTGTGCACAACCTCCCCTCCCCATAATACCCAGAATCCCCAGCACTGCCTTATTGCTGCAGCCAAGGGTTCCAGTGCCAGAGCAAACAATAGTGGTGACAGCCAGCACCCTGCCAGTACCCTCTCCAGGACAAATGGTGCAGTAGGTGTCCCATTAACTAAGACTCATGCTCTAGGGCTCGATACATAGCTCAATCCACCTGATGTATGATCCACCCAGACCAAACCGGCCAGCATCTCAAAGAGGTATTCCACTCCACCCTATCAAAAGCTTTTTCTCGTCCATAGATATAATATATGTTTTCTCTGGCTCTTGCCCCACCCTCCAGACTACATTAAGCAATCTCACGATATTATGATAGGATAGCCTCCCTTTATAAATCTGGTCTGGTCTGGGTGAACCAACGCAGGCAGATACTCTCGAGCCTCATCGCCAGGACCTTGGTCAAGATTTTAAGATAGCAATTTAGTAGTGAGATCGGTCTGTATGAAGCACATTCCGATGGTTCCTTACCCAGCTTTGGGACCAGGCATATCATGGCATCATAACAAGTGTCCGTATCCACAAGTGTTCCTCCCTTGTCCCCTTGGAATACCTCACATAGCTGTATCCACTAACTGACCCCTAGTGCTCTATAAAAATTCAACAGGAATCTGCCTGGCCCGCCTGCCTTACCTTTTGCATTTACCAATAGCCTTTATATCCTCTTCTTTTGTTATAGGCTGGTTTAAACTGTCCCTCTGCCTCACCATCAGCCTGGGTAGCTCTATCTTATCTAGAAATTCCTGCATTCACTGCCCCCTACCCTTACATTCTGCTTTGTAGAGCTGGGTATAGAACTCCTGAAAGCAGTCCCTCACTTCCCTACCTCCTATGCACCCTGCCCTCCTTGTCCTTAATCCCCATTATCCTAGTGGAGCATTTACCCCCCATAAGTCTAACCATAAGCGGACCTGGTTTATTAGACCGCTCAAGCATCTGGTGTTTAGCATACAACCATGCCTTTCTGGTCTCCCCACGGACAGAGGATTCAATGCTTCCTTTGTAACTGTTAGCAGCGATCTATTGCGCCTCCCTCCCCGGCCACCCGCCTTTCCAGATCTTTGAACTGCTTCTCCAGTCTGTCTCTTTTCTTGCTTCTCTCTTTAACCCTGGCCATATAGGCTATTATGGAACCTCGCAGGAAGGCCTTCCCAGCATCCCAAAAGACAGATCGGGGCACCTCAGACCCTTGATTAGTTTCTTTGTAAAGTGCCACTGTTTTGATAGGTATTCCCTAAATTCTTATTAGGAAGCATGTATGTAAGAAATTTCCACTGTGGTGGTGGTGTCCCTTATCCCTTGCATCCTAATCTTCCCTATCACCATAGCGTAGTCCAATATGTGAATCGGGTTATGTGATCATCTACCAGCCTATCATTCCATTCTCGTGGGACCAGGATATAGTCTATTCTTGTCCACGTCCTGTGAGGGTTCGAGAAAACGTGTATTCCCTGGCCCTGGGTTTACCATTCTCCAACCATCTACCACTTCAAGATCCAACATGCCCATCCACCATTGATTTAATGCCTCTGACCTCCTCTCCCCGAGTGATCCATAACCAGGTCTAACACACTATTCAGGTCTCCCCTAGCACAAGGCCAGGGAACTGTTCCTCAATTAGTAAATCCAAGCGCCCGGAAAACTTCAGTTTATATGTAGCAGGTGCATAAACATTACCAAATGTAATTTGTTCCCCATACAACTGCCCCACCTCAAAGATGTATCTACCTCCCTATGGTCTTTCACAATTTTTTAACTTCAAATGGTAAACTCTTATGCAATAGGACAGCTACTCCTCGTTTCTGCGAAGAGTAGGAAGCAGCGTAAGCACTTGCCCACCCACCGAGCAAGTTTGGCATGCTCTATGTCCGACAGGTGGGTCTCCTGTAATAGTGCTACTTGTGCACCCCACTTTCTAAGCGCTGTTAAGAGCATTGTTGCTTGATCGGGTTTGTAACCTCGCACATTCCAGGGTACCACCATTAATTTCGTTACTACCCATGTTCATTTACCTCTTTTCCCTTGCATAAGAGCCAATCATCAGATCCCCCATGCCCCAAAGTATATTGCCCCAGCACGCCACTTCAGATTCAACATGAGATGCATACAACATACAGCAGAACTAACAACAAGGTAAACAACATGAACAATATATCCCCTCAACTGACTGAAGGTTAACATCTTCCTTAGATTCCTGCTTCTCCTCCACCCCAGGTCTGTTCCCTACGATAAAGCATATCCCCACTACATCCTTTATCACTTTGAATTTCCTGCACCATACCCCCACTCCTCTGACACTAGCTGCTATCTCAGCATAAGTGTCAAATACCCCATTCAACAATATCGATGCCCCGCTGCTCCAGGGTTTAGCCAGGATTTCTGAGCTGCACACCAAGTGGACATACTGCTACCCACCCACCCCAATTAGGGTGAGTTACCCCTTCCCACTGTCCATGCCATTTCAGATGCTAGCATCATTTTCTGTGTTTTATGCCAGCACACCACCATCCCGCCACCAACAGGTGTCAGACTAACAGACTGGCTTTTGGTTACAATATTGCATTGTGACAAGTCTCGCACCTCATCAGTTGGCAGTCACACACACACACACACACACACACACACACACACACACACACCCACGCCACGCTCAGTAGAGGGTAATTGGCCTGAACAAGGCAGAAACAGTGCCAAAATAGACAAGTCCCATTGAATGAGAGAGTCCGAAGGAACTGGAAGGAATAAGTTCATAAAGCAATGCAGCCAGCTAGATAAATGCACCCCAGGGTTCTATCTAAGAACTAAGTGGGGAACTACAGATCAGCCAGCATCACCTCAGTAGTGGGGAAGATCATGGAAGCACTACCAGAGAGATTGGTGGAACATCTGGTTGGCAACCGACTACAGGACCCAAGGCAGCACAGTTTCACCAGGGGATGTCATGTCAAACCATCCTCATTTGAACTTTTCAACTGGGTGAAAAGGGAAGTAGCTCAGGGATGGCAGTGGACGTGGCCTAACTGGACTTCAGCAAGGCCTTTCAACACTGCCACATAGGCCATTAAACAAACTATGAATGGACCTCTGTGGGACTGGCTACCTTGATGAGGTACGAGCCTTGTCACAATGCAATACTGTAACCAAAAGCCAGACTGAGTCTGCCATCTGTTGGTGTAGTGGCATGCATAGTGTGGAGTGTGTGAAGAGACCTCTGTGGGACTGGGGAATATGGGAGTAGACAGGACAGTTGTGTGGTGGGTAAGTAACTGGAAAGGTAGCAGGACAGAGGGTGGTGGTAAATGGCAGTTGCTCCACTGAGGAAAGAGTGAGCAGTGGGGCATGAGGGATCAGTGCTGGGACTGGTCCCATTCTACAGGACCTGGAAGGACAAATTTACTGGTTCGCTGATGACAAAGCTGCGTAACAGAGTTGACACACCAGAGGGTGTAGACTAGTGCAGAAACTTGAATGGTCAGGAGTTTGGCAGTTAATGCAAAGCAAAGTGCAAGATAATGCATATGATGCACAAAACCCAGGAACATATTGGGGTGGTGAGGATATAGCATACATGAAGCAGAAAGGGATGACCTCAAGGTAGGAAACAGTGGAACAAGGCAGCAGGTAAAGCAAACAGGATGCTGGGATGCATAAGCAGGGCAGCAACAGCTGGCAAAGGAGGTCATAATTCCACTACAGACACTAGTTAGGGCCGACCTGGAATACAGTGTACAATTCTGGAGACCATACCTACGTAAGGACATAGGGTAGAGAAGGTTCAGAGGAGAACAAAGATAGATGGATTGCATCACAAGTCCTATGTGGACAGGTGGTAGGACTTATGCACTTCTGGAGGAGAAGAGGGAGACAGATGGGATATGATAGAGACATACAAGTATCTTACAGGGAGAGCAGGTGCAGGAACACACTATTTACAGTGCAAGAGCTGGTCCAGGACTAAAGGGCATGGTATGAATCTGGAGGGAAGACGATTCAAAGGAAATACAAGGAAGATTTTCTTCACAGAAGAAGTGGTGGACAAGTGGAACACCCTGCCAGAGGAAGTGGTGGGGCTGAAACAATCACAGGATTTAGGAATGCATGGGATAGACAAGGGAATTCATGAGGTCAGGGCAAGGAGTAACAGACTGCTAGGGAAACAACCCAATGGCAACACAACTATTTACTTGCAACAATCACACAGGAGTGCTGTGTGCATATTTATGTAACTCATTCAAACAGAGGAGTGAGAAAGTGCTCAGCTGGGACTTGAACCCACAGTAGAAGGTTCAACTCCCAAGCTGCACCTGCATGCTAACTGCCCTGACTGAGCCACATAATAACCATTCACAGAACTGTGAGGTGATGCCTCCTCACAAGCACTGTGGACATATCAGCCTCATCCTGTTCCTAGAACAGGGAAAAAGTAGCATGTAAAAGCAGCTGTAAGTAATTTGTGTATAAAAAAAAAAAAAAAAAAAGGCAGTTAAGTAAACTGTACCCTGCCCCTCCCCAAAGATAGTGTGCAGTTTAAAATCTGCAGTAACTGGCCAAATATACAGACTGCACACTACAGAGCAACAACAAATAAATACAGAAAGCCTGAAACCCATTTGAATCCACAAGTGAAAATGATCACACCCACACACAGCCAAGTCGTCACGGTAGCAGTATGACATCCAAAGTATTTAACACAGAAATACCCTGAATGCCTCAAAAGGTGGCACCTTTGTCTCAATTAACAAAATGCGCAAGCAACTGAAAGAATACTTTGACTGCCCCAAAAGTCAATATTGCATTTCATGTGAATCTCACCTGAATTAGACATACCATAAATATTGTGAAGTTGAGCAGAAAAATACATGTGTAAATAAAAAAGAATGCCAAACGACCAAGCCACCCATTAAATAAACTGGCACCAAGCATACATTTTTGTTTTACCACAGCTCAGTCAAACCAACAAGCACAGTTTAAGGTCCCCAAAAACAGCATGATACTATACAGTATAAAAGAAACACTGCATGTTTATTTGCAGCCAAGATCCCAGTCCCAGTGTCCCACCTGTTTACTCACCCTCAGTCAGTCCTCACCTGCTGCAGTGCTCACTCAACTGCTGCCGACCCCGCCTCACTCAGCTAGTCTCCTCGCCACTCTGTGGACCCACAGTTAGTTTCCCACTTCTGGGCTGGTGACTGGCGTGCAGGGCAGGCACAGCAAAGTTCCCTCGGCTGACTGACAACGAGCAGACTTGAGCTGCACTGCGGACAGTCCGGTACTAGTCTGGCAGTGTGGCACTCAGCAGTGGGCCATGGCACAGATTCTATTCTTTCACTCACCACCCTCAACTTCCTAAAACTACCAACCGCAGCCGTGAGCCGCTCAGACAATTAGCACCTAGCCAGCTCTCAAGTCAGCATCCTCTACACAGCCTCAGAATGGGAGAACTGGCACAGAGGACTGAGGAGGATTTACAGGCAGCTCTTTTACTCTTCCCCACAGACCGAACCAGCTTTCTCCCCAACTTTCTCAGCCTTTTGAGTCTAAATGGTCGGTCCAAGTTACCGACTGCTGTGCCGCACCTGCTACACGACCATCAACCAACCGAACTGTTCAACCAACAACAGAGTGAATGTCCTCCAGTCCAGACTCCCAAAGCGCCACTGCATAGTCAGTCCAAGCTTCCACCAGTTAGTTCCCTCCGGTCTTCCGGCTCCGGCTATATGTTTAACTTCCAAACTCAAACCGTAATGGACTTATGGACAAAGTTCCTTCAAGCCAGGGACCACCAGGAAAAGAACAGACCAAATGTTAGTTTCAGGGCATTTGAAGAGCCGTGCGATCCTCCCTTGCTAGGCATGCCTCCTTTGTTTATGCGGGACTTGATTGAGACAGGGCAAACTATATCTCAATCCGGTCCGATGGGGCACGTCAGGAGTTTAGACCCCACCCCCAAAAAAAAAGTGAAACCGACTGAGGGACTAAAAGCGACAAAAATAAAACCCACCCAAAGAAAGGAATGCTGGTATCGCCAGCCAGCTTCTGCTACCCACCCGCTGATGTTTAATACACAGGCATGTCTGGCGACGGTAGTTACGCTCTGCGCTGCTCCTGCCACAGCCGATAACTATTTTCATTTGTTAACCTGTAGAGAAAAAAAAAAAAAAAAGATTTACCAAGCTACATGGACAGAACAAGCTTGAACCCCAACTAAAACTTTAATGTCCCCTGTGTAGCCTCGCCCCCATTGATGCCCATGAGTATGCAGTAGAGCACTCCCTTCTGACCTTTTGATCACTCCGAGTCTCCCAAGGAAACATGCCGGATTACCTCCTGGCCTCACTCCTCTTCCTAGCACAGCTCCAACCTCGCCGAGCCCTTCCCTTTCCCCACATTGTTTAATCAGCAGCATGTCTCTTTCTCTCTCGCCTCCCCGGATGTTTCATATGCAGGAGTCTTAGGGCTATGAAAAAGGGTAGGCCGCACTATAAACATACGCGCTAAGTCCCCCAATTTCACAAATTAACCATCCATCTCCTCTCAGTGGCCTTCCAGCATTCCTACTCTTTAGGCCCAAAGCATTCAACTCCAGGAGCTGTCCTGTCCCGAGCATTCTCCATCCATATGCTCGCACCACCTCGGGAGAAGTAGCCAGGGTAACCGTCACTCTGCATCTCCAGGCTTACTGCTAGACTCAGTCTCTCCTCTGGAAAGGCCCGGGCATATCTTCAGAGCTCTGGGCACAAGGAACCCCGCATTCTTCTATCTCACATGGCCAGGCTACACGAACAGGGACATTCAGAGCATTAATGTTGCAATGGCAATCAACACAGTCCAACAAATAAATCTCCTCCATGCCATCACTTGCCCAGCTTCTTTTGCAGGTCCGCCACGAAAAGTTCTGCTTTGTTTAGCTCCCAGAAGGAGTATCGTCCTCGCACTCTGATCTTTAGCACTGCAGGATAGATCATGAAATTCTCAACCTTAAGGTTTCTCAGTTGAGCCATGAGCGGTTGAAAACCTTCCTCTTCTGAAGGAGTCATAGGAATAGTCTTGTGAGATGAATATACGCCTCCTTCATACTCCAGCACCCCTTCCTCTATAGGCTCTAAGGGTCGCTCTATCTTGAAAGGAGTGGAATCTAACAATTCTCTGCCGTGGGGCTGGTCTCCAGATGGTTGTGGCATTACGGCTCGATGAGCCCTTTCTAGCTTTAAGCGGACGTTCTTTGGTTGAATTCCCAAGAGCTCCGGAAGGATCTGGGCACAAAAGCTCATATCCCTTTCTCACCTTCCAGTAAACTCCAAGGTGTAAATTGAGCCTCTGGTAATAATTTTCCTGGTAGTCCATGGCATCTTTTAATTCCTCCAGTTCCTTCTGTAGCTGTACGACTTGCCTTGGGGTCTCTGCATTTTCATCCTCCAAGCGTGATATATGCTCCTCAACCTCCTCTATCCTGTTGGAGTGCAGATCTGCTGTTCCAGCACTTCTTGAAGTTTGAGATAGATTTTTCATTCCAGTTTTAACAATCTGGGCTCCAGTGCAGCAATTACTTGGCCTGTAACCTCCCAGCCTAGTGCACCAATCTCGGCCGCCAATATGATATATTTTGCCCATGCTTTCACCACGGGATGCCAAGGGACCCACCGCCTTCTTTCCTGATTTACTGCCAATCTGCTTGACTTTTTCCAGTATTGGGCACTGAGATAATCCTTCATAGCACTTTCCGAGCAGATTGATACCACTGCGATATTACAGGGTCAGCTTTTCCACCCTGATTTGAACTTTTAATCGGCCGTTAGCACGGAGCAGCATGGTGGCACGTCTATCTTGCTAGCTGCTCATCAGTGCCCCCATCATTATAGTTTTAATTATACTCTGCTCCATAGAGTGGGAAGAAGGTGGCAGACTGGTTGTTGGAGAGGAGACAGGAGTAGCATGCTTGCTCTTAGAAGAGTGCTTTTTAGGCTTCTCCAGAGTGTCAACCACCCCAGTTAACAAGGGATCCTTACTGGAATGGTGTGATCCAGAAGAGGAGGCGAGGACTCCTTCGACTTCAAGCAGCGTTCCTGTTCCAGGAGGCAATGTTCTGCTCCATGAGGTGCTCTGAAAGTGTCTGGAGTCGTCAATATTTGGTGGCTTTATTAAACCGCTGACACAGGACACAAGCACGGGTATCATTCGTTGGACCCAGGCACTTTACACAGAATTCATGCAGGTCCTCTGTCATGATTTTCGGTACAGGAACACTTTCAGAAAAGAGAATCCATAGACTACATGGATCAGTTAACAGAATACAACAATACTGGTAATGCCATGAAACAGTAGACTTGTTATCGACTGAAGCTGGACTCCAGACAGAGAACGTGAAGCATGCAGGTCACGGTAGGAAAAGAACTGAGGAGCATCTGGGACCGCCCCTCTTATACCTGTCAGGACCACGACATATTGTGTTCATCTGTGCGGTCCCAGGTAGACTGCTGATAAATCATCTGGATGGAATCAGGCCTGTGGCTGGAATTTTCCTATATGTAATGACCTGCAAGAGATTTCTCGATGAAGATCAAACATTTATCTATACATAATATCAGAACAGTAAACCCCTTAATAGTGCTCCAAACCTTGCAAAACAATCAGGAAAGTATTCCCATAGCAGGTATCCCACTACTGCAAACTGTTCCTCGTGGAATGAATTTCACATCTTGACTCATCATATAATTAATTCAAGGCTGCCCAAATCTCTGGAACAGAGCTGTAGAAAGTATTCTGATATCCTCTCCATGTTATATATTAATAATCCTACACCAAGTAGTCACCATGGGGAATGTGCTTGTATCCATGCCCTTGCGATAGCTTTTTCACATCCCAGAGGTATAAATAGGCCAGGAAGCAAGGAAGACAATGCACATTAGTGGAATAGACATTAGGACCACAGAGGAACAGACCAACCCCCAGAGAGCAATAGTAATTCCAATTCCCATGCCACGTCTTCTCAATAAATGGTTAAGACCAGGCAAAGCCAAAAAAAAATATGGGCATGGTCAGCAAACTGATGCCTACACTTGCCAGCACTGACTATATACAGAAGCAATAATTTTGCCAATATCACAGGAGTACAAAAATAAATAAAGCTAGATCGGCACTTCCATGAATTTCTTGCCATCTAGCAGCAGAAGTATTTTTTTTTTTAATTTAGTATACTTTGTGTTGTTGCTGGATCGCGGTGATTTCAGCCCTTAGTCACAGCCCTCTTGTTTCCCACCTCTGGCAATTGCCAGGTTCCTTCCCCTGTCACCTCTGTCTTACTCCCCAGAGAGGCGGGTTGGAGCTGCCTTCCCACCAGCTCCACACAACAAATATCTGGTTGGAGGAACACTGGCACTGGAGGCTATTGGGGCTTGGAGGAAAGGGTGCCATGGAGGCAATCCTGCAGCGTTCTTCTCCCCTGAAAGCAGAGGGGACACAATGACGTCCAGTGTCCGCCCACCCGAGAACTTGTTGGCGCCAGTGCATTGTGAATCCAGCCTCCGCCACGAGCTTCTCGACGCTGATGTACAACCCCCGAGAAGGAGAGCAGTCCTATGGATGCTCAATCCTTCTCCCCGGCTAGGCCCTTTGACAACCCGAGTCTGTTCCTGAACCCGGTCGCCAACAGAATGCCAACCGCTGTGCCGAAGGGCCGCCGAGCAGAGGTAATCTTTAAAGCAGGCAGAGTATTTTAAGTCATGAGGAGTAAGGGACTGTAGCCCCTGTCTCAATTTCATCCCTCCAGTATGGTCAAGGTCACGTTTCCATGTAGCTCCTGATGATGGTCACAGTAGAAATGGGGTCCTTGGGCCCCTCCTGTTCAACGCCTATGTCTCTGACATGGAAGGTATCAGGAGTGAGATGAGTCTTTGTGGATGACTCAAAACTGGGGGCGGTGGTAGATGGGAGGAGGAGAGGGGTGGCCTACAGGGGACCTGGAGACTGGAAAGGTGGTCTAGAAAGCGGAAGCTGAGGTTCAATGCAGGGAAATGCAAGGCACTGCACCTGGGAGCCAGAAACCCGGGCCAGGAGTAACTCTGGGCGGGGGCTAAAAGTCTCGATGGCTGAGCGGGACCTGGGAGTGGTGGTGGATGTCACGATGAACAACCTGGAGACTTGTAGAAAGGCAGCGCAAGGCCAACAGGATGCTTGGATGCATTGCTGGGGAAGAGAATCACCTCAGAAGGAGGGACTTGATACTCCACTGTATAACTGCTTGGTGAGGCCACACCTCGAGTACTGCGTGCAGTTTTGGAGCCACATTTAAAGAGGGACATTGAACTCCTGGAGAGGGTCCAGAGAAGGGCAACCAAAATTATTTTGGGCTTGGGGGATAGGACCTATGGGAGAATCTCGAAGAGCTAAATATGTAGACATTGGAAGAGAGAAGAGACTGGGGGACATGATAGAGGTCTTCAGGTACATAAAGGGGTAAATAGGGAGGAGCAGTCAGGGTGCTCTGAAGGGGGGCAACTAGAGGGCATGGGTGGAAGCTGGGGGGATTCAGGGAGAAAGGAGAGGTGCTACTTCACTTTCTATCATGTCCCCCCCTCCCTCCTTTCCTCAAGGGTATACATATTAAGCTCCTTTAGTTTCTCCTCATATGGCTTCTCTTGCAGACCCTGCACCATTTTAGTTGCCCTCCTCTGAACTGCCTCCATCCTGTCTATGTCCTTATGGAGATAAGGTCTCCAGAACTGGCAGTACTCCAGATGGGGTCTCACCAACTGTCTGTACAGAGGGATAACAACTTCCTGTTTTCTGCTGGTGATACCTCTCCTGTATATCCCAGTATCCCCCAGCCCTCCCTACTGCCTTCTCACATTGTTTGCCAACTTTAAGGTCGTCTGATATGATTACTCCCCAAGTCCCTTTCCATTTTTGTTGTTGTTACTACCTCCCCCACACTTTGTAAAGCTGCATTCTAAAACTTTAGTGCCTTTAGTCAAGGGAACATGGGGACCATTTCAAAATGTATAAGATCCTTGCAGCACATTCATCTTCAATAAGCCAGGTCTCCCATCCAAGATATAGAAGAGCTATCCATCTGTCTAGATCCTTCATAATTTTTTCAAATACTGGGGTACAGTTTAAAATCTATACAGGCCTCCAATACCCTGTCCCACTTTTGATACCTAAATATGTGTTTTTCTACTATTTTTCTGGCCCCATGCGGTATATTCTCCTCCCCCTTTCTTTTCCGGAAACATGATTTCCAATTTAGGTAGAATAAGTCTGTAACCTGAGAAGGAAGCAAAGAGATTTATAATCTGGAAGAGAGGGCACCGATTCCGCAGGTCAGGTCACAAACAGCAAGATATCGCAGCGTATAGAGTGATGGTGTGGCTATGTCCATTCTTGCCAGGGATCCCGTGAGCCAGAGGACTACCCTCACCTTAATTGCCAGTGGCTCAATAGCCAAGTGAACAGAAGAGGGTAGAGGAGGCAACCCTGCCAAAGATGGCACTCTTCTGAGGGTGCACTGTTCATCAAGACCTGGGCACTGGTGCATGACAGGAGGCGCCAACCCTTCCATAAACCCATCTCCCAATCCAGATCTATGCAAAATAGCCATCAGGTTGTACCATTCTATCCTATCGAAACCTTCTTGGCATCCATGGACAGTACACAAGCCTGCCCAGGATTCTGAGAGCCCCACCATATTACATTTTGTAACCTTCTCATATTGTGATAAGACAGTCTTCCTTACAAAACTGGTCTGATCCAGATGTACAATTATTGGCAACACCTCTTCCAATCGTAAAGGCCACTTTAGTAAAGATTTTAGTCATAATTTAGGAGCGAGATGGGCTAGTACGAGGAGCAGTCAGCGCCGCCTCCAGCAAGACACAAATATTAGCTTTGCAGCACATTCTGGGTAGCCCCTCACCTCTTTCTATTAGATTCCAAATAGTCAACTAGCTCCTCCCTCTTTTTTTTTTTTTTTTTTTTTTAAATTAGTGGTTTATGCTGCCCGAGCACTGGTAGGGCTTTTGGCCCAGAGGAGGAGAACACACCTCAGGTCCCTGCCACACTGCACTTGCAGACCCTGGTGATTCTCCCATGGCTTGCCTCCCATGATGGGGCGGGGAGGTTGCACATGCCTCCCAGAGACCAATCCAGAAGCTGGGGTCTGCACTTTGCCTGATTTCGTCATGGAGCCCTGCTGTGCCCTCTTTTCTTTCCAGTTTTTCCCACCTCCCCACTCCATACCAAACGCAATCTATGTCAAGCGACACCTCTTGACCCGTATTGCCCTCCAGTCACCACCAGTCACTCACCATTAACTCCACTGTCCTCTCACTGCTACGCTACGGCATTTCTAATCTACAGTGCTGCTCCCACCTCTGCCCTTAATAGACTTGACTTGTACTAAACAAGGCCTGCCGACTCGTACTCTGATGTGATCGCCCACGCGACGCCTGCTCCCTCTACAGCGCCACTAACTGGCTAAACTTAAACAGAATCAAATACCACACCTGCTTGATGACCAAAAGATAACCCTAGGCCTCACCCCAGCTACCTAAACAAAATCATCCACCAGAACCCCTGTCAGAGTCGCATGTAACTCAAGCAAACCATTACTAAGAGTACCCGCTGCCAGACCTCCAAATTCCAAGAACTTTCAGTTACAATGCCCCATCCTGGACCAATGCACTCCCCACTCTAATATCCAGCTAAACAAGATTAGGCTCTTTTAAATCTAGTTCAAGGAATCACCTCCAGCCTATGTGATTGCCCCAGACCAGCCTCTAATCAGGCTCCAGACCCAATTTCCACTGAAACTCTGTCTTGACAAACAGCCTCCCTACCTTTGGGCTACGCTAAACCCCGATATTCCATGATGTCCTTGTTTATAGTTTCACTTTTGTATCTAGTGTATATCTCAATGTGATATTATATAATACATAGCTACCTGTATATAGTTTCACTCTTGTATCAAAGTGTATATCTCAATGTGAAATGATGCAATTCACAGCAACCTGTATGTTTTCTGTTACCCTGTACCTCATTATGGATAATGTGAAACCATTATAATCTCACTGTGTTGTAATACACAGCAACCTGTTTGTTTCTGTTCCCCTGTACCACACTATGTATGACATGGAACCTTTGTAAATGAGTCTCTGATTCAAAGGTCTTTCTGATTATCTCAAATTAAAAAGGGCAATCAGCGAATGGGACAATGTGGGACCCTCCCCAGAAAGAGACCACCAGACCTCGGATGCTTTATCCTTTCTCCCCCACCCAACCCCTGGCAGCCCAGGCTCATTCCTGAACCCAGATCGCCACATGGCGCGGTGGCATCCAGCGCCTCAACACTCTGCGCTACTGGCTAACCCTCCCTCATTCTTTGTAATATTCTGCCCCAAAACAGTCTGGACCTGCTGCCTTGCCCATCTTCAAGGTCCTTATAGCTTTTAACATCTCTTTTGATACAGGGGCCCCAGCATTTCCTTGTGTTCTTCATCTAGTCTGGGGACATTTACTCCTAGAAAATCCTCCATCTGCCTCTCTGAATCCCCACGCTCCACTCTATGGAGTCGTCTCATAAAATTCTTTAAAGCATTGCCATATCAGGGTATCATCATGTACTAATGTGCCCAATTTATCTCTCATGTTGACATTTTATTTTTTTATTTTTAAGTGTCCTTCCCCTTCATTAAATCTAACTAACAATGGGCCCGGCTCATCATCCCACTCAAACCTTTTGTCGGACAAAAAAAGCTTTGATTTCACATCTTCTGTGAAAAGATTTAAGGACTCCTGGAAGTGAATAGTTATCAATAAAAAGAGACCATTGTACCCCCTCCCTTAAATAGTAGAGTAGCCATACAAATATTTAAACTCCATATAAATCCCAAACATTCCATCCCCAGCAAAATGCTTTGTCCAAGATGCATCACGTTTATATATTTAACTATAATCAGTGTGCCACTTATGACAACATTCTCCATGTGGCAACCCACACCCCAGAATACAGCTCAGATCTCAATATTTGTAACTTTACAATTTTCATCCCTTAGACCCCATGCACTCTCCCTCTATGGGATTTGTAACAGGTAACCCCATCCCCAACTAGATCCAGCCCTCCACAGAGAACCGACCTACCTTCAACCCCGACCCACCATTCAAATTCACTATTCAGCATTGGAAGATCCTTATTAATCTTTGAAATATTGCCTGCAGTATTTATACTTTGTTTTATTTAACCTTTTACCTCCCATAAATACAGGTTACTCACCTGCAACAGGAGTTCTAGGAATGGTATATGTTGTTCATCCACACTCTGGCAGGTATCCTTGCTGCTTTAATTCTTGCGGAAGGTCTTCAGTTGACTCCTCCCACCCACCGGGTGGTAAAACTCTGCTCCGCCCCATGGCGCCAGATCTGACGCCGCTGGAAAGCTCAGGTTGTGCGTCGAAGCCGGGAGGTCGGGTGGGTTGTGTGGATGAACAACATATACATTCCTAGAACTCCTGTTACAGGTGAATAACCTGTATTTCTAGGGACATGGATATGTTGTTCATCCACACACTCTCTGGCAGACTCCTAGCAGTTCTCGGGAGGGAGGAGGCAAGGCGCACACCCCCGATACTTACTTGGGAAAGAGACTGGAGAACTGAGGCCCCAAAACCAGCATCCCGGCGTGACTCGAGGTTGATGTGGTAGTGGGTAATAAAGGTATGTGCCAACTTCCAGGAGCACCTGCAGATATCCTGGATAGGGACGCCCTGAAGCAAGCTACCGATGCAGCGTATGGCGGGTAGAATAAGCTCTTATCCATCTGGGAGCTCCATGCCCACCAACCTGTAGCAGAGCTCTATGCAGGAGGTGATCCACCTGCCTATCGTCCGCTTTGCTGCAGGTCTGCAAGATCTTGACTTCAGCGTGGGTGACAAACAGCTGGCGAACCTCTCCCGAACTTCAGCCATCTGCTCCTCATAGTAGCAGCTACGTCTAGGGTCCAAAGTACGGAGCCCACTCTGCCTCAGAGGTGCGATTGGGGTAGAACACCAGCAGAGTCAACACCTGGTTAAGGTGAAACTCCGACACCACCTTGAAGGAATTTGGGTGGGGGCACAGGACAACCTTGTCCCTGTGGAAGACCAGACAGGGAGGCTCGATGGAAAGCACCTGGAGCTCTCCCATCCTTCTGGCTGACGTGATAGCCACCAGAGGCGGTCTTCCGACAGGTGTGAAAGATCACACCTGTGCATTGGTTCGAATGATTTGCCCATGAGCTTGGCCAATACCAGCAGTAGATTGCACAGAGGTGGAGGCTCGCACTGGAGGAAATGTGGTCAAGGCCTTTGAAAAGCACCGACCACCTTCTCCTGTGCCACCGACTTCTTGCCGGCCGCACCGGTAATCAGAGATGGCTGCCAGGTGCACCTTTAGAATCGTTGACCAAACCCCTAGCTGAAAGGGGACCACAGGTAGTCAGAATGCTTGCCAAGGGCAGTTGAAGGTCCAAGCCCTTCCTGACACCAAATGGAAAACCTCTTCCATTTGAAGGCATAGCATTTCCTGTCGACTCCTTACGGGATGCCTCAGCGATGTTGAGGACCCCGTGAAAGACCCAAGGCCTGGAACTCTAGCCGCTCAGAAACCAGGCCGTCAGGTGCAGGAATTGAAGGTCCGGATGGAATACCTTCCCTGATTGACTGAGATCAGGTCCTGGCGGGCTGGAAGCTGCCTCGGGAGCCTGGAGCGGAGGCTAAGGAGATCTGGATACCAGAACTGGCGGGGCCAGTCTGGGGCTACCAGAATCACCTGCACCTTGTCCCTCCTCACCTTGAGAAGCACCTTGTGGATCAAGGAAATGGGAAAGGCGTAGAAGAGGCCCGGGTCCACGGCCTCGAGAAGGCATCCCCGCAGCGAGCCCTGCTGAGGGGGGCGGCATGGAATAGACTCAGCTTCACATTCTCCTGAGGCAAACAGGTCCACCTGAGGCGTGCCCCAGTGTGAGAAGAGATCTTTACTACCTCCGCAGGAGAGACCACTCATGAGACGCAGCCCCTATCCAGCTTAGGGCATCGGCCGAGGTGTTGAGAGCTCCTGCCACGTAAATAGCTAGGAGATCCCACCTCCAAGCTGTGCACTAGGGACCAAATGTGGAGAGCTTCCTTGCATAACAGCATGGAGCCGCGTCCGCCCCTGGCGGTTCAGATAGTACATGGTCGTGGTGTTGTCCATCTGGACCTAAACCACTTGACCCGTAGAAATGGAGTAGGCGTGAGAGAGCGGATGGCTCGGGCTCCAGCAGGTTGATGTGGCATCGGGACTCCTGAGGGGACCAGAGGCCGTGCACTCTGTGTTCCCCAGATGGGCACCCCAACCCATCAGAGATGCGCCGAGAGAGAGAGAGAGCCATCGGCTCAGGGGCGGACGACGGGATACCCTCCTGCAGATGGGCTGGAGCGATCCACCATTGGAGGCGTTCCCACATCTCCTGGGTCACTGTCATGGGCGGTCCAGCGGATCGCGTTGTGACCATTGGCTGGCCAGTCCCATTGAAGGGATGCATGTACCAATGGGCCCAATGGACCACGCTGGTGCAGGCCGTCATGAGGCCCAGGAAGTCCCGGCAGGGCACAATTGCCCAACCAGAAATGGATTGGGCAAGGAGGAAAGAACCTCGGCCCTGTCCGCGGGAGCCGTGCTCTGGCTCACAGAGAGTCGAGCTCTGCCCCGATGAACAGAATCACCTGCTTTGGCATGAGTTCAGACTTGGCCTCGTTGGATGAGGAGGCCAACCTGAGCGCAAACCTGGAGGGCCAGATCTCTGGACTGCTCCACCTCCAGTCTGGAGGGGCTGCCATCAGCCAATCATCCAGGTAAGGTACACCCAGACCCTTCAGCACCGCGAGAATGCTGTCACCACTGCCATGCATTTGGTGAAGACCCTGGGAGCTAGGGAGAGGCCAAGGGCATGGCCCGAACTCGTATAGGGATCCCTCCGCTCTGATGGGATGGACGGATTGGGATGTGAAAGAACGTGTCCTGGAGGTCCAGGGAGCAGAACCATGCCTTGTTCCAGGATGGGATTATCTGAGCCAGGTGACCATCCTGAAGGTCCGAGACCTTAGGAACTTGTTCAGGTCGTGCAGATCGAGAATGGGGCGCCAGCCCCCATCCGTTGGGACCAGGAAGTACCTGGACACAAACCCCGGGTCTGGAGGAGGATCCCACACCTTCCCGATTACCTCTTTGAGGAGCAGGGCAATATCAGCCCCGGGATCCGACAGCGGGCTGTGGACCCGTGGTCCCCGGTGACTGCTCGAAGGAACCTGCTCGAACTCCAGAGGCAGGCCTTTCTCCACCTCAACACCCAGCGATCCGTGGTGATAGCGGACCAGGTGGAAAGGAAGTGGCGGAGCCATTCCCCATGGGGAACCGGGGAGTGAAGAGGTTGGGGTGGCACCTCAACCCGTCACTGGGCAGACTTGGAGGAAGAACCGGCCGAGCGACCTCCCGAGCCTTTACTCCTTGCTTCCTGTTGGAGGAAGCCACCGACTTGGGTTTGGGACGCCAGCGCGAGCCTGCTGGTGCTGCTGGGCCAGTCGAGAAGCAGGGACCGAAGGACGAAAGGACTTCTGCTGCCGACAGCGGCCTTTGTCCCTCTGGGCAGAGGTGACCTAGTCAGAGTGGCATTGGACTTCTCAATCCACTGAGGTGTCCCTCCACTCCAGGGCCGAAGAGGTCGGTCCCCAAGAGGGACGTCCGCCAACGTGCTGGGTATCCGCGTGAAGGTGGATATCCTCAGCCATGCCCTGCGTCGCATGACCACCGCGGCGCACTGACCTGGCACAGGAGTCACCTATGTCCAGAGCAGTCTGGAGCTGCTGCTGCACCACCGCCTACCTGGTCCCGCACCTGGCGGACCGTGGTCTGCAGGTCAGGCGGGAGATGAGGAACCTCATCCAGGAGCCCATGAGGCGTGGGAGAAGTGTGCCATCAGCACGGCCGAGCTGGCCTGTCGGAGGCCGAGGGAGGATGCAGCGACACCTTGAGCCGGCAAAGTCCAGCTTTTGGACTCTTTTCGGGGGCTTGTCCACATCCGAGAGTTACCAGAACACCGGAAAATGCTGTTGTGACTAACCCTCAGCAGAGGGTGTTCCGAAAACGGAAAAGAGCGGTAGGGACCGCATACTTCCTGGCCATCCTGGCGAGGGCAGGACAGGAATGAGCCGCTGCCAAACTCAAGGCTGGACTGACAATAGCCTCAGCCACCAGAAAGGCCTCCGTGGGAGAATCCTCGGTCCAGAATCTCCGTCAGGGATGCTTGGCCCGTTTGGACACGGGCTCGAGCTGCATCCTGGTGGACTCTGAGATGAGTCAAGCAGACCCAAGAAGGACGATGGGCTATCGTCCACTGACTAGCCCCAGAGGACTCCAGATCGCAGTGCCTGGAGAACAGGGAGGAATCGTCTGATTCCGAAGAGTCTGCGAAGAGCTGCCTCGGCCCTGAGCCACCCTCCACCTGCCGAGGACGTCGGAAGTGAGGGTGACAGACAACCTGTGGGTAGGCCATGACCTGACCAAGAATTCTTAGTCGGTGCCCCGACTTGGGTTGTGGAGGCGGAGGTTCCACCCCAATCGTGGACCAGCTGGTTTCGCTTAGCAACCAGCCCTGGAGCCGGCAACTTGACTGGAACAAGTAGTTGCTTCGGGCGCTCGGGCGACAGCCACTTGATGGCCGGGGTCTTGGCTAAGGTCGGCTTAGGCCTGGATAACAGCAACTGCTGCCACATAAGATCCTCGTGGCGCCTGCAGCTTGCGCGCAGCCTCTCCTCACCAGGAGGAGGAGGAGAGACGGCGAGCGTCGCTTACTTCGGTGATGAGACCGAGACCGCCGGTGTCGGGGGAACGGCACCAGAAGAGGTTCAAGAGAGAAGAGACCCTCGGGGGACCAGGTGGATTTGGGAAGGGGCGGGGACACCCGCTCTTCCCTCGGCTCAGGAACTTTAACCCGAGACTGCGGTCCCAAGGAGCAGGCAGATCCTGGTATCCACCGGGGAGAAACCGGTGAAGCAGGGTTGTTGGCTTCTCCAGTCAACAGCCCGTCTAACGGATCGAGAAAATCTCGACTCTGGCCGACGGAGTCTTAGCGGGCTGGCCTGGCGGGGGCACCGTGAAGCCAGCGGCCTCAGCACGTAACACGACTGAAGTAGATGGCGGCTGCCGGAAGGGACCTCTCTCCGCTCCCACGAGCATGATGGTGGGACTCGCCGACTCTCCTTTTCTTGGGCTGAGAAGAATGTCCGAGGCCCCTCTCTCCTTTCGTGAAAGGGACTGACAAAGCTCCTTGAACGGGCTTACATACGAGGAACTCTGGAGAGCGGGATAAATGCCGCGGCCGAGGAGGAGGAGGAAGATGTGGCCTGGGCCACCTCCTCCGAGGAGATCATCTGCTCGAGCTGCTCAGCCCGAGCCAGCCGCCGCAGACACTGCCTAACAGGCCTCTTTGGATTTTACGGCGGAAACATTTCGGCCCGAGCTAAGCAGCAGCGATCGTCCAGAACGTTGGCCGAGAAAGAGCGGCACAACTCGCAAGCCTGTGGGTCATGATCTAGGCCTAAGCAGTAGATGCACATGGAGTGCGGATCTGTCCTGGACATTTTCTGCCCGTCAAGTGCGCCTCGGAAAGCCGGAACAGATTTTCCATCGCAGCCACCGAGGAAGAAGAAGACGGTTTAGAAAACTTCAAAACCAATTTCGGACGAACCGAAGATAGGATCCAGTCTAAACGCAGCGCTAAGGAGGGAATCTGAGCTCCAAGCAACAAGGAAGATCTGGCGTCATGGGGCGATGAGAGTTTAACCACCGGGTGGGTGGGAGGAGCCAGCTTGAAGACCTTCCGGCAAGAATTAAAGCAGCAAGGATACCTGCCAGAGAGTGTGGATGAACAACATATCCATGTCCCTAGAAGCCACTTTGTTTTGTCAACCCAGCAATTGTCCCTCTCAGAATATAGAAGGTTGAGGTGAGGACATGGTCCCATCAAGTCAGTGCCTTCATACATCTCTCCACACTCATCTTTGGAAAACCTTGTTCTGCACTACAAAATGAATTGGGCAGGAAGTGCACTATACCTTGACTGCATGTGGTTTTAAACAAATATATAACCTCCAAACCACTGTGATGTAGACAGCCAGCTCTGAGTGCTGTAACCTTTTTTTTTTTTATTGCATATAAAATATGTGATGGGAAGGTCAGTTTGAGGAAATTTAAGTCTTACTGGAACAGACACAGAAGACCCCCAGGGATAAGTTCAAGGACAGGACATAAGCTAAACTGCAGATATCTAGGTGCAATTACCTTGTCAATTTGCTTTCATCCCAGGAAATAAGATTAGCCATTCATAATTCCTCAGGAAAATCCTTTGACCTGCAATAGTTGTCAGGAAGAACTCGAGAGGAGGGGTGTCTGAGAGAAGCCAGAATGGACAATGAAGAGGTTGATGTCTGGGCCAGGAGGACCCAGGCAATTTGGACGGTCCAATATACATTCGAGGGCCTTGAATTACATCAGAGAGACCTTTGGGATACATTCCAAGGTCCAGACGAAATTAAAGAGGCAAACACTTGCTTTGAATACAGTAACTTAAATCAAAGAAACATTTGAGATGTAGGTTTAGCAGAGCACAAACTAGTTTGGTCTGGTTAACCTGAGGGAGGAAAGGCAGTGAGGTCACCTATTGTGTTTTTAAATATTTTATTTGGACATCCTCGAGATAAAATATAGATGTTACATCAAGTGAGTTGTGTGACCTCAGAGAAGGCTGGCTCAGAATTGTGTTTAATTGCTGAGAGAACCTTGACAGACACACACAAGACAATATATCTGGCAGAACAGAGACCATCAAAGCACTGAAAGAAAGTAAGAATATATTAGATTAGACCAGTCTGAATGTATGTATTGTAGGAACTGCACTTTTAACAGTTTGTTTTAAGGCTGTATATGTTGGGATATTTGTTCTGTAATTATTGTTCTGTTTTATATTTTAAGTAAAGATATATTTTACAACAGAAACTGCCTGGGCGCCTTGACATCTCTTTTATTTTAAGTGGAGCTTTTAAAGGTTATAAGTAACACTGTATGAGCTTAATCTACACCAAACTGGGAAATGAAGAGTTCTCTAAAGTCTTGCAGAGTTCTAAGTGTTCATTTGAAAGACCTGGTTGGATGTCTGTAGGCAAAGATATCTGGCCTCCCAAAGACAGAATTATCTGAGCCTGATAATTGGAATGCGCTAACAGCGCATCAGTTTGAATCCTTCTAGAGCTTGAGACTAAGATGACTTGAACCACAAAACAAACAAGAGCTTGTTCTGTTCACTATACAAAATCATTATGCTCAGGCTGGAACTTTCGGAGTAAGAAAGCTGACCGAGTTTGTGACAACCACCACCACCAGATCCATGTCTCCACCCGGCCCCTTCATGAAGCCCCAGAGCCCAAAAAAAAACGTATAAACAGGATCCCACACGACCTAGAACTAGGCAGGAAAAGTGGCCCCACCATCAATACCGTGCACAGGCCTCCTCCACCCACCACCCCACCTGGTTGACGGTCCGCTGAATCCAGGCCCTTCAGCACTGCTTCTTAGAGTTCTTTAGCTGGTAAAATGGCTCATAGTACCATAGTTCATGCCTCCAGTGTGAGGAGAGTTCCACAAATAAGACCAGGTCAAGGCCAAGAGGATGTGGAAAAGCAGACATCCAAGCACAGAGAGCAGACACCCTTCTGCAAGCATAACTTCCCAGGATCAGAACAGTCGGTAGCCAGTCCCACTCTTATAACAGGCCCCAGGGTAGCTACTCAATGGCGGGATTATGCAGCAAATGATATGCTCTGCAGGTTCCTCCAATAAAGCGGAACAAAACCTCTAAAATCCAAGTATACCAGGCAGTACATGACACAGGTTGGCAAGTAACCAGGCGCAGGTCCCCACAAACAGCTGAGCAGGATCCCTTGGAGAAGTGCCATTGTGTCAGAAGCAAATATAATCTTTATGCCACATCTTCTCACCCCTCTATTTTTGCCCCACTCCTCATGAATGTTTTAAGCTTAGAGGGCTCCCAGAGGAAAGTAGCCTCCTTTGAGCGAACTCACCACGATTGCCGGGTAAGCCATGAAAAAGTCAGGCCACGTTCTCAGAGCATAGCTCCCCTCATATCAGCTCTTTATTTTACGGAGGGCTACCATAAGGGTCTGGCAGTCTAGAAAGTAATACAAAATGGAAAATAACTTGCCTCGGGGGCTGATCCCTGCCAGTCACAGCACCAAGGCCTGTGAACTCTCTTTACACCTTCATAGTCCACCTTCAGCCTCTATATCCAAAAAGCTTTTTAGCGTTTCTATGCAGGTGTCTATCAATCGTTTCCCCATCAACGCCTTCTGGGAGGTCACAGATTCTCAGATTACTACTTCTATTATAATTCTCTTGATAGTCCAGGGCATCCTGCTTCTCCAACTCCTCCTCTCATTGCGCCATTTGCCAGGGACAGTCCAGGTAGAGTCTTCCAAATCAGAGACTCTCTGCTCTAAGTCAGTGAGTTTAGTGGCATGTTTTAAATCTGCCATTATTGTGGCAACAATGTCCTCAAATTGGTCCCAGTAGGTTAAATCCTAAAAACACACCACTTTGTGACCGCCTTACTAATTAATGCGATCTCAGTGGCTGAGAGAGAGAGAGAGAGAGAGAGAGAGAGAGATCAGGCCCGAGTTGCTGGCTGAGTCACTATCCTGTTGCACTGATTTTATGGCATTTTTCATGCTCATGGAGACGACTTTCTGCCAAAAATAGATATTCCTCCATGACAGCAATATTCCTGGTGTGAACTTATATTTTAAGTCTACCAACAACTTTCTGCAGTATATTTTATAACAAAGTGATGTGGAGCTCTAAATGTAAGAGTCTTGCCTGATCAGCCACTCATCAGCAGGCAAAGTATGCCTCTGCAGACAACACAAAGATCTGCAACAGGGTTGATACACAAGTGGGGTGGAAAGGATGAGAAGGGACTTGGCAAGGATGGAGGAATGGTCAAAGTATGGCAGCTTAGATTCAATACAAAGAAATGCTCCTGGGAAACAAAAGCCAGGGGAAGAGTACACCGTGGAAATACTAACAACAAAAATGGAAAGGGACCTGGGGGTAGTCATACCAGATGACCTTAAGGTAAGCAAACAATGTGAGAAGGTAGTTAGGAGGGCTGGGGGATACTGGGATGTATAGGAGAGGCATCACCAGCAGAAAAACAGGAAGTTCTCTCTCTCTGTACAGACAGTTGGTGAGACCTCATCTGAGTACTGCATTCAGTTCTGGAGACCCCCATCTCCACAAGGACATAGACAGGATGGAGGCAGTCCAGAGGAGGGCAACTAAATGGTGGTGGGTCTGCACCAGAAATCACATGAAGTGAGATTAAAGAGCATAATATGTATATCCGAGGAAAGGAGGGAGAGGGGGGACATGATATAAATGTTCAAGTATCTCAAGGGAATCAACAAAGTCCAAGAGGGTGGCATCTTTCAGAAAAGATGTGCAAGAACAAGAGGCACAAGTTGAAGATAGAGGGGACAGCTCAAAGGCAATGTGAGGAAGTATTTTTTCATGGAAAGGGTGGTGGATGAATAAACGGCCTTCCTGAAGAGGTCGTGAGGTCAAAAACAGTGGGGAATTCAAGAATGCATGGGACAGGCGTAAAGGCAATTCTGGTGGGGTTAGGAAGAAGTAGGCGGTTGGTTAACTGGGATCTGCAGCTTATCCAATAGGTAGGTAGAAATGGGCAGACTGGGTGGGCCAAGCAGTCCATATCTGCCGTCAAAGTCTCGTGTTCCACCCCAGGCAAAGATTTTACTAAAAACTTTATGTCCTGGTTTAAAACGACGACGTAGTCTACGGCACTGGCCTAACCTCATCCCTCTCCAAACTAGACACTCTTATCAACTCTTTCTGCTGTTTCGCCACTGCCTCCCTCACATCACTGTCTCCTCTATGCTCCACTCTCTCTCACCCCTATTGCACAGGAGAACCATCCACTGCACTTCCCCAATTGCTAAATACTAGTTCAGCTCCCTCCTCCTCCCCCCCCATCTCAACCCGCCTTTACCCCAGCTAAGACAGACATAAGGCAATTATAGTGGGGGTTGCAGGAAATAGGCTATTGGTTAACTAGAATCTGCAGCTTATCCAGTAGGTAGGGAAATGGGCAGACTGGGTGGGCCAAGTGGTCCTTATCTGCCGTCAAAGTCTATGTTTCTGTGTCTGTTTCTATCCCACATCTACTCTCTTCATTACAGAAACTTGCTACCTTCTCCATCCCCCCCACACTCCTCAGCAGGCCAGTTCACCTTTTCTTACAGTTTCCCTCTCCTCTGGAATACTCTACCCTCTGATCTTAGTCTCATTTCACATGTGCACCTAAAAAAAAAAAAAAAAAAAAGAGACTCTCTCATCTCCCAAGTGCCTTTAGTGCTCTTAACACCCCCCATCCTTTTTACCTACTGTTGGTTTCCACTGGCTTAAAGTGGCTGAGCTGGTACCCACCCGATTCTTTTAATCTCAGCTCCTGCTTTTGCCCCAGTTCCCTCAAAACAGAATAGTGAAGTGTCTCAAAGTGTCTTGGGCAATACTGTCACATACGCTGCTGTTTTCCCCTTGTAACAAATGCTCCTTTTGGATATGCATTGTGCCTAGTCCATATTTTACCTCTGTATACTGCATAGCGGAAACCCTATGTAAACTTAGTTTGTCTGTAACCAATGTTTTCTAACACAATTGTTATTTGCACCCAGGTCACACCTGGAAACTAGCTTCTGCTCAGTGTGCCTTTCCTGGTCACCAAAATTTAAATAAATAAAAATAAGAGTCTGTACAAGGCACAAAACGCAGGGTTCTTTTCAGGTTTTGTAGAACTGTTACCGATACTTCCTGCCATGTTGGGGTGTAACCCTTCCTCAAAGCAAGCATTAATACCTTCATCAATATTGGGTTAGAGTCTCCTTGAATGCTTAATACAAGTCTGCTTTAAACCCGCGAGACTCCGGTGCCTTGCATACCCCCATTCCAATAATGATTTCTGCCTCGGTGATAGCTGCCTAGAGCTGTTGGCTGATCTCCGAGGGTAGCACCTCAAGATGCAAATCCTTAAAAAATTGTTAATCACGATTTTCCATTACCTCAGGGTTTTGCGGCTATGCCTAAAGATCCCATTAAAACTCTTTGGAAACCCTGTAATTTTCCTGGGGGGTAACCCGTATTTGTGATGGATCTTGTTTGTTTGTCCATACTCCCTGCTATATTTCTATCTGCTGCCATTCTTCGTAATCCAAAGGCAAGTGACTTCATAGTCTTCCTCAGACTTTGTAATATTTATGATTGTGTACCATAGATATCCCTCAGCCCCTTTGTACTGTTTTCAGCTGTTGGCTGTAGTTAATTCAGTCCATACCCACCATTCCAGGGTTTTGTTTATGGCGCTCCAATTCTGTCATGTTATCTAGCATTTTCTGATGAATTCAGTGACCCAACTTCTTTGCTGAGGTGTAACTAATGATCTCACCCTCACTACTACCTTAACCATGTCCCAGATAATATCCACAGATAATTCTGACCCCGATTTAGTTCAAAAGCATCTTTAAGGCTTTGTGAGATTCTAATCTTGAATGCTTTCTCATTTAATGGGAACAAATTAAACCACCATAGCAATTTTTATCCTGGCATCCAAGCCGCACTTGCAAGGAAATGGACTATGATCGGACCATGCAATATTACGAAGGTCAGTATGCATTATGAGGAATGGAATAAAGGTGTACTCTTGTTCTCTTCCATGCAACTGCCTCACGCATCCACTAAACACATCTCTTCTGTCAAGACTTTGAGGGTCTTGGCCACCACTCTGTTGGTGCCCAGGTGATCAGATCTGTCCTCTTGGGGTGCCATGGCACAGTTAAAGTCACCGTCCATTATAATTTGACCACCCTGTAACTGGACTATTACCACACAGCCTTAAAGAAAGCACTTACCCAGTCATTAGGTGCATAGACATTCACTAAATGGATGCATTCCCCATGTATCTGTCCTGTAAGAATACTAATCTTCCTACAAACCTGTCTCAGAAGACAAATGGTGTCCCTTTTAATTAAGATGGCCACTCCTGTCTTTCCACAGATGGATGAGAGGCTGCTACCACCCTGTACCCATCTCTATCTCAATTCAAGGTGTTCTCCCTCATGATACATGCATTTCCTGTAGAAAGGAAATGTCGCTATTCATGTGCTTCAGCCCTGCACGATTCTAGCTCTCTTCACTGGGGAATCATATCCTTAGTATTATACTATACTATTTTAAGTGATCCCATTTAGAAAGTAGAGGTGAACTGTCTGCAATTGGTACCACAGTTGCTGCTTAGTGCAGCTCCACTCAATGAATAGTATAAATACTTGAACAAACCTTACATAGATTAGCAACCCAGGACTGATGACACATCATCAAAACTAGAAAAAACATGCCCAGTTCTAAATAGCTGGGTTCACGGTAAACTGAACTTTGGTAGGAAGCTGATACTTCCAGCGGGATAATACAACTTGTATGGTGGAGGTCTGTTGATCTCTACAAGTAGCAAAAGTGAGCTTAGCCACAACTATTCACTCTGGTATACAGAGCTACACTCCCTCCACTCAAAATGGAGTTTGAGGAGTATGTGTCTATATCACAGTCCAGAAAAGAACAAACAATAGACTGCTGAACTGATCTCTGTATGCCAAGCATGCCACTTTTCCCAACAGTCCCCTCTTAATTTGATTGTGGTGTTCCCTCAAGGAGAAAAAAAAAAATATAAACTTACCGCAGAAACTGGAGCCTCTCCTCATGCCCCATGGGTTTCCACCAAAACCACATCTAGGTAGGTCGATAGAGGGCAAGGAAATCATTTAAAACTGCTGTTGCTGTGAGGAAGTCCCCATTCTCCGCAAATAATTCATTGAATTAACCACTAAAAAATGTAAACAATTTCCTGCTATGCACCCATGAGCTAGGCACCTAGAGGCCTGGAAAACCTTCCCACTGCAACCATCCTCCCTTGTGCCAGAGGACCCCTCAATTACCCAGGTGGATCTTGAGAGAGGTTCTGCTGGCTGGCCATGGCGGTAAAAAAAAAAAAAAAAAAAAAAAGCGAAACAAAACAAAAACAAAAAACACCCACTCCGCTGTAGTGGTACAAACCTATAACTGCTTGAACAAGGAGCTTCCTCTCTTCATAGCAACCATTTCCACAGTATGTATATAAATAACTAAGGCCTCCTAGCAAACCTCCACTCTGACCTCGACTGCCATAGTGCCCTTGTAGTCTGTCTGCTCCTCTACAGCTTGTGGGACTACCACACGGAATACCCTCCCCGCAGCGTGTCGGTGGACTCCTTGGCAACACACACACACACACACACACACACACCGCAGATACTGTGTGTAGAGAGACTGCTAGGTCCCCAAGTTTTAGAATTAGTAGGTCTGGGCCAGGGCCTACCTTGGAAGCCTCTATACAACACCAGCAGCATGTGGCTGCTCCTGACCAGACCAAACATTACATGCCTGCACTTCTCCAGGTCTCCTCGTTTTAAACATGCATTCAGTCAGCCAGTGGTAGTCAAAGCAGCATCTCTCCCATGTGTTTTAACCAAACTTGATCTCTCGAGAACACTGTGCTAGCCCTTTATTATAGATTCAAGGGGCTGGCACAGCGATTCTCCCCACCCCCAGGCTAACAAGCGCACAGCTTTTAAAAGCAGGAAAAAAAAAAAAAAAAGGGGTATGAACTTACTTGTGCAATGTGTCTCACAGCCAAGTTCTAGCTAACCTCATACAGACTGTGAAAAAAAAAAATCACCCCCCCACGGGGCTGATGAGTCAACACACCACAGCACTCAATTGCCAACAGTGTGTAGTGGAAAGGCAATTTGTTCATATGAAGAGTGTGGAAGTAGTTTGAAATAGTTTATATAGTCCCAAACTATCCGATCTGCCTCGTCCTCCAAGCAGTACAGGGTAATCTATTAAAAATAAATAAATAAAACATGGCAAAAGGAAATGGTGTAGGTGTCCAATGGTCAGTCCACTGCTCGTTTCTGTTCTGCTTCACTGTTGCCGTAGTCTTATCCTCTTGGCTCAGCCTAGCAAAAGGCCTGCGATTTCAGGTGCCAACTGCTTTGGGAGAGTAGTGTCTGGTTTAGAGCACTTTTGGTTTCTGTATGCAACTCCCACATTGCTTTATCCTAACCAGTCTTTTAAGATTTGAAGTAACAATGAAAGTGCATCAGGAGAGTCTCCTATTTTTGGTATTATGGAGTAGGTACTAGCCTACAGAAAATGAAAGGAGCTCCTCATCAACCCATGCTGCTGCTGTTCAAAGGGATCACCCCATGGAAGTCAACAAAATGATATATATGATTAACCCAAGTTGTCTCCATCTTTTAAATGTACGGAGAATTTCTGGCATATTTTATTGTCAAATGTTCTAAAATGCACCCTAAGAGGGACCCTTTGTAACCCTTAAACAATTTAACATGAAATTTCCTACGATCTTCTAGTCTTAGCCAGTTTATTTCCTTGTATAGGAAACAATTAGGTCTTGCATGTGGGGCAACAAACAGATTTCTAGTGTAGTAGCTCTACTTTTGTAGGTTCAGTTCCTGAAGTGCCACCATAGAGGACATCTCCGTAGTCAGTAATTCGAGCAATCATCGATGACAGTTTAATCTAGCATCCCGAGGTAAATGGTTTCAAACCTTGTATAAAATCATGCCATGATTATGATTCAGACACCAACCACTTTATCAACATGCACATTTCATTTACAGTAATAGTCTGTCCACATTCCAAGATATTTATATGCTTGGACATGTTATAATTCATTACCAGCTATGTAAAACTATCCAAGTTCTCATGTATGTTTTCAACCCCATTTGTATGTCTACATACCCCAACATTAGCACCAACCAAGAATCAACCGATTTAAAAAAAAAAAAAAACTAGTAGACTTTTTATACCCCTTTCAGCCTGCCTGCAGAGTACTGCTGCTGCCCATATGGTGGTGGACATGGTCCAGTGAGACTCCCATGACTAGGGGTGTAAGATAGCATGGCTCGCTGGGAGACCCCTTGTGAACACTTGGCTCAGCATAGCATTCAACCTTCTTCACCTTCCGACACTGAAACAGACACACACAAAATACCAGGACGGCAGTTCACATGCAGTCACTTTACTGAGGAACAAGGTTCAAATAGTAGTTCATTCTGACACTCAATGCACTCGATGCATTTAATTACTTAAGGGGGAATGCCCCATACATAGTTCATTATGTTGAAACTCAATTACTTATTCAAATACTGTAGATTTGGTGGTTGGGGTGACAAACAATCCTAGTTCAAATTCATTCTTATGAACTCTCCCATTCTTTTCTAATGCGGGCCCTTGGCTACCTACATGACAATGTGGGAACTCGTGTTACCCCACTATCTGATACTTCAGCCGGATATCAAGAGCAGCACCCTCATAGATGTGCAATTGTTATAAAGCCCTCTACCTCCCACACACTTTCTGAATATTAAAGTGTTAAAGCAGAAGCACAATGTAAAAAATAAAACAAAAAGTGCTTTTTGACAGTTTATTCCCTGTGCTCTGCTGAACATTTACCTGGTACTCTTTCCTCCTGCATTGTACTATTGTCCCGTAATTTGCTCAGTTATCCTTTGTTTGTGTTTATATTTCTGCCACCGGCCATGGTGAACTGGAACACCCTCTGCTGCCAACTGCACATGTGTATGACTGGCAGTACTACACAGGGACATCGGGAATGTTTAGCACAGGGTCCCACTGCAGTAACCAAAGACGGATGCGACGTGAAGGGGAGCGGAGCAGAAAATTAGGCAGCCACCATATTTATTGTGGCCACAATTGAAATAAATTTTAAATATCTAAAAAACTAAAGATCGCTATAAAAAATATTTACAGATATGGAAACATCTATGGCTGCATGCTCACAACCGAAAAATTTTGATAATTTCTGATGTTGCACTGCTGCTTTAAGGACATGTGTTTGTTACCTTAATGTGCAGACCCTCAGATAGATAATTACCAGCAACTAATCCCAAGTTTCGATCTCCGCATTATTTTTCCTCTCTTCCAGATGTGTTCGCCGACATCTTCAGGGAAATCCAAGCCCAAAAGCCATCGATGCCCACCTCGAGGGATGCTACTCAGGGAAACTCACGCTTGCCTTTTAGATTCCTGTCCCCTTTATCACATCCAACATGCAGTTTGCCTGGATATATCCAAAAATAGAGGCTAGCTGACCAAATAACCTATTAGCCTGATCCAGGGATGGCCTGGAATGTGGGAACCCATGGTTTGTTTCCCTGTTTCAAGGTGAAGGTACACCTGTGTCAAGTAACCGCTGCTCAAAACTCTCCTCCAAAGGCTATGTAACTATCTGGCTCAGCATCTGGCATGGCTGTTAACCCTTCTCGATCAACCACCAATGCCCCCCAAAAAACAAAAACAAAAAACAAAACAAAAACAAAACAAAAAAACAAAACAAAACAAAAAACAAAAAACAAAAACAAAAACAAAAAAACAAAAACAAAAAAACAAAAAACAAAAACAAAAAACAAAACAACAAAAAACAAAACAACAAAACAACAAAACAAAAAAAACAAAAAAAACAAAAAAACAAAAAAACAAAAACAAAAAAACAAAAACAAAAACAAAAAAACAAAAAACAACAAAACAAAAACAAAAACAAAACAAAAAACAAAACAAAACAAAACAAAAAAACAAAACAAAAACCAAAACCAAAACACAAAAACAAAACAAAAACCAAAAACAAAAACAAAAACAAACAACACACACACACACACACACACACACACACACACACACACACACACACACACACACACACACAGTCTCTAGTCCCTCCACCACTCCAGTATTACAGGCCGAAAATGCTAGAGGTTCCGTGACACCCTGAATCTGGAAACTGCACGGATAGTCAGAACCAGACCTCTACAGCCTACGACAGTGCCCAGGGTACTGGAGGTGCCCATGCAACCACAAAACTGGAACCATGCCACTTAACCAGATCCATCCCAGGGCTTGTACCCAATTATGCTGGAACTGGGTACAGATGTTACTTCTCCTGCTACATTGTTAGACCTTGAGCTCTGGTCCCTGGGAACTCCAACCAGCATTTTATACATCTCCTGCAACTAGCAGTGGCTTAAGAAACTATTTTTAAATGACATTTCTTCATTGGCATATCATTAGATAACTATATCACGAGACCTCCACGAAAACAAGAATTCTACTTGCACATCCATCCCACAATCTATTTGAAGCAAATTTCAAATTATTAACAAAACAAAAGATTTGCTGCAGGTATCAGAGCTAAAGACAAAGCGTTTAGAGCACTCACCACCCCATAAGAGGGACACGAAGACCAACTGGTTTTTCACAAAGTCATTTATTGACACAAAACGGATCCTTGTCTTTGCCCGACATGTTTCAAACTTTAGTTCTTTATCAAAGGCATGAAGACCACACTCACTTAACACTTGGGTACTCATAACATACCCATGTGGTCAAATGACCTAATAAAATTTGTGAGTAGTCACTTTTTTTTTTTTTTTTTAATAATTCAAATTCATTAAAAGGTTAAAACTACCAAATGAAAATATCAAAACATTCAAAATCCCAGTGATCTAAAGTGCATAAAGTTAAAACTGACTGTACAGTCACTTCTAGTCCGGGGAACAAGGGCATGGTAAATAAATTACAACATCCATCTCAAAATTCAGTTTCTCAGGCCAGCCCGGTGGCGCTGTGGGTTGAGGCGCTGGACACCACACTTCGTCCACGCCAGCGACCTGAGTTTAGGTATGGACTCTGGTCATTTGGGGGTCAGTTGGGGAGGTAAGGATTGAGTGTCCAGAGGACTGCTCTCCTTCCTTGGGGTGGGGGTTTGTGTGCGTGCGCCAGCACAAGAGGGGTTCAACTTGCGCCCTAGGAGCTGGCCATCTCCAGAGGTGGAGATGGCTGCTGTGCCCATTGCTCAGGCGCAGGCAGGGAGAAAAAAAAAAAAAAAACTGGAGGAAAATACCAGGACCCAGCAGGACCATGATGGCCCGATGGGCTGGAGGGCGTACCCATCCGGAGATCGTGGCCTCTGCCAGGTCCGCGGAGGAGGTGACAGATGTGACAAAAAATTCAGTTTCTCAAAAATAAGTCTTTTACATCTAAATAAGTAACTTCCTACATTGTTTACTGCCCATTTTCTCATTGTTTTTCTCATAGCATACTACAAGGGCATGTTCAAACCAACCAAAAATCAGACAGTGGAAACTTAAATGCTGAACCTCACTGTTATGCATAATCTTATGTGGCTAAAAACTGCTACCCAATACTTGTTCCAATGCTTATTTCTTAGGTAGGGCCATATGTCCAATTGCATATTAAGACCTGGTTTGTGATTGGTTCTAAGTGTGAGAATTCAAAATTCTCGAATAAGCATTAAGTTGGGGAGTCACAAACCAGGTCTTAATACGCATTAGACATACGACTCTACCCAAGAAATAGGCGTTAGAACAAGTATCTGGCAGCAGTTTTAGCCATGTAAGAGTATGCATAACAATGCACTTCAGCATTAAAGTTTCCACTGTCTGATTTTTGGTTGGTTTGAACATGCCCTTATATTTCTGTTATCAACAACAACAAAAATGTAATTTCGATTAATGATCTGTTTTATATAGAAAGGATATTATTCCCCACAAGGGTAGGACCCCACAGCTTCATCGTTTACTAAACTCATAGCTAGTATCTTGAAGGTATGGCACTACCTTAAAACCTCCATCTCGGAGGCTCCCTAGGGGCATCCGCTGCCCAGTGGCTGTGCCCAGCTCCTCAGGACACGGCACTTCTCCTGCCGCCGTTCTGCTATGCTGACCAGCCACAGAACACCTCAGCTCAAGGAGGCTCCTAGGAGCATCTGAAGCCAAGCGGCTGTGCCCAGCTCCTTGGTAGTGCACTTCTCCTGCCATCATCCCGCTATGCCCACTGGCCACAGAACACCTCAGGTACACCTCTCACTGGTTCTCAGAGCCGGTTTCACAACTCGGGCGCCTGCTCCGCCTCGATTGGCTACATTTATGGACCCAGAGTTTTGATTGGTCCCAACAGAGACTAAGCCAGTGATTGGACAAAGGTCTCTAGCCAGGACTGGGACTACAGCTCAGTCCCGCTGCTGTCCCCAAACACCAGGTACCAAATTTAAACAACTGCCTGCTTTCTAAACTGCCTGCAATATTTTCCTAGTGTGCATTTTAGTCCCGCCCGACCTCTATTAAATAGACCTAAGCCCCTCCTCAACCGGTCTCCTACACCCACTGGCTCTCAAAGCTTCAAGCCCAACCCAAAGCCAAAGGTACTAACTTAGGCACATACTAAGGTGCTCATCTCAGGGACTGCAACTTAAGTGGCATATAGTATTGCTGTGCCACCATCAAGCACCTCCTTTCCCTTAAAGTAACTGCTAAACAATCTCTCCTCTAGAGTGGTTGCTCGCTGCCTACAGCTTTCCTGATGCTGTCTGCCAGTCTCCTCCACCGCAGTGCTACTCTGCCTTTCACAAGGTTCCTTTCTGTTCTTCTCTTTCACAGAATTCTCTTTTGTACCAGAATACCTCTTAAATGAACACTTGCGTGTTGCTCCTTATGCTGGTCTCCATGCCACGCTGCTGCTGGCGACCGATGCATGTGCATCATTTTAGCCATGGAGCAGCAAAACTAAGCCTCTCCCAATCCCCACACACTCTCCCATACACCATGATCACTGTGAATGGACATGAACTTCACCTCACGAGTACAACCCTCCTGGCACTACTGTAACCACGAACGCTGTCAGCTCGGCCCGCTTGTGCACTCCCTCACCCTTCAATCCCCCTATTGGCTCCCTCCCTATCTGCCCTCTACTTACACCGCTTCTCCTCTCTGGTGATGTAGAGAGTAACCCTGACCCCATAAACACCCACATCAACCACACGAACATTGCCTGGACAGGACACCATGAACTAAAGTTGCCCACATGAATATCTGCAGCCTCCCAAAGTTCCATGAGCTTGAGGCGTGGGTATCTTTCTACAAGGCACAGGCACTAGGTCTCACCGAGACCTGGTTGAAACCCACCACCCGGACTCCTCGTTCAACCTGGACTCCTCGACTGGACAGATCAGGACGAAAGAAGGGAGGGTGTGGCACTGGGTGCAAGGCCACATTACTGCACTATCGTCAGCTGCTCCACTCCCACCTCCCAGAGTGAGTAGCTTCAGTAATCCTAGGTGCATCCAAGAAAATTTGCTTGGGTTGTAGCTATAACCCCCAAGAGGTATCCCAGGTCCATCAAATTTCCTAAATGGCTTAGCAGTACAACACCCCTAAGAGACACAATTGTGTTTTGGGATTTCAATCTTAACTGGGTGGATGACAATTCAACAGACTACTCTAGTGCACTGAAAGTACACAACCTAGAGCAAATTATCTCCTCCTCCAGACATAACACTCATACGCATAATCACTCCCCGATTGACTGGGTCATCACAAACCGGGTTGACTCGGTCCTCCAAGCAGGCACCATGTCTGACTCCATAAGTGACCACACCCTACCTATGCTATACTGTCTACCAAATCCATCCACCACCCCCGGACACTCTTGTCCTTTAGGAACTTTAACTGCTCGGACCCTAGCCCTGTCCTTAGTGACATAAGGGCTATAGACTGGTTGACCTACCATCTTAGCAGCTTATCCGATGTGGTCACTTACTTTACATCCAAACTCTCCCACCTACAGGACATTCATTTCCATCACAACCAGAAGGTTAAGAGGGACTGTACCCACTGGCTATCCAAAGAACTGCTGGCACTAATGAAAGCTCCGGATAACAAATGGAAATCATATAAGGCATCATCCTCTCCCCACCTCTGGAATTCTTACAGACAGCTACACAACACCTGCAAACAGACATGAAATCACTCAAGCGCAAATTCTACATTAAATCAACAGAGAGACAACCTTGGCAATCCATGCAATTTTGGGCCTCTATTGGGTCTATCCTTAACCCCAAGTCCAGTAGACAATTAACGCAGCTTATACCCCCTCTGGTCCCATTTCAGACCCTGAGATTGCAAATATCTCCAACACGAGTTCACGGATTTGTCCCTCTATCTGAGCAAGCTCCAACCACAAGCATCCTCAGCCCTGAACCACCCACCCACCCCAGCTACCACCCTGCCCCTACCTTTCCACTTCAAAGTCATTGGGCATAAAGACACTGTTAAGCTCCTGAAGTCTCTCCTGCCAAAGGCAGCCCTGGCAGTGATGGACTATACCCGCATTTCTTAAATGTATCTGCCCTGCATTGACTTCATAGACCTGTCAAAGGCTTTTGACCTTGTCGACCACCACCACCACCTCCACTCAACACTGTCTCTCCTTGGCTGCTCTCAGTCTGTCATCATCAACAATGCCTCCTCTGCTTTCCTTCCTGTACACTGGAGTCCCTCCCAAGGTTCCATACTCTGACCCCGCTCTTCTCCGTTTTCATTAATGCATTCCCAGAGGGATAGCCTCAGCTGTCAAGTGCTCCTTTATGCAGGCGATCTGGTCTCTTCTACCATTAATAAATCCTTCGAGCCCATCTCCTCCGTCCCCACACACAACTATGGCTCAGCTCATAAATAGTTCCTCACCAACAGGCTGCTAGTCATTGAAAAGACCAAGTCCATGCTTTTGGTTCCAAATTGTTCCTCGCCAAAGCTGCCACATCTGACTGTTCCCTCCTTGTATGCACCCCAGCAGGACCCCTCTTGAAAACATCCCATCTTTTAAATACCTAGGTGTCACTCTTGACCCTCCCTCCTCCTTCACTGAGCATGTTAACAGTGTGCAGAGTATCCACCAAAACTTAGTGCTACTTAGACTCAAATACCTTCTATCGGCTACAGCATGCCTTGCCATCCCCAGGGCAACCTACTGCCTATACTTGATTACTGCTCTCCAGTCTACCCTTGTATCCACCACTTGAAAATCAAGACTAAACACCACTATATAACCATCGCTTTGTCCTTCAAGCTCCCCATCGGACCCACCACTGCACTCTTTACCAGTCCCTAGGCTGGCTCCGTGCAAAGTCGCTTTGACCATGCGATGGGCTGCCTAGTGGACAATGCACTAAGATACCAACACCTATCCCTTCACTCTATCTTCTTGACAGACAGAGTGGCTCCTAGGACACTTAGGGCATCCTCAGTCCCCCGAGTCACCCCCACATCTCCACGGCAATGGGAAATACAGCCTTCTTCTCTGCACCCTTCCTATAGAACAAACTCCCACAGTTCGTCAGCACATCTCCACACACCTTGCTCTTCAAACAGGCCAGGAAAACCTGGCTCCTAGCAGCTGCTGACTGTCACTGCTCCCAGTAAGTAACTCTAAGGCACCTAATGCCCATGTCTCCATTCCACTTCTCCTGCCCTCCTCATATCTCCTCCCTAGTCTCTGTAGTTGTCTATAACCCTCCTTCCCTCGTTACTTCCAATACCTGAAACTGATGTGAGAATCTGACTATATGAACCCGCACAACTTTACTGATGACTAAACTGGTCTCATGTCATATTTATAATGCTACATATATTCTCCTGCACCATGTAAAGTGGCTCCTGTATCTCACGTTATTTCTATTGCTATGTATGGCTCCTTTTCACACTGTGTCTGGCCATTGCCTTCCCGCCTCCATTGTACCATTACGTTATAAATTTTTCTTTTTCCACACCACCTCATGCGAGGTGTGAATTTACAGTATAAATTGAAGTTCCCTGTATGTGCTGCTGCGTTTCTCTCTGTTGCTTGCCACCCTTAGGCCCGGTCGTGATCCGAAACTGTCCTCTGGATCACTGCACTTACTCGTAAACAAAGACAAATGAAACATGTCCTGCTCTTTGGGACAATTTTATTTATTTATTTATTTTTTAAATTGTAGATTGTTATCAGAGGATGAATATATTTTATCAGTTCACTTGGATGTGGGGTTCTCGCAATGGTGATGACTGGGGCTTAATCACATTCATCAATTTCTCTCCCTAATGAATGGGATTATTCCTTTGCTACAATTCAGAAGGATTATGGTCTCCCTGATGGAGATTCTTTGTTATTTACAAGTTAATTACATTTATCCCCCTGCCCCAAATTAATAAGAGACTGAGGTGGGACATCATTGGGGCATTCTGATAGGATTTATATGAGACTCTACACAAACAGTATTGGATAGTTGGAACAAAGACCTCGTCCTTCGTGTGACTGGTGTCTCTTGGATGAAGGCAACTCTAAGAGCAATTAAAATAACTTCCTTCAGTGTCTAGAGAGAATTTGCATGGACATGCAGATACAGGCTTTTCAGTCCCCAGCAGTTCTTGCTAAATCTCTCCCATGGAGTCCGTTAGAGAGGATATAGGTGTCCGCAGACCTGGGCATATCTTTTGGTGTGTCCCATGTTAATGACCTTTGGTGTTCACTGCAGGATGAGTTCAGAGACTGCCTGGTTGACCAGGTGGAGCGGACAGCTGAAATGGTTATCAATTTATCCGAACACCGCCCCCATGGCATAGAACCATGCTACCCTTATACCTATTGGCAGCTAAGAAAGCTGTAACACGTTCATGGATGTCCACTACCATACCAACACTTAAAGCAGCAGTACTACTTAATCAGGAAGTGATACGTTTTCAGTTTTGTAGCGCTACAGTAAATATGGCGGCTGCTATCTAGTACTGCTGCTTTCAACATGGCGGTGGCAGAAATGTAAACAAAACAAAGAAAAACTGAGCAAATTATGGGATGATAGTACAATGCTGGCGAGAAGATTACCAGGTAAATGCTCACCACAACACAGGGATTACCACGGTTGCAAAGCGCCAGATTTTTTTTTTTTTTTTTTTTTTTAATCTTGCACTGCTGCTTTAAGGAGTGAGACAGATAGTCATGGAAACTATAGGCTTGAAAGCCTTACAGCTGGCATCCATGACAAGCTCTCCCTTCAGAGCCAAATGGCATGTTGGATATGGTATATGGCAGACTGATACAGAATTTGTTCCTTGACTTTCCTATTTCCTAGTTAAGACTTCATGTTCACAGTTTGTGTCTCCTCTTTTCTTTATCTCATGACATGTTTGCAGCTCTGTGGAAGTGTTTCTACACATTTAACTAAACCATTCTTATTGTACAGTTATAATTATTTTACAGGATTTGAACTCTGACTTAGTAATGTGAAGCTGAATCTGACTATTGGAAATCAAGACGTAAATTTTATAATGTTTGATTTTCTGTATATATAAATTTGTGCTTCACTTTAAAAATTACATTAAAAAGAAAAACAATGAGAAAATGGGCAGTAAAAGATGTAGGCAATTATTCAGATGTAAAAGATTGAGAAACTGAATTTTGAGATGGATATAATTTATTTACCATGCCTTTGCCCCCCAACCACCACCCGGACTAGAAGAGACTGTATAGTTATCTAACATACAAACTTTGCCAGCAGATAAAGGCCTAGTGGTCTATCAAGTCTGCTTGAATGTGCAGCTAGCACCATTTAATCTGCAGCTGCCTCTTCCTCCCAACCTCCCTTGCCCTGTCCCAGCACCTTCTGAAGCGGCCCACTGTTCTACTGGATACCACATCTGCAGATAACGATTCCACCCAGCTTCCACCCTATCCATAAAAAGTGGTGTCTCCTTGTCTCCCTCCTGAATCTTCCTCCCTCCTCCAGTCTCATATCATGGCCACGGGTGTCCCTCTCATCCCTTACTTTGAACAGCCCCTCTGTACCCATGTCTTGTTTATTCCTTTCATGTACTTGAAGGTTTCAATCGTATCCCCTGTCCCTACTCTCCTCCAGCAAGTACATGTTCAACTCCTCAGTCTCCTCTTGTATGGCAAGTCCCCAGCCCTTGATCATCTTTGTCATCCTCGCTGCACCCCTCCAGTAACTTAGTGTCCTCTTCAGATACGGGCGCCAGTACTGCATGCAGTACACCAGGTGGGGTCCAACTAATGACCTATACAGTGGCAGAATCACCTCCCTCCTCGAGAATATACCCTTGCAATGCACCTAGCATTTTGTTGGCCTTGTAGCTGCCTTCCTACATTGTGCAGAGTTGTTCCTTGACCCTGTAATGAGCACCCCAGATCTTCTCTCCTCCTCTGTCTCTGCTAGCTGCGCCAATTTCCAGCTGGCAACCCTCCTTGGGTTTCGCCTCCCAAAATGCAGCACCCTGCACTTTTTTGGCACTGAACCCCAGTTGCCAGGTGTCTGACCAGGTTTCCAGCTTTGCCAGATCATCCTACAACCCTCTGCCATCCCCTAGGTGGTCCACCACCGCCCCATCTTGGTGTCGTGAGCAAACAGACTGGTCTTGCTCTTGATGCCCAATAATATGTCTGCAATGAATATCCCAAACAACACTGGTCCCAACACCGAGCCCTGCGGAACACCGCTTGTCACTACCCTTGGGATGACAACTCCAAACCCACCACCACCCTTTGTTGCCTTCCCAAAGCCAGTTCCCTACCCATCTCACCAGCTTTGCACCAGCCCCATGCCTTCCAACTTATTTCCCAGCCTCCCATGCAGCACAAAGTCGGATGCCTTACTGAAGTCCAGGTAGAGGACATCCACTGCATGGCCCCTGTCCAAATTCAAATCAATCTTTATTTGTAAAAGCATCTTTCTCAAAACCAAGGCACTTGTACAGATATAAAAACATCATAAATAATCAGGGCAGAATCAATTAATAAAATCCAACAATTTAAAAACTCAAATTACAGCAGCAGCCTAAAAATGTGGGTAAGCCAGACTAAATAAATAAGCTTTAAGTGCTGCTTTAAAACTCTGGATGGTCAGGCAGTTACCCAGTCATAGAACTCCATCAGGTTGGTTTGGCAGACTCTACCACTTACGAATACTCGGTAATACTCTGTTGTTAAAGGTGGAAGTAGGCCTGAGCCATCGAGAATACCTTCCTGCAATAGCATGGTATATTTATCTCCCAATATCAAGTAAATATCTGTCCAAACTGTTTTTAAACATCCCCATAGAAGTAATGTTTACTAGTCAGTCAGGTAACGAATTCCAAAGTTCACAGACTCTTATAGTCTTCCTTTATTAGTGTTGAATTTTGGGATCAACAATTGTCTTTACGACACCTTAGCCCTACAGGTTTGGGGGCCCAATGAATGTTGTATTCATTCATTCATAAGAAGTGGCTCTTTGAGACACTGAAGAGTAACAATAAGTCCCCTGGTTCTATGAGTTGATCAATTATATAACTTCAATTCCTTTAATCCATCTATATATGAGAGAGGACTAATACCAGATATAATTTTAGAAGTCCTCCTCTGGACAGACTCAATTAGCAAGGAGTCTAAGTAGGAAGACCAGAAAGAAGCAGCATAATCAACAGGAGGCCCAACGCATGATCTGTACAGTGTTAAGATGCAGGCACTGCTTCCATTAACGAAGGATTTTTGATGGATACTATAATGCGATTAGCTCAGAGTGCTACATGTCTACATGGATTGGTAGATGTCAGGTACTTATTCACTATTATTCCTAGATCTCTTTTCAGAATCAGATTTGATCAGACATCCATTTACATAGTAGGTAGCATTAGATTTCTATTTCCGAGATGGATAACTGAACATTTGTCCACGTTAAATTCCATTCTATTGGCTTTAGCCCATGTTACAATTGTATTTAAATCCTGTTGCAAAGTTTGGTTTTAGATGAGCAATCCATCGCTACTAAGTTTAGTGTCATCTGATGTTTTGCCACTCGACACGGAGTGCCAGTATTCATGTTGTTAAAGATCCCAAACAGCAAGGTTCCCAAACTGACCCTGTGGCACACCACTGGTGATGTAGATTTCTCTGGATAATGAATCAGAGACTCACAAATTGGTTAGCAATAGAAGCCAACAGGTGTAACACATCATACAAGATAGGAATTTAGGCCCAGTGTAGACATGTTATTAATTATGCATGCTAGACCTTATCAAAAGCCTTCTAAAGTCTAAGAGCCGAATATCCACTGGCATACCATTATCCTAACAGTTGCTAACTGGTTCATAAAATGTAATTAGGTTACTGGTGCACGATTCCCTAGTAAAGCCATGTTGATATGGATCCGTAAGTTGTTTATCGTGTATTTCTTCCTTGAATCTGGTCTTCAACAGTTTCTCCATGCATTTACAGACAATGGAGGTCAGACTAATTGGTCTATAGTTGTTACTCTCACTACCCTTTTAAATATAGGTACCACAATGGCCCTCTCCAGTCTGATGGAATCTCTCCAGTGTATAAAGATTTGTTCTGCTGTTTCTTTAACGCATTGGGTATTGATATAGTCTGGTCCTGAGGAAGTAATTTTTAGTTCTCTCACTATTGAGTTCACCTCATTTTCAGTAAAAACTTTGAAATCGCACCCTTGAGTAAATGTAGGAGTAGCTGTCTGCTGTCCTGTAGCCCCTTCGCCTCCAGGAGGGTCACCAGCCTCTCCTTCAGGATAGTCTCCATCAGCTTACCCACGATGGATGTGAGGCTCACCGGTCTGTAGTTCCTCGGTTCATCCTTGTGGGTGCTCTTGTGGAGGAACACCAAGAGCCATACTCCAGTCCTGAGGTACACACCCAAGTGTAGTGAGGCATTGAACAGGTCTGCCAAAGATCCCACCAGGACCTTTGCCACCTCCTTCAGTACCCTGGGTGGATGCTATCTGGGTCTGGTGCCTTGTCCACCCTCAGTGCCCTCAAACCCTCAGAACCCTGCCCTCCCTACCCCTTGGGTTCCTGCCCCTCCCACCCCTTGGACTCCCCTTAGTAAATACCAAGCAGAAGCAATAGCTTAACACTTCTGCCTTATCACCCCTGCTTCCACCACCCCATTCCTAATCCCTATTATATGGTCCTTACAGCTCCTTTTCTCCTGGATGTACCTGAAGAAGTCCCCCTTCTAATACCCTGTGCCAGCCTGAGCTTCTTAGACACCTTGGCTGCCCTGTCACCTCCTTAAATTCCTTCAGGTACTCCCTCCCTGTCCTCTCCCTCACTCCTGTTTTTGTACCTCCTAAAGGCAGCTCTTTTCCTCCTTACCTTTTCACGACCTCCCTGCTCACCCAGCTAGGTTTCTTTTGCCCCTAGCCTCTTGCAGGTTCTGGCTCTCCACTATCCCCAGCTTTGGAGCTCCCACCTTTGGTTAGTGCTCATACCAGGTTGAATTCTGGCCAGGTACCCTTTTAGTACTTCCTCCATCCTCCCAAAGTTGGCCTTCCTGAAGTCCAGCACCCTTTTGCTGGATTCCACTCTTTCCTTACCCATATCCAACTTGATCCATGCTGAGTGGTGGTCACTCCTGCCAGTGGTTCTTCCACTCTTAGTTCCTCACAAACTCCCCATTTGCAAGCACAAGGTCAAGGTATTCCCCAACCTGGTTGATTCACTGACCATTTGCATCAGGAAGCTGTCCTGGAAGGCAACCAGCAATACCTGCTCCTTAATGTTTCACAAATCATAAGATTTAAAAAAAAAAAAAGTTAATGAATGTCAAACAATAGTTAAAATCAAAGTACCAAAGGTACTGAAAGGCAGCAGATGTATATTGAGCATTACATGAGATTATCGCTTGATTTCTATTAATAATTTATAGGTGGGTTAGAGGGCCTCAGTGATACAAGAGTCACAAGATTCCTAGGGCAAGAGAACTGCAACCGAAGGTGAATAGTTTTGGTGCCCTATGAATACAATTATTTTTTAACTTCTTTATGCATTTTATATCACTGGGATTTTCAATGTTTTGATATTTTGTAGGTAGTTTCAACCTTTTAAATGAATCTGATAAAAGAAAATGTTTTAACCAATGACTAGTCACAATTTGGTGGAGGTCACTTGACCACATGGGTATGTTAGGAGTACCTAAGTGTTGTCAAGTGAGTATAGCCTGCATGCCTTTGATAAAGAACTAAGAAGTTTGAAACATGCCAAGAGAAGACAAGTGTCCGCTTTCATGTGAATAAATGGCTGAAAATAAATAAATAAATAAATAAATAAATAAATAAATAAAACACACACAGTTGGTCTTCATGTCCTCTTAAGGGTGGCGAGTGCTCTAAACTTGTCTTTGATCCAGCCTTGTTTATGGAAGCACCACTTTCCTTGTGCGCACTCTGTAGCTATTTTAGGTAATAGAGCTAGCACACTGCCCAAAACTAATATTCAGTTTTAAAAGGAGTCAGCCATTACCTTTATATTGAGGTACTTTTCTTTTGTTTAAATCAGACGATTGTTTACCTGATGTTAGTAGGTGTGATGTGTGGAACAGCAGTCTGCCTGCCCTGGCAGCTGATATCCATTTCTGTCCCCTCCCTCCCACATCACGAGCATTGTGACCTCACTGTGACATCACTGCTGCTTAGCACTGGCTGCCAGGTCAGTCACCTGTGATGTCACTGTCGGCGAGATCACAATGCTGATTATGTAGTTGGGGGTGTTACAGATAGATACTGTATGTTAGTTGCCAGGCTAAGAGTTGTTCCACAAATCCAGCGCAATATTTAAGCAATATGCCATGACAGGAGTGGGTATGTTGGTGGATTTACCACGTCTGGTGTGGTTCGTCATGAGGCATAGCCAAGTGACTTAACCACACCAGAAGTGGTAAATCCAAATCTACTCCACTCCCTGTCAGGGGCGGTATATTGCTATTAAACGATGTTCAACTTTTTTTTGTTTTTATAGTGATATAAAACTAACAGTGGTATACTGGAGGATTTACCACAGTCATGTGATCTGTTTTGACCAATGAGGTTACAGGATTTTCATACCCATTGTATAATATCACATAGAAGACTTTCTAATGAGCAAAGGAAAAATTTAAATAAGACTGCTTTAAGGGAACGTTCATGCACCATCGGTTCCACCTCCATGTGAAGTGGGGCCTAACAGCAGTTTCAGAAATATAAACCTTTTTGTACTTCCAGGGTGATATTTTATTTAAAATTCTATCTGGTTAATCTTGTGCCTCCTCACTGGCATTTTATGTTTTAGAGTCCCTCCCGACACACCCACAACCACCGCAGCTGTCCCCAGTATAACGTGTCTTGCAGGATCAGCGGGGGTTCTATAGTATTACAGTATTTGCATTACTGTCAGAGAGCTCCAGTTTGAGCCATTGTCTCCATGATAGACAGAGACCATGTACAGACTGATAGGCACCCTAGCAGTCTGTACTGCCTTGGTATAACACGGACACACGCGATGATCTAAACCGAGCTATTTGAAGCTATGGCAATCTGTCATTGCCAAAGCACCATAGCTTCAAATAGCTCCGGGTTGGGGACTGGGGACAGCTGCAGGTAGTTGTGGGCGCATAGAGGGTCTCAAACAAAATGCCAGCGGGAGGGTGCAGGATCAACCAGATAGAATTTTTAAATAAATCACCCAGTAAGTACAAAGAGAGTTTATATTTCTGAAACTGTTAAAATCGGGCCCCACTTCATACGGATGTCGGGCCTGATGGTACATGGACATTTCCTTCATAAAAGTTGTATTTTCCTGTCTGCCCACTTTGGCTCCACTAGTTCTTTAAACCCTCTTGAATATATTGGGGTGTGGCTTGGCAAGAATGGAGCAGACACTTGTACAAAGCTCCCATAACAAAATAGCCAACTTTGTTAAACGCAAGTTCTCTCACTATACTGGACCTTTATCGAGGTTCAGTGCAGCTTCCCAATGGGTAAAACTAAGAATACTGCTGCTTCTTCAGACTTTTCAAACCAGAAGCAAGTCACAACCATGAGACAGCAGGCCACCCTTCAGAATGGAGCCTCAGGTTGTGGAGATGATGGACGAAGGAGGTGTCTGCTCATGGTAAATTCAATGCCGACGATACAGGACAGGGACAGGAGTTGGATGCCCTTACTCCACAGGTCAGTGCCTTGAAATCCCATGTAGACCATGTGGAACAAACTGTACAACAGGCAGAACTTTCTCGCTTAAATCTGCAGACGCCTACTACTACTTTAATAAAAGAGAACTCCTGTGTTGTCAAAGATTAGAGACTGTGGAGAATCAAGTGAGGAAGCACAACATTCAAATCATTGGGCTCCTCAAGCAAACCAAAAGATGATCCTCTTTTGCTCAGACCATGTTACCTCAAGTTTTGGGGCAGAGGAGGACCCAAGCCTAGTCCTGAAAAGCCCAGATAATACCCAGACGAGCTGTTATGGGAGGCACAGGGCCAAGGACTCTGCTGGTGATATGTAATGGGTCGGTGTCTGGGACAAGATTTTAATACTGGCCAGGAGGAAATGACAGCTAAAATATGGGGCCACCAAACTCATTGTTCCTCGATCTTTCTTACTATACAAAGCAGCGGTGAAAGGCATTTGATAAAGTGCGGTCCTACTACATTCACTTAAAGTTCAACACCAGCTTTCAATTCCTGCTACGTTAAAGGTAAACTGGAATGGACAGACAAACTTATTTGATGATCCCAAGGTGCCCTGAAGCTGCAGCAACGTACAGAGGATGAAATGGCAGGCTCTAGGGAATGCTATCTGTACAGGAAGATGGAGGTATGCAGGATTACATGCTGACTTGTGGGACTCTATGTGAACACTGCAGGAGCGTGGTGCTCCCAATTTAACTGGAGTCAATTGTGAGTCATTACATGTTGGATTGTTTTCTGGTCTGGAGAGCAATTTTCAGCATTTGTTTCCAGTTCGGACTTTCGTGGGGTCACATTAGGAGAGTGGATGCTATTATTCTGCTGTTTACAGAAGTGCTTTTTGGGCGGACTTGTATATTTACTTTTTGCACCCATTATGTGACTCTTAGTAAGTCGTTTATGTATATTACGGAAGGGGATGTTTGTCGCTTCTTTTTTATATACTGGTTCAGTGGAATAGCTTTACTTTTCCTTCTTATGGTCTACTACGGCTCACCTTGAGGTTTTATATATTTGTTAAATTTTTCATATATTAATGTGGGACACTTGTAGGCATTATGCCACAACAGTAAGAGAGGGATCTCCTTTTTTTTTTTTTTTTAATTACCGATCCTGGTTAGTTGTCCCTATGGTTGCTCCTGGCTGCTATAAGCTGTGGGTTTATTACCAGAATAATATAGTGTTACTTCCCCAATGTTGCATCTTATGGAGGGTGTCATACCACACCTTTGTAAGTGACCTGTAGCTCTGATTATCGACTGCATCACTTCATGTGTATTTTTATTTTAAGTTCTCTTACTAAAACTTATAAAAAGAATTAAAAAAAAATCCTTCGAATATGTGTGAGCAGGTCCCTGATGAACATTCATTCTAAAAATGTCTCCTCTGTGTTTAACCACTGCTCTCTTGAGATCCTGGACTGGATGAGTGCTAGCTGACTCATGTTGAACCCAGCTAAAACAGAGGTGTTTAGTGGACCCAGATCTTCGGAGGTGGGGCTGTGCCGGGACAATCCTCTGGGCTTTGGCTTGGGGTGTACCGCCACAGCGGATGCATAACCTGGGCATCATCTTTGACGCGGTTTGACCCTTAAATCACAGGTGTCAGCCATTATCAAGACCTCTTTTACCATCTGAGGAGTATCACCCGGTGAAGCACCTGGTCCCTACTGATGATCTCTCAATGTTGGTCCATGCCTTCATGACCACACGCCGACTACTGCAATGCCTTTTACCTAGGGCTACCGGGTTGATATTCGCTGCCTGCAGCTGCTGTAGAATGCGTTGCCAGGGTTTGTGACTGGTACTTCAGGACCAGTCACATTATGCCTGTGCAGTGGCTATCACCTTCAAGGTCAGTTTGCCGACCTATAAAGCCCTACATGATCAGGGAGCTCGCTACCTGCAAGATCTCCTTCATCCCTACTGCCCCTTCCAACCACTCCGATCCACCAATGAGGGACTGCTAGAGATTACCAGGGTGCGATTGAAGACATCTGGGGCCCATTCTTTTGCATTTGTGGCACCTGCCCTGTGGAATTCTCTACCTAATTGGGCAAGAGTGCCCGACTGTCCAGAGCTTTAAAACAACCCTAAAACCCATTTGTTTAGCCTGGCATTTCCAGATGAATTTTAGATATTGAGATAATATGCAGAGTATATTACTGTCTTGCCTGTTGGTTCATTTATTTGTTCCCATTTTAAAATCTCTGATTTTATGTAGTATATTTTAATTAAGAGTTATTTTATGTACAGCCGTGAAGTGTGAGGTGTGATGTGATATATGATAACACTATTGGGGGTGGGGAGAAGAGGGCACTCACTCTGCTTCTTATAAAGCCACGACAAAAATGCAAATTAGCATAACAAGTGTTTTATTTTGATATGTTTCGCCTAAATATGGCTTTTTGTATGGTGGCCCTGAAACACAAAGCACACCAAAAAAGTAGACTGCAATCAAACGAGTAAAGCAACAACCAAAAATGAAATGCAAACAAAAAAAGAAAACAATGTAAAGTGTGATACCACAAAAGACAAAACACAAAACATCCATCTTCAAATAAAACACAGTAAAGTGCATCTGAAACACAGTGAAGGTAGTCTAAAATGATAAATTAAAATATTAATACAATGAAAATGATTGCAAAAAATGCAGCACAACTAAAAGAAATGCAAAAAAAAAAAAAAAGGTGCCATTGTCGGGGTACTGTTAATTGGTTTTGTGGAGGACTGTGAGCACTGCAGGGGGAAGAGCGACGCTGGGAACACAATTTGAAGATGGGGGGACGGCTCAAGGGCAATGTGGAGGGAAGTATTTTTTCCACAGAGAGGGTGGTGGATGCATGGAACAGCCTTCCTGAGGAGGTTGTGGGGTCTAAAACTGTGGGAGAATTCAAGAATGCATGGGACAGACATAAGGCAATTTTATGGGGTAGGAAGAAATAGGCTGTTGGTTACATAGGATCTGCAGCTTATCCTCTAGGTAGGGAAATGGGCAGACTAGGTGGGCCAAGCGGTTCTTATCTGCTGTCAAAGTATGTTTCTATGAGAGTTTCAAATATTCAGGAGGAGAGAAGGCAGCCTGCCCAGAGTTGATAAGTCATAAGCATATTAGAAATGTCTTTGGCTCATATTAAGCATTTAGGATCTTTCCTTCCATTTTTGTGGATGCAAATCCAATATACAATAGTTACTATACAAATTAGTATAGAAAATGCCTTAAAGATACATAATAGATTTACAAAACTGAGTATTAACTTGAAAGGATTTCTTATTGACCCGCTTTGTTCTTTCAATGGAAATTATTAGAAATCAAGGAGTTTTATACTTGTATTTATAGTTATAAGTAAGCAATAATATGACAGGGTGTGTGTTAGTGTGCGATAAACACATGACTAGGGACATGAGGCACAAAGCAGCAGGCCGAGTGCCTTACTGCTACTAGAAGTGTGTTTCTCGCCACTAGGGAAAGGAACATTGTTTAACCAGGAGTAGCACACTAAGCCAAGCTCGCTTCCAGGTGCGACCTGGGAGCATAAGGAAGTTAGTGACTTGTTCAGGAACACACAGTATGCACCTAGGCGGCTGTGGGACTGAAACCCAGGCCTCCAGGATCTGCAGAGCTCAGAGCCTTAACCCACTGCTCTACTGCCTCCGCAGGTCACTGCCTTAGGCCACCAGCAAGACAGCTGTTTCTCAAGGTCTTGTGGCAGCATACTACTATCTACGTTAGTTCACCAAAGACCTGGCGGTCCCCAATCTGCTTGCCGGGTCAGGAGGAAGTTAGTGGAGTCAGTGATACCTGTGGCTCAGAAGGGTGAGGAGAGTGGCCTGAAGGACACAGAAAGGCTTTTAGCAATAGAAATACTTTTAACCCTTTTTGTGCCCCAAACTGATACATCAGTCCAGAATTCCTGTACGCTCCAATTCTGTCAGCAGCCTAAGTGTTAAGTGCTGTGTAAGTGTTTGTTCCATTTTCTGGCTGCAAAAACGTTTTGAAAGACTGGCATAATTGGTGAGGCATGGGCCTATAGTGAACTGTGGGCTGCCCAGCAGAGGTACTGACACTTATTTTCTGTGCATACAAGGAAAATACACACGGCTGGAAAATTGACTCAACCAATCAGAATACAGAACTGTCCCTACCCATTTTAAAAAATAATAGATTGAAAATTAACTGTGGCAACATACCTGGAACAGACTTCTTTGAGGGATGTTTCCATGCTTGATTTATCAAGTACTTTTAATGGTTTATTAAATGAGTGCACTGAATGTGTGATATGTACTCAGTATTGAGTCATCCTTATTATAGGTGATAGGAAACAGTTTTACACCTCTGGATGCCCTCCAGTTGTCCCTTTAGGGTCTACCCAATATTCTATGGGTTTGTTTTGGTGAGGGGTTGCTATTCAGATGCGTTTTGACTGGTTTTGTAAAATTAAATAATCTAATCTTGTTGCCTTTTGTAACTATCCTGAATTCCTTTTCCTCACGAGTTGCTGCTTTCTCTTCTCACTGATGAACATACGATGACATCAATAACACCATTCCAGGCCACTGAGATGAACATGGAATGGTGTTATTGATGTCATCAATGTTTTAGAATGCAGTAGCTGGTGAGGAGGGTAGTCTATGTAAAATTTAAGGGCACTCCAAAGCTAGATTATTTATCAAAAGATTGGTCAAAACATATCAAAATACATGTGGTATGGAAAGGAAGCAGGAAGGGCAGTTAACTATGTAAATATAATTTCCTATCTCCTTTAAGTAACTGCATGTTCATGTAACCCCTCAAAATGGGTATTCCCAAAAGTCTTCCAGGAGCTTGCTTGAATGCTCCAAGCCTGATGGTGTTTGTGCCTAAGCTGTTTATCTGTGAGTGCTTTTACAGCCTCTGGTACTGTCTCTTTAAGAGCTGTCTGCCTGCAGACATAATTAATTTGGATGGGGTCTTGTTTCCCTGCTTGAGTCCCACTTGAGCTGCTGCCAAATCGCTCCATTTCTGCCATCACTAAGTGGGCACAGTGAGCACTTTTCAAAGATGTAACTGTTTGCCAGACATCTTTAGAGTAATAATGAAAATGCAGTTTGTCTAACCTGCTTTTCTTTGCAGTCAGAACTGTATTTGCCTAGTCCCCCATTCTAGTGTTGAACTGCTGAACTGAACCAATCAGTGTGGGGACCTTTGAAATGGAGCCTGCTGCTGGCAAATCAGAACTTGACTCTCATTGTGGAGCCAGCCACCTATGTACTGTATGGCCAATGCTTCTACAGGAATTGTAGTTTGGACTTGGCTTTTCCCACCAACAGGGGAGTTTACTGTGTGACAGACAAACCAGCCAACTGAACTGGGAGGAACTCAAAGGAAATGCCTGGCTCTGTCTACTGGAAAGATCAGATCAGTTTGGACAGTGAAGAGACAAAGAACTGTGTGCTTCTTGATTAAATAGTTTAGCAAGGAATGGCATGTAAGGCCCCAAGTTTGGTCTGCAGCTTGTGCAAGCGCCTGTTCAGACTGAATCCGACCTGTGAAGAGAATCAAGGAGATCTGAAGAGGAGAACAGGTCGCCTCTGTAGAAGACTGGAGAAATTGCTGAATCACACCGGTCTGTCAGGAACTGAATCTGCTGTGTTCTCCTGGTATTGTGCAGTAATTGCGATCGATAGAGAAGCAGCCTGCCTGGTATAGTACTTTCCTTTACATATAAATGTGTGTAGTGCTTGTGGGGAATCGCGCTTCAAATCCCCTGTACAGTTAATTGAGTGCATGAAACTGGAAGTAAACCCCAGCTTAATCCAGACTACATCCATTTGCTCTAAACTGCAGTGGGTCCAGTCACAAGGACCTTGTCCACATGGTTTGCTCCTCCTGGCAATCCAGGACAATCTGCCTTCCATCCAGTTCCCAGCATTGAGTTTGTGAGTACAAAGCAGGGTAGCTGCTCCCTGCCATCTGTTTATCGAACTGCAAGTGTATCATCTTAATTGTTTTTTTGTTGTTTTTTCCCTCATTTCTTCACGAACTGAGCCAACCGCCCGGATTACAATTTGGGTATTGTGCCAGTGTTTTCCATCACAGGCCCCAACCAGCTGCACCGATCCTGGCTAGCACCTCTCAAATCCTGGGTACCCAGTGAAAGTGACAATTTGGGACTCTGAATATGCGCACAGTACTGTGATTATTAATGTGTTTCACCTAATTAACCTGATTTCCCTTCCTTGTTACAGCTCCTAAATAAAATCAGATCTGTTTGTTTCAGCAAAGTTACACTGTCTGAGGTATTCGCTTATGTTAAAGTACTGTACTGTGGCTTTTGCATTGTATCATCTTGTTTTACAGGGGTCCCCAGCCCAGTCGACAGAGCCAGTCCTGGGGGTAAGTGTACATTGTGAAGATATTCCTGATGCATTGTGTGGGCCACTAGTGGGAAGAAAGGGGTTTACAGTGTCCCAGAGGGCTGTGACCAAGTTAGTTTAACTACTGCAAACCCTGACCTCTGGGTGGAGGCACTTCCATTGGACCTAGGCCCTCAACCTGTCAGTAGTCAGTCAGGCAGGGGTAGTACCCTTGGGATAGCGCCACCTGGGTGTTACACTCACAGGAGAGGTTTTACCTTAAAATGTTTGCTCCCATACAATGCAGTACTGACACCTTTTCTGGCAGGAGTTATGTCAAAACATAAGGCATTTCTAACATTTAAACACTGGTGAGTAAATCATTTTCCATTATCAATTCAGAGATTATTGGTAATGCTCTGGCCATACGTCATTCTGCAGCCAGGAGGAAATTCTGTTCCTCCTTTTAGTCACACCTACCAGAGTCCCTGAAATTGTGTGGACACATGCTTGTGACTGCTAGCTGTGGGAACACAGTCCTACCCAGTGGAACCTCTACTGTACCACCTCAAGGGATCACTCAGTGAGCTGTACACAGAGCAACCGATCCACAATATTATATTTATTTAAATGTTGGCATCCGGGAAAGGCATGCTGAGCCAAGGCTCGCTTCCAGGTGCGACCCGGGTGGGAATAAGGACAGTAATGTGACATCATATACAGGAGAAATATACATACAAAGAAAAGGCCATAAATACAAGATTTACATAAATGTGATACAAACACCTTGTGGCTAATATATATTGTGGTCAATACAATAGTTACATTGTTGTGAAGACATTGCACATTGACAGCAAGACAGTACAGGCGAAAAGCAGCATTAAAGTCCAGAGATTGCTATATGACAAAAGCACTGAAAATGGCAGACCGGTATGTAAGGGGATCAATACAGGTCAGTCTAAATTAGTTACGACTTGTGCTGCAGAGTAGCAGTCTGTCGCAAGTGCCGGGGGGGGAGCAGGGAAGGAGAGGCTGCGAGGCATAAGAGGGCGGCATGGCAGATGGACAGAGGGTGTTAGTGGGATGGTGATGGTGGCTAGGAAGTTGGGCAAGATGACAGGTGGAGGAGGAGGGAGCATACATGGGGGAGGGAGTAGTTTGAAGTGCTTTTTGGGGGATGCTGTGGTCGGCAGAGTACTGACTGGGAGAGGGAGGCTGTTCAAGAGGGCTACGAGCCTGTAGGCAAAGGATAGTTTCTGGAGAGTGTGGTTGGGGCAGAGCAAACGAGTGGTGGTCAGGTTACGCAGGCAACCCGAGCTGCTGGGGGCACGGGCTAGGCAGCAATGAAAGGTAGGAGGGAAGGATGTCAAACCAATACTTGGTAATGAAGGTTGTGCAATGAGCAAGACGGTGGTTGGCAGAGAGGAGGGAAATAGCTTGATAAAGGAGCAGTGATGTGTGTGATAAGGGAGGTTAGTGGTGAAAATCAAACAGAGGGTGCAACTTGGTTAGGAAGATAGAGGTGCTGGAGCTGTATACTATGTCAGCTTAGTCAAAAGATAGAAAGATGGGCAGCCAAGTGGCACCAAGAGTTGAGGCACTGGACGCCACACCTTCCACCATGCCGGCAACCCGGCTCGAGAATGGACTCGGTCGTCAGGGTGCTGGGTGGGAGAGCAGGATCGGCATTGGCCCTTTCCCAGGTGGGTGGGTCGCCCATCCATAGTCCCGCTGTCATCGGATGGAGGTCTGTGGCAGGTGATAACAGACGACTGGCAGGTGTGGCATCCCATAGGCGTGGTGGCGCGATGCCTCCATGCGTAAGGCCACGCCGGGATGCATAGGATTGGGACTGGGGAAAAAAAAAAGACCAAAAAAAAGGGCAAAGTACTTTAAAGAAAAATAAATAAATAAGACGGAGGATGAGCTTGGAGAGTAGTTCCTTTCTGATGTGGATCGAGAGACAGTCCTTGCATCTATACAGTATGCCTAATTTAAGACACAGCTTGCTGTGATAGCATCAAGGTGGCGGAAGAAGTCCAGTTTAGAGTCTAGCCATACTCCCAAGTATTTACAGGAATCAACGGCCCTCTTTTGGAGCCATCTAAGATGAGGGAGGAGAAGGAGTTTGGCCAGCTTCTGAGCCAAGCCAAATGCCATAGTGACCGCTTTTTTTGGTGTTACATCTGAACGAATTGGCTTCAAACCATTGCAGCATCTTTATAAAGTCAGCCTGGAGGATGGGTTTGATATGCGGAAGCGAGGACCAGATGCAAAGATAACCATATTGTTCTGCGTATATATGGACAAGTGAGGCAGAGCTGACAGAGGGGAGGTTGTTTACAAATATTGAGAAAAATGATAGGCCCAAGGATCAATCCTCGCGGTACTCGGCCAGGACTGGGGGGATTTATTTCGCCCAATTGCATATATATTAGAATCTGTCAGACAGATAAGCCTTGAAACAGTCAGTGGTGGAGAGCAAGAGGTCAATAGAGGAAAGTTTATCCAAGAGGAGTCTGTGGGAGACCAAATCAAAGGCCTTGGCTAGGCTTAAGATGGTGCATGTCAGATGGCCCTTGTCCATAATGGTAAAGATGTGATTGGTAAAGGAGAAGAGAGATGAGGAAGTGGAATGAAGACCGAAAGCTGGATTGGTAGGGTGTTAGGATATATCATTTGTACCAAGTAGTTTAACATTTTAGAAATGGAGATTAAAGAATTTTGAGAGGGAGGGAGGAGGGAGATGGGCCCGTAGTTGCCTGAATGGAGGGATCACCCCTTTATGAAGTGGGATCACTTTGGCTAGTTTCCAGGCCTTGGACAGTGAGGCACTGGAGAATGATAGGTTGAAAATATAAGAGTGGCAGAACTACTGCAGGAGCAAAGATCTTAAGGAGACTGGGATCCAACGTCAGGACTTTGCTGAGATAGAACCTTTGTAGGGAAAGGTGACACTAGACATCAGGGGGGGGAGAGAAAGCAGAGGTGGTAAAAAGTAGTTTATGGAGGAGGCAGCAGAGCCAGGGTCGATGCCATTCATGCCAGGAGTGGATTGGGGGGAGAAGAGATGTGAGAGAGAAGAGGTACCAAGCAGGAATGGACAGTCTTCGAGAACGCCTGCAGGGGAGGGCAGCAGTCTTTGAGCTGTGATCTAAGGAGGTTTGCTTGGTGGCCGAGCGCACTGCCTTGGTGCAAGCATTTCTTAGGGATCTGCATGTGAAGGTCAGAGGTGTTGGAGGAAGCCTTGTACATTCTCCAGGGTGTCTCTCTGATAAAAAAAAAAAAAAAAAAAAAAAAAAAGGCTCATTAAGGGAGATCCAGGGCAGCCTGCAGAGTTGCACTTTTGGGGGCGATGGCCATTCTAGATATTCAAGAAGGTAGTGTTGAAAGTGACAAAGTGGAGTAGATATCTGGTGTGGAGAAAACTCCTGACAAGTCAGCCAGATAGAGGTCTGCCACTAGAGCTTGGGGGTTAAGTGACTTTAGGGTCTGAACCAAAGGTATTTGGGTGGAAGGGGGTATTTCCTAAGGCAGCGAGTGATGCAATGATTGTTGAATGTGTCGGGAGGATTCCAGCTGAAGAGAACTTTAGAGGATGCAAAGCTAGGATCCAGTCTTGTAATGAGTGGTTGGATGAGTAGGGGTTGAGGCTGGTGGGTTCAGCTATATGTTGTGTAAGGCTGCTGGCCTCGATCTCCTGGGTGACAGATCTTGTTTGGGTGGCTGACCAATTGAGATTAAAATCTCCCAAGACTAGGAGCCTCCAGATGCAGAAGGAGGAGACTAGGTGGCTACGCTTAGAGACAACAGATGTGGCATTGGCCTTAGGAGAGAAATAGCATACCCCAAATGAAGAGGGAGAGGATGAAGGAGCCATCAGCTTGGCGAGTAGACACTCATGTGATTTGGGGGCCACCTCCTGACTAACAATGGAGGGATGAAGGGACTCGTGGAAATAAGCAGCAACTGCGCCACCACAATGCCCTTGGTTTGTTTCAAGTAAGAGGCAGGGTGCAAGGTATTTGGTGAGGAGTTTCTACCAAGAAGGCCAGAGGGGTGGGATCTGGTTTTAGGGCAAGAAGGGGAGGGGGGTGGGATCTTGGTTTTAGGGCAAGAAGGAGAGGGGGGAGAGAGAGAGAGAGAGAGAGAGAGAGAGAGAGAGAGAGAGAGAGAGACAGACAGACACACTCAGAGACAGACAAGGGGAGAAGTAAGGAGGGGAGGGCTGGGAGCTGAGGGGAGAAGGGAAGAGTGGGGAGAGTGACAGACGGAAGGAAAGTGTAGTCTATGGGAGGGGATGAGGAGGGTGGAGAAATTGGGGTCAGAGATATCTGAAGGGAAGTAGGGCTAAGAGAGGAGTAGAAGGAGAGGGGTTAGTTGAGAGAAAGGGAGCAGCATGATCAGAAGGATGGAAGATTAGGGAGTTGTTATGGTGGAGATTATACTGGGGTAGGGGACCACTGAATCTTATAGTTCATGAGAGTGACTAAGAGTAATATATATCCGCAGGACCCCACTAGATACCAAGGTGGGAAGAGAGAAGCGACAGGTGGTAGAGCCCAAGAAGGGATACAGTGGGAGGGAGAGAGAGAGAGAGAGAGAATAAGGGTATAACAAGCAGGGTGAAATTGTAACCTCCGAGATGGCTTAGAGGTTAGGGTCACCACCTCTGGTGTAGAAGGTCATGGGTTCAAAACCCAGGTCAGAATACAGGGTAGGTGGTTGGGGGGTTTGTTAGAGGAGGGCAGAAATGGAGAGGAGTCAGAAGAGAAAAGGACATAGCCCTCCAACCACTAGAGGGCTACAAGCTTATACAGTAGGACAGTAAGCTTGTATCCCTCTTGTGGTTAGAGGGAACGTGGAAAGTATGTTCAAACAACATTGGAGCAAAATAAAATCTGTGCAACCCTGAGCAAGTCACAACCTCCTGTGTTTTGGAGTCCACGCAGCTGCAGAAATGGGTAGAGGCGAACCCCTGCGCCTCCATGCCTGCCTTCCAATCTACAATGCCTGTCCTGGAACCAAAGTCTTGGGTCTGACACTACCTGCTGCACCCACAGTCCTCAGATCCCAAACTGCCTGCCCACCGCCACGGCATCCCTTTAGACTGCACGCACTACACTACCACTTGTTAACATTTATGTCTTTACCGAGTCGAGCTGGGGAGCAGGGAGATCTGGTTTCTACTTAATTGCACTATATATATTGAATCTGTCAGACAGATAAGCGCTTAAACAGTCGGTGGTGAAGGGTGAGGCCAATAGAGGAGAGTTTATCCAAGAGGAGTCTGTGGGAGACCAAATCAAAGGCCTTGGCTAGCGAAGATGTATGGTGTCAGATGGCCCTTGTCCATAGTGGTAAGGATGTGATTGGTAAGGGGAAGAAGGATGAGAAATGGAGTGAAGACTAAAGCTGGATTGGTAGGATGTTAGGATATCATTTGTGGCCAAGAAATTTAACCTTTAGGAAATGGAGAATTCAAGCATTTTTGAGAGGGAGGGAGGAGGAGATGGGCCTATAGTTGCCTAAAATGGAGGGATCACCCCCTTATGAAGTGGGATCACTTTGGTTAGTTTCCAGGCCTTGGGCAGTGAGCCACTAGAGAGTGACAGGCTGAAAGTTTAGGTGAGTGGCAGAACTATTGCAGAAGCGGAGATCTTAAGGAGATTGGGATCTAATTCGCTGGGACTTTGCTTAGATAGAACCTCTGTAGGCAAAGGCACGCTTGGAGTCCACGCAGCTGCAGAAATGGTGAGGCAGAACCCCTGCATCTTCACGCCTATCTTCCAATCTACAATGCCTGTCCTGAATCAAGTCTCTGGTCTGACGCTGCCTGCTGCACCCAGAGTCCTCAGAGCCCAACCACCTGCCCACCATCACGGCACGCCTTTCGACTCCACACACTGCACTACCACTTAACATTTACGCCTTTAATTTAACTATCCTTACCTGAGGCATCGACTGTGCCTCAGTGTTTGCTTGCATCTTTCAAACCAGTTCTCGTTAGGGTGTGCTGTACATTTTTGTAGTTGCTTTCATTCACTTTTTCCATTGTGTTGTACTTTTTGTTTGCATTTACCTAGTTGTGCCAATACGCTTTAATTCAAAGATGCCCTTTACTGCTCTGGTTTACATCTGATCAACATTTTCTTTGGGTGCACTTAACGTCTGCTTTTGTTATTTTATTTTTGTAGCATCATGCTTTGTATTTGGTTTTGTTGCTTCTTTGTTTACATTGCATACGTGTGTGTGTGTGTGTGTGTGTGTGTGTGTGTGTGTGTGTGTGTGTGTGTGTGTGTGTGTGTGTGTGTGTGTTACTTCAGGCCCACTATATACTTCTGCGCACTCTGTTGGTAATTAAAATATGGAAGACAGTAAATATTTCAACCAACCACAGTGAAGGCATTTTCAAAACTGACAGGCAACAAAGGCATACTCAGGGATGAAATTAAATCTTTAGCTCATATTGTGTATGCTAAATAATGTTATATAATGCATTTCTGAAAATATGACCACTGTGGTTGGTTGAAATATTTACTGTCGTATTCTATTACCAACCAATCAGCCAGAAGAAACCATATTTGGTCGAAATGTCTGGTGTAATTTTAACAAAATAAAAAGTGGCTTTTATAGCAGCAGCACGAGTGGCTCACCTCTCAGTTGTTAGAAATAAAAACTATATGTATCCCCCCCACATCACACACTACGCTTTCCACCTTCCACATATCCTTTTCGGAAAATATTTTCCCCAAAGCGTTAAAAGTGTTACAATTTGCAAACATTTGAAAACGCCTGTCAGTAAGTAAAGCAACAGGGAGACTTCTAAACAAAACTTGCCTCCAGGCCTCAAATAGGGTGGCTAAGCCACTATGATCAGGCAAACCAAGCAGTAATCAATCCTTCTCAGATGGAACAAATTGCAATCCATGCTTGTTGAGGTCCATAGTTGGTCGTAACATTTTCAAAGCTCTCCTTTTCATCTGTAGAGATGTTTGCACAGGTGTCTAAACTATGATCCTCAGTTATCTCATGTTTTCTACCCTACTATAAGGTTAGTAAGGATTTTAAATAAGAATGGACCCAAGTGGTCCATCAAGCTTATTACCCCACTATACAGTGGACAGATCTTGTCTATGTATCCATAACAATATCCAACTATGTTAAAATAGTTTACATTCTTGCATCAACTAGAAGGTTACTAAGGACATACTGTCATTTTTCTTTTTTGCACGACATATCAAGTATATGTTATTATATCTATTCTCTGTATTTGTAGTGTTCCACATGCACCTTATGACAAAAAGGCTCCCTACCTCCAGTTCCTGCCTGTAAGCTCATGCTGCATTACTGAATCATCCTACTATTGTATTATAATGCATCCTGTTTATACTTCAAGTTTTGTTGTATACAGTCCTACCCAGAATCTCCTTGTAAATTAGCAGTGCTCAATGGAGCCTTATCCTGGTAAAAATAAATACAACACTTGAATCCTGTTGGGAACACACGCAAGACAGCTGTGAGCACTCACTGCATGGTCACAACGCCTAGGCTACTGGATACAAAATTAGAACAAGTTGGGTTTGCGGTTGTATGTTGTCTAGCCGAAGCCATGTGCAAACACTTGGCCCCACCCACCAGCTAGTTAGTGGAGGGACTCCTTAAGTTTTTATTCACCACAGAAGGAAGGGAATTCCTCTTCTGTTATCATGCCCCCACCAACTACCTTAACTGAACACATCCGGAAAAAGCAGAGGGTCAGCAGAGACCTACACACAGATCCTCAATAATGTCCATGGTCGAACACCACGAGAAGCGTTCTGTGGCTCCATATCCAAGCTCAGTCAGTGAAGTGGAAGAGTTTCCAGCTCATAGGCTCCCCGCTTTTCCAGTAGAGAAACATGTTGACAAAAACGGCACTGCTCTATCAAGTTGATAAAAAAAAAAAAAAAAAGAAGCAGAAGGTTGCCTTTTTCCACTCCTGTAAAATTTCTTGTGTTACCACTCAATGAAAAAGGTCTTTATTTCAGAGCTTGGGAAAACTGCTTGCTGTCTGTCCCAGCAGCCCTCCATTGGAAACACTGGCAGACAAGACGAGCCAGCTTGTGGCCTTAAGGAGCAAGCAGGAGCTCATTGACAAGTACCTCATTGATCTGAAGAGAGAGAGAGAGTACAAGGCATGCTGGGATTGGAAAGGGTGCCACAGGATACTGACCAATGGTCGAAGTGAGAGGCCCATACAAAGACCCTTTCTCTTCCACCTCCCACAGCCATTTTTCTAATGTCGCTTTTTTTTCCTCCTCCCTTTTTAAACATAAACATGCTGGTTTGAAAAGCTTCTCAATTGAACAGCTTGAGACATTTTTGAAATGGCCGTGATGTCTAAGCTCTGACGAACAGAATCAGAAAATATTCAGCCATATACAGCAGCCAGGAGCACAGCCCTGGGACTAGAAGTTGAACAGGCCTTCTGCCAAAATGAACACAGACAAGTTTTCCAATGGTTAGCACCTTGAATCATGAGCAGATTTTTTTTTTTTTTTGGAGGGTCACTCATGGGCTAAGACATGCATATGGACCAGCTTACAATCTGATTTTGGGGTAGATATCTGGTACTAGTGGTCTTCCTAGCTGCAGCTGCCTGATCCTCTTACCTTACCCTTCAGATCTTAGGACTGTTAATCTGTTTTGAACCGAATACAATGCTAAATGCATAAACCAAATGCTGCTGTAGGATTTTGCTCTTATTTTGCACTTCCTTAAGTACAGTATGGGCAACAGTTAGGGCAACAAGGAGTCTTGGCAATTAACATGGCTATGTCTACAACTGGGTGTGGGGGACATTCAAAGTTTAATTTTCCTAGCTACAGTATGTCCTAGTAATTTCCTATTCCAATTTCCACTTTGTATCTCCTTTAAAATCTATATTCAGATATGCACGATAGTGGGGGGAGGGTACACACACACACACGACGTGGATTCCACAGTTCGCTCCGTGTCAGGTAGCTGGAAGTTGGAAGCAGTCCCTGTGGGTTGAGCTTCATTTCAGGGTAGGGAAGGTCACTAACACCGTGGCTTGGCTGCTGCCTGGTGGCTCAGGAGAGTTGAGATGAGCAGCATTACGCTGTTGACACTGTCACTGTGGCCAGGCAGTGTGACAAGGCAGTCGGGAGGGAAGTGGAATGCTGGGGTGCATAGGGAAGGGCATCACCAGCAGAAAGAGGGAGGTGGTGTTGCCTCTGTATAGATCACTGGTAAGACCCCACCTAGCGCACTACATCCATTTCTGGAGACCATATTCTCAGAAGGACTTAGAGTGAGGTGGTCCAGAGGACAACAACTACAATGGTGCAGGTGTGCTGCAGAAGCCCTATGAGGAGAGACTAAAGGACCTCAATATGTCATCCTGGAAGCCAGGAGATGATAGACACCTTTAAATACCCCATGGGGTAAATATGGTACAGAAGGAAGTATCCTTCAGAAAAAAAAAAAAAAGCGTCAAGAATAAGGGGGCATGATAAGAAGCTGGGGGTAGATTCAGAGAGATGTGAGGAAGTACTCACAGGAAAGTGGTGGATTCCTGAAACAGCCTTCCAGCAGAGGTGGTGGGGTTCAGGAATGCATGGGATAGGCATAAGGGAATCTTAGGGAAAGTAGGGTGGAGAATGGGCCAGAGATCTAGTAGGATCTGCGGTGATGCTGTAGGCAGGAAAATGGGCAGACTGGGTGGCCAAACGGTCCTTATCTGCCAGCAAACTGTTTTTCTGTGTAAACGCTAATGGAGCAGGATGCTAGTTCCCACCTGCTCGGGTTCCACCCACTGCCATAGAGTCTCTAGGCATGCATTCCTGTGTGTAGGTGGCATTTTTGTAGACCCCACTGGACAGGAAGCAAACCACACAGGAATCTAACCGCCTGCTGGCAATAGAGAACAGACTGGTGGCATGAGGTTCGTGTGGTGCCTCTAAAGCAGGCAGCAAACACAGAGAAGGTAATGATTTGGGGGAGAAGAGGGACGAAGGGCTAAAAGAACTGTACATTTAAAATAGAAATAAACAAAAAGTAGAGGCTAAAGTTTACACCCTACCATTCACTATTTCTAAATCCACCATGCCAATTATTAGGGAATAAAGTGAATGAAGGTAGCTTATTCAAAAAGGAAAGTAGGAGTTAAAACAAGGGTCATAATTTAAGATTGGAAGGGGAAGATTTAAGAGCAATGTAAGGAGATGTTATTTCACTGAGAGGGTGATGGAACCCTGAACAGATTACCCAATGAGGGATATGTGCAGAAACAGTGGAGGAATTCAAGAGGGTGTAGAACAGACACAAGGGGTTGGCTAGTGAGCACAGGAAAATATCCCTGGGAAGTGGAGACAAGTACTGGTGGGTGGGAAATGGTCTTTCTTATGACACATTACTATGATATTACATTCCCTTCCCTACCCATTACAGCTGCAGCCCCAGCCCCGTGCTGTAATAGAGTTTTACTTGGTCTCTTCACCTTCCATTTAAAATGGACTAGTTGCAAAGACCCTGCAGTCCAACTCTGCACCATTACATGAGACCTGGGTTCAATTCAGACCGCCTTGATTCTGATCTTGGGCCAGCAGAATTCATGTAGCATTGCAAAGTTGACAATCTTTAACTTTGAGCTGAGGGAGAAGAGGCAGTGTGTTACGATGGGACAAATCCCAGCTTCCTAAGGTCAAGTCAGAGTATCATGGATGTAACAGCAAGGAGATGTAGGTCATCCTCATGGCCAGGGTTAACAAAATCCAGAGGTGGAAGGTCATATTGAGAAGGGAAAGGGTTACTACAGGATAGACAGGGAGAACGCTAGGATAGACAGGGAGAACGCCAGGAGGACAGGGAGAACGCCAGGAGGGACAGGGGAGAACCAGGAGGGACAGGGAGAACGCTAGTGATAGACAGGGGAGAACGCCAGGATAGATAGGGAGAACGCCAGGATAGATAGGGGAGAAGCTTCAGGATAGATAGGGAGAATCATTAGATAGATAGGGGAGAACGCCCAGGATAGACAGGGAGAACGCCAGATAGATAGGAGAACGCCAGGAGGGACAGGGGAGAACGCCTCAGGATAGACAGGGAGAACGCCAGGATAGACAGGGAGAACGCCCAGGAGGGACAGGGAGAACGCCAGGAGGGACAGGAGAACGCTCAGGAGGACAGGGAGAACGCCAGGAGGGACAGGGAGAACGCCAGGATAGACAGGGAGAACGCCAGGATAGACAGGGAGAACGCCAGGATAGACAGGGAGAACGCCAGGATAGATACAGGGAGAACGCCCAGGATAGACAGGGAGAACGCCAGGAGGGACAGGGAGAACGCCCAGGAGGGACAGGGGAGAACGCCAGGATAGACAGGGAGAACGCTCAGGATAGACAGGGAGAACGCTCAGGATAGACAGGGAGAACGCCAGGAGGGACAGGGAGAACGCCAGGATGGACAGGGAGAACGCTCAGGATAGACAGGGAGAACGCTCAGGATAGACAGGGGAGAACGCCAGGATAGACAGAGGAGAACGCTCAGGAGAGACAGGGAGAACGCTCAGGAGAGACAGGGAGAACGCTCAGGATAGACAGGGGAGAACACCAGGAGGGACAGGGAGAACGCTGGAGGAGACAGGAGAACGCTAGGAGAGACAGGGGAGAACGCCAGGAGAGACAGGGGAGAACGCCAGGGATGGACAGGGAGAACGCTTAGGAGGGACAGAGGGAACGCCAGGATAGACAGGGAGAAACGCCAGGATAGACAGGGAGAACGCTTCAGGATGGACAGGGAGAGCGCTCAGGATGGACAGGGGAGAACGCTCAGGATAGACAGGGAGAACGCTCAGGATAGACAGGGAGAACGCTTTCATGGAAGGACAGGGAGAACGCCAGGATGGACAGGGAGAAACGCCAGGATGGATAGGGAGGGGGAAAGGAAGGTTAACACAGAATGTACATATGTGGTGAATGGTCAGGGCCCAATGTTACATAAATGAATGCCAAGACTAGCAGATGTAAAACAAAAAATAATGCCTTTATATCCAGTCAAGGTGGTAGTTATCACCCATTCCATGCACGCTAGCTAGTGCTGGGGAGAAAACAGCAATGCTCTTTAACACGTGATTCTCAGGGACAGAGACAAGTCTGTTTTGGGGAGGCAGGATGAGGGATTTAATCATGGCTGCTGGGTGATGTTTGAAAGCACAGGACTGCCCTCCGCCCACCTGATGCATTCCTTACTGGCAGCCACCAAGCAAGCTTTGATGAGAATTTAGAGAGAAGAACAACAAGTCAGTCTCCATGCTCAAAGGACCCAGGGTAGAAGCAGCAGGCTGCTCCCTCACTTAAGACACTCATCACCCCCAAAAAGAAACCCACTACATCGGCAAATACTGTAGTTCTCACAGCCACCCAGTTCCCACACCAAAGGCAAACCACTTCCCAAAGATTCTGCAAGCTGATCCACTAAAAACACTGCAAGCAGTGTTAGCCAACTACCAGACAGACCAGCATAATTATCTTTCTGTGCATTTCCCTGACATCCCAACTAACAGCAACACCTTGTTTACAGTGGGGGTCCTGCTTCTAAACAGGGAACTGGGAAGGATCAGAGCACTGGGAGGTTAACCGACTTGCTGAAGGTCACACACTAAGTCAGTGGGGTGGGTGGGATTCAAACCTGGGACCATCTGGTTGGTTTCAGTGCCCTACAATAGGCCACACTGCTTTCTTTTCAGGCAATTGGTCCACTGAACACTGACTAAATCAGAACAGTAGACCCCATGTCTGTTGGAAGCGGGTGGGGTGCTGCTACCCTTGTAGCCAGCCTAATGCAACAGTTCTACTCCCTACCAAGATAGAGAAAGGTGTGGCTGAGCAAAATCATATGTCAATAGACAAGCTATTGTGGGAAGTTAAGATAGCACATCACCCGACTTCAGGCGTATCTGATTTAGAGGCTCAAAGGTACTGGACAGCTCCTGGGACCACTACTATGGGGGCACAAGAGAGTGAAAGACACAGCACGAGACACAGGAGTGAGTGAGAAATAGTGAGAGAGACACACAGACAGAGACACATACAAGAGTAAGAGAGTCAGATCAAGAGCACGATTTAGAGCGAGAGAGAGCAAGAGACAGATAGATTTGGTAAGTTACAAGGCCTGCTGCCTAGGCATACAAATCCAAAAATTACAACTAACAGCCAAATTTGTACACTGGGCAAATGGCCACCAGCATGCAGCTAGCACATATGTAACCCCTAGGTGGCTATCCCAGGGCTACTACCCTGCCTGCTTGGCTAGTAGCAGGATTAAGGGCCAGAGATTTGAAGCGGGTGCCTCCACCCGGAGGTCAGGGGTTGGTAGTGGTCAAGCTAACCTAGGCACAGCCCCCCGGGACACTGTAACCCCCCACTTTTCCTTACTAGTGGCCGGAACAATACACATAATCACTTCACAATACACCTGATACACACACAAGTACCCACACTGTTTGTACTTAGGCACCAGAGCTTTCCTCTTGCTCGGCCCTGAGGGACCCCCTGTAAAAACAAGGTTATACACAGCAAATAACAGCAGTACAATACTCTTGCACAAACTGGAACCACAGTCAGGGTAAATGCAAAAAGAGATCCGATTTATTTAGGGGACTTGAACAAGTGGGGGTGTAATCAGGTTAATTTGCTTAAAGACCATCATTCAAACAGTTATGCATGCACTTCGGGTCTATAAAACAGAGTCACACACTCTGGGTACCTAGATGGAGAAACGGTGGGCAGCCAGGAACGTTGCAGCTGGTTGGGGCCTGGGATGGAAGAAAACATGCACCACACACACTAATTGTAATCCTGAGCCGAGGGCTCAGTTCATGAAAAGAAAACAACAAGACAATCAGATGACACACTTTTAGGATTAGGTTGTTGTTGCAGGGAGCTACCCTGATGATTATTCACGATACCAAAGACTGGACACAGGCTGGACGAAAATTGAGATGGCAGGTGGTTGATCTGGAGTGCCAGGAGAAGCAGGGCCCACGATTCACCGAGTTGTTGTTCCTGTTCAAGTGTGGAGCAGGGGCTGATCCCCAGGCAGGTCTCTCGTCAATGGCCTTATCTGTGCAGCGGCAGTCTGGCTGGGCCTAGTGTGGACAAGGCCCCGCCAAATGGGAGACAGATTCGATACAGTCCGTTTAGGGCTTGATACAGCTTCTAGCAAGCAGAACACAGTTCACACAGTGGGGAGACAAATCACAACCCACTTTCAATACACAGCACATTTACATGTAAGAAATTCTACTGTACCAGGCAACCGCTCTCCAGTCATGATCGCAAAGTCTCTGCACAAACCGGGATTCAAAAGAAGCTGGAAATCCTGACAGGCCGATCGATTCAGCAAAATCTTCAGTCTTCTTTAGGTATGAGCCTGGTAACAAAAAAAACAAACAAAAAAAAAAACAGTGGCTTACTTCATTCTCACAAACTTGGATTTAGTCCAAAATAATTTTCTTCTCTCCTCCTCGGGGCAGCAGGCAGACATGCAGGCCACAACTCGACCTTTCCACAGTTCTCCCACGCGAAACTATTCAGACGGCTGCTCGACTGTCTCAAGCATGTTTCTTCAGCTCCCAACTTAGATCCGACTTAAACAGCAGGCAGCTTGGGATGTCCCTAGATCCATAAGGTTCAGTTGGCTGATTCGCTGTCAGTCAAAGCAAGAGCTCCCCATCAGTTGCAAAAGGTGCCAAAAGCCCAAAACTACAATTCCTACATACTTCGACTCCAGACTGTTCCTGTAGTCGGCTCCATTTTAGGTCCCACCAATACTGGATTGGTCCAATTTGGCAGTCCAGGACCAAGATAGTGGAGATAAACAAAACAGTCCTTGCTGCAAAGAAGGCAGGTTAGACAAACTACGTTATCACTCTAAATGATTTTCAGCAAATAGTTACATCTTTCAACAGAGCTCCCTCTCAGATTACTTAGGACTGCAATCCAGGCAGCTCTTAAGGAGACAGTACAGAGGCGCTATACAGGCACTCTCTAGCAATAATATTTAAACAGCTAGAACACTGGACACCAACCGGCGGTGAGCATTTAGGCAAGCTCTAGGAAGACTTTTTGGAACACCCATTTGTAGGGGGTTACACAAACTGCCAATTGCTGTCATGGCAGCATTTTGGTCATGAGGATGCTCTGAAGTGAGCTGTCTCAGCTCAGCAGGCCTTTCCAGGTAACATTTTTAAAATACATAAATATTTTTGTCTTGGAAATTAGGTGACCTGACCATGAAATAAATGGTTTATTTAGGCAAGCTGAACATTAAAACTAACAGTTCCATACTACCATAACAAGGAGTACTTTTTAAACGGAGAAAATAACCATGTGTAATATTAACTACTAGAGAGCACCACAGTGCATAGAATATGCTCAATAAAAAGCACTCTTGTGCTGTGCCTCTATTTGTAATATTGCAAAATGCACAGCACTTCCTTTCTTTCAGATTGTAGTGTCAGTGGCTCAGCAGGTAGCACACTCACCTCTGAGGCTGGGAAATCAGAAGGCTGTGGGTTCTAGCCCCACACCAGGCACTTGGGTTAATATCCCAATACGGACACTGCAGTGCAGCATGAGGGGTGCTGCATTCCTGAGGTGCTGTCTTTGGATGAGATGTTAAACAGAGGTCCCATATGCCTGTTCTTGTGGTATCCCATGGCACTTCTCGAAAAGAGTAGGGAATTTTCCTGGTGCACTGGCCAATTTCCCCTATTCACTAAAATATCACCAACAGCTTAATCTGGTTCAAAGTCAGTTGGCATTCATCTGTATCCCTTCCCTGGGTCGTGCCTGAAAATAGGCAGAATTTGTCTAGTGTACTTACCCGATCAACAAAACCAACTAACTAACTAACTAACTAACTAACTAACTAACTAACTAACTAACTAACTAACTAACTAACTAAGATGCCGACAAGGCATATATCTTCCAAACTAGGTTAAGAAAAACAAAATACATCCAGCTTCAGTACAGGGGTACCGCTGCTAGTGTTTTCCTCCCCATCATCTTCCCAGGGATATACCCCATTCAGGCTCCGTGAGCAGTCAGACATGGCAGGGTGTGTTTTTCACCCCGCTTTCCTCCCTCAACTGTGATGCGAACAGTGCCTCCGCCCTGCCTCAATGTCAGAGTCTCCATGGTGAGAGGTGGTGAAAGGCAAACCCACTGGCAGCAGCAGGGGGTCACTGTGGTGCCTGAACTTGCCATCACCCCTCCCAATAGAGGTGCACTGCCGAGCAGGTGCTATCTCAGCCAAGCCAAGCCCCCGACACGGCAACCCAGCTCTGTTTCTCGAACCCAGGTCTCCTGTGCAGAAGCGCAATGCCAGGGATACCGGGCAGCCAGTTGTCTATGTTTAGTGTTGGTTTGTATGTTAATTTTAGTGTTTTGTTCCTTTAAGCTCCAGCAGAAGGGTGGCTTTTATGGAGAGGACTCAACCAACAGCACCACACTGTCTTCCATTTGGTGTGAAAGAATAAAGTCACAGAGCAGTATCCCACTTTGTTTAACATTAAGTCGGACAGGGTCCTGAGAGAAGCACTACTCTGCATTCTACACAAAGTGAGAGGGACAGACCATGAGTGCAGTGCCAGAGAATGGGAGGGCAGGGAACTCTCCATATTCATCAGATAGCACAGAGGGCCACAACAGCAGTATTATGCTGTGTTGCAAATAGCGTGGAAGGACAGGGTCCAGGCAGCAGCACCAGAGACCTGCTGGCTTCTAGTACCTTAGAAATCTGTGGCACACATTTATTATTCTAAAAGCAAGCTTTGTGCTAGCATGAAAGGCTAGCTTTATCCACAGCTAGCATGTGCCTACAGGTGGGCTCTGCAGCTCCAGCCTGCAGGAGGGACAGCTGGTTTTCCTTTAAGTTTTCAGACAGACTCAACATTTCAGGAAACACTGGTTAGCAAACTTGGGATAGAAGTGAGATAATGGAACCTAACGGAGCAACGGAAGTTCTTACTCAGACTGCTTAAGGAAAATAGAAGTCACTTTTGCACGTTGCATTAGCCTAGCTGGTTGTTCTTGGTGTTTTCAGAGCTCCCTGAAACAGCTTCCCCAACAACAGAGGACAGTTTCTCAGTGTACTTGGTTGACTATCTCTGACAGGGTCCCCACATCACCTGACGTTTTTCCTGCTACTCCAAGGCAATTTCCTCTTAAGCGATGTCCATTTCTTTAACTGAGGACATCCTTCGCCTCCTGTACAAACAGTAAAGGCAAACTTTTCCTGCAGACTGCTCCACCTTCCTGTAAATACTGACCTTTTAGACATGCCAACTTTCACTTGTGTGGGGAGACATGATCATTGCTAGATTAAAGCTGAACATAACCGTGTATAGTGAGGGTTTGTTCTGTACAGATTTTCATGCCAGCCGAAATATTTATTGCACCACAGTTCAAAGCTTATGGAATGTGGTTGTACCCTTCTATGGTACAATAACGCTCAACTGATCAGAAATCCTCATGGTAGTTGGTGTTTACAAGGGCTGCCACACGTGCAGTAATCAAGTTCTGAACTGAAACCACTGGTACATTCCTCTGTTGCTACGAAGGGCTGTGAAAACACAAAAAAAAAAAAAAAAAAAAAAAAAAAAAAAGCTACACACTGAAAAATACTGATTTGGTAGCTAAATGCCCAACCAGCCTGTGCTACCACCTCAAACTTCTGATTACATCAGACCTCTTGAGCTTTGCTATTATTGTGGCCAGCTCCATTCTGTCACTTACAAATTATGGGCTCCCCTGTCCATGCAGCTGCCTCTTGACACTGTGCTAAAAGAGTAAAATTGATCTGCAAAAGGCGTGCCACTTTGTGCTTGGTGCAGATAACCGCACTCACAGCTGTATCCTTTATGCACTCATGGACTACTTTACCCAGCAGAATAAAGCTCCAGACCTATTTGCTAGCTAAAAGGTGCTCTTGGGCCCAACACCCCTGGCTTTAACAAACTGCTTCCACACTGCCTCCAACCAGTACAACTCCAGGAACATGGCCAGGAATGCCCTCAAGCCTCCTTTTAGGTGTACTCAGCTGGACACGTGGTCATTTGCAGTCAAGGCTACTAACTGGTTAAACAAACTGCTTGATAAACTGATTCAACGAGGAGATTCAGCAGTGTAAGAGATCTTTGCTGTCTGCCATTGTAGTCCAATGCAACTGCAAATGTTAGAACAGTTTGATTTCTCTCTGTACATTACCTGTAACTTTATACAATGATCTGTGTGGATTTTTTTTTTTTTTGTTCGTTCAAAACTGTATACAATTGTTCTGCCTTCAAGTGCTCTGGAGCCTGACTCAACTGCATTTCCTTTGAAACCGCTTATTGTTATTTGTAATGTTTTCTGTGAGACTGTGTATTTGATATGGAACCTTTGTAAATGAGCACTTGTGTTAAAAAGGTAGTTCTCCAAGTTTTCAGTCAATCAGAACCCTCAGTGCCAGCACAAGCTGGTTGTTCATGGTTGCCCAACCAGTATTCCCTATATAGTCTGCCATCTCCTCTTTATAGCAAGCAGAACCAGTGTGTTACCACAAATATTTGCAAAAAGACCCCACCATTTTAGGTGCTTGAAGAAGGAGTTTAACAAGTAGCAGTGGACCCAAGAGATACTTCAGTAAACAAGAGGATGGCTGCAACAAGAAAATCATCTTCGTGAAGATGGTCTGTTGATAAACTGGTATGGGTGGGTGGGGTGGGGGTGGGGCTTTACACTGAAACAAATGAAACAAAAAGATTAATTTTCTAAACAGTCAAGCTGACCAGTCGAGGCAGTGGCAATGCTACCACACCCAACACCGGAAACCCAGCTTAAGAGCGTGACTGTGCAAAAGGAGGTCTGTGGCAGGGGAAGAGACGACTTAGCATCCAAAGGATTCCCCCCCATGGGAGGGTCATTCGCTGGTACCACAGATGGAGCTGCATGGCATTGCCGGTACCTCAGGTGGAAACAGGGCTCTACAAGGCATGTTCTCGTGTATGCCAGAGCCAAGACAGTCAACGCTCCTGCTAGAGGGAAATGACTAGAGGAAAACACCCCAACAGCAATGCAGCATCATGCTGTACAGTGCTCTGGTCACGTGTCGCTGCAGCCTGGGGTCCAGTATGCAAGGCCTTCATCTAGCTCCTCCAAACAGCCCTGCCACGCCCAGTGAACAAGAACTACATGACATCTGATGGGAACAATGGGCAGGGCCTTAGGAGGTCCACCCCACCACCCCCCACAACCATGACCACTGGGGCAGCTGAACAGAACAACAAGTAAATTAATGAAATAAAACAAACAATGAAGGTCAAAAGATTTGCAGGGTTTGAAACTGGCACAAGCCAAAGCTGCTAGATGTTGCATCAGACCAGTAGGATTTTCCATCAGCTAACCCTGCTGGCCTTTACTGGAGGTGGTAACACTACAACATCTACACCAGATTGGACAGTAGACTGTCTGTTGGGCCAGAGGCTTTTCCTAACCATCTACACTGTCTGTTAGTCCACTGGATGTGTGGCGTCATCTAGCACCTTTCACGCAGGTGTGTTTTAAAGCACTTCACAAAGAGATGAGTTTGATACTAGTAATGCAGAAACTGTATACAACTTAGCATGGCAACCATAATTCACCAATGTGTTGCATGCTGGTAATCATGAACAGACAGACAGACAGCAGTCATACACCTACAAGTTAGAATACTGGTAGTGCAAAACTGTATGCAGATACAGAAACTGCAGTCATTTAAAACAGTAAGTTAGATATTTGACCGGTGGTGTAGAGGGCTGAGGCGCTGGCGCCTTACCTCTTACCACTGACGACCTGGGTTTGGCTGTCGGTGGGTCAGCCAGGGAGGAGGATCAAGTGTTCTGTGGACTGCTCTCCTCCTGGGGAGGGTGGGAGGGATGACCACTGAGCTGCTGGTTCCTGTTGGTGGCCAGGGGCTGGTGCAGGGGCACAAGTGTGGGTGAGCGTGGGCGATGTCAGAAGCACATGCAGCGCGTCCAGTGATGCATGCACCTGCGCCATGGGGGAACATTGCGGGGAAAAACAATCCTCCGACGCATAGCGTGAAGGCCAGCCCTGGCAGTGCCAGCAGCGGGCGCATTCAATTAAGTCTCTCTCCCCCCCCCCAAGGCGGCCCCAGATTCTTCCACAGTGTCGCGTGTAGTAAGTACCCAGCTGAAGTGGCCTGGGGTGGGCAGGGTGAAAAGGGTCTGAGCTCAGACTGCAGCCAATGTGGGTGCAGAGGGATCTGTACTGGATGGGGGTAACCATAAGTACATTCCCCAGCTGAAGAGGTAGAAACAGATTAAGACAAAAAAAATAAATAAAGTTCGATATTAGTAGTGTAGGGACTGCATACAGATAAACATGGCAGTAATTAATACCCATGTGTTTGATGCTACAGTCATTCACCAATTAATCAGATCCTTCTGGTTCAGGGATCATATGCAGAGAAACATAACAGAAAACAGAGTTAGATACTGGTAGTGCTGGGGTTTTATACAGGCAACAGCAATCGTTTTATACAAGATCCTGGTAGTAGAAGGACTATATTCAGACAAACAGGGCTGCTATTATACACCAATGCTTTAGATACTGGTAGTGCAGAGACTATCTCGCTACACATAACAGTCATACACCACGAGTTCGATACTGGTAATGCAAGGAGTGTATGAAAACATGACAGTCATCAGACACCACAGATACTTGTAGCATAGGGACTGCATACAGGCAATAAGCAAGTATGGTAGTCATACACCAATGAGTTTGAAACTGGTACTGCAGGGACCAAATGCAAACATGGCAGTCATTCTACACAGAGGAATTAGATACTGGTAGTGCAGGGACTATGGATGGGTGAATGGCTCATTTAGAAAAATGATCCCCCCGGTTTGTTTATTTTGTCCGGTGAACTCCACAGTTTTTTTTTTCCTTTCTTTTCTTAAACCAAAATTAAGAACTGGGAATCAAACCTGCACTGTAGCATCAAAGTGGCACCCTCCCACCCTTACCCTATCCCATGTCAAGTACTTGCTGGTGTTTAAGTGGCACCCGCCTCCTTCTCCCCATCCTGTACGCCAAGTAATCCCTGTGTCTATGTGGCACCCCCCACTACACAGACCTCCCTGGCATCCTGCAACCAGAAGATCATCCGCCGTGCCCTCAGCTGGCTACAGTCTAACCTATCTGCTGTATGGATATGCCAAATATATCAATACTAGAAAGTTGCATCTCTGGTATGCGTTGTAGCATGAGTAAGCTTTTCACTTTGTCTTTGCAGAAACTGATTTATTGTGAAGATCACTGTGATTTGAGCATGTGATGTGCCTAATCTACGATGTAAAAACTGAAATCTGCCTGGATTCCAGTCAAGCTACATGGAGATGCCAGCATGAGGCTTTGCAGCACTTTCTGAAAAATGATGGCGAAGCTTCTGCAGTGCCTGCCAAGTTGCAAATCTGACGCCAACAAAACAAACCATTGGCAAAGAAAAAGGGCCCAAGTCACCACGTAAATAGACAAAATAGACATTGCTATTGCCTCACAAAATCTGCTGCTCATCTGGAGTTTTCCTCAACTGGGAGCCCCTGGGCAAGCAGGAGTCAGGCCACTCATCATCGGCGAGTGCACCAGACTCCTCCGAGCATTAGCATTCCAGATAGTCACTCTCCAAAAGGTATGGAAGTCTAAATGTTTGTCCAGTGTGCTGAAACAGGTGGGTTCAGCCTCTGGTAGGCCAGGACCCTAACATGCTGAAGGTGCGGATCCAGTTTCAGTGGTACCGTAGCCACCCATCTGCACTCTGGGAACTGTGTTGGGAGTACCAAAATGACGACACCAGTAATAGTAGCGCATGTGGCTTCATCTGTCCATCATCCCATCCCAGTTACTGTTCTCACAGACTTCTCAGATTTGACATTTCTCCTCTTACATTGCTTCAGTCACCTCCTCAGGTGTTCTCTGCTGGACCGATGTGCCTCCCCTCTGCATTCTCCCCCTCCCGAAGAGGGTTAGGAGGACCCATGATCATCCCCAATCCCTGGGGCAGGAGGACTCGCTACATCTACTAGATCCTCAGGCAGTGAAGAAACAGTCCAATACAGCCGCCCCATCCCCACCCCCCTCCCAAGGACCCTACTTCCAGGCTAAGATGAGGCAAATCAAGCAGAATTTGCATTTCTCCCTGAAGGAGCGTGATGCTTCCAAAACGAATCTGTTATTTTGTGGAGACACAAAAGCCCTCGTGGTTGTCTCTCCCATCCCCATGGCTCTTGAGGAAGCTACCCGACTGCCTGGCAGGGAACAGGCACAGCACTGCTGTCCAGCCCTATGAAAGCAGACAAGCGGTATCAGTCTCCTATGGTTAAGGGGCTGGATATTCAAACTGGTCGGGACTAAGTCCCGACCCACAGCCCCAGCTGCAGGATTAATCTCCACACTTTGTATTCTGCGAGGGATATTATGCCATGTCCCACCAGGCATAACTCTTCCCAAGTAAATTGTGGAGCCGGTCGGAAACCAGCCTACTTTTGAGAATACAATAGCTGCAGGAAAACTGTGGCTCTGCAAGTGGAAACCAACTTGCGCCAGTTCCCTCCCCCAGCTTCAAGAATTTGAGGGCTTTGACAGTCTAGCCTACTCTAGTACTACAGCACCTCCTTTCTCCTGCTGGTGATCCCCTCCTGTGTACCTAACATCAAATTTGCCACTGGCAGATGTCTCCAGACTGTCTGAAATTACTGCCACGTCCTTTTCCTCTGTAGTGCTTCCCTACTTCCTCCCCATTCTATATCACCGCACTTCTTGGCATTAATAACGGCCACATTTTTGACACCTTCCACTCTACCAAGGTCCTTGGGCCACCTTCATAAATTTTGACACCCCTCCACTATTCACCCAGCTACAGATCTTAGCATCTGCAGAAAGGCATACCTTGGCCCAAATCCCTATCCCTCTGAGTAGAAAGATGTGGAGTGGATTGGTCCCAAGACCCATGCCTGTGGCACCCTGCTAATGACTCTCCCCTTCCCACTCCCAAGAACTCCCCATTTTATTGCCTCTCTCTGGGTACTGTGACTTAATAAGGCAAAAAAAGCTCAGCACCAGGCCACTGAACTGGTACTGATAACACTACAGCGTTAAAAAATGCTTTATTGGAACATGTACTTGCAAGCTTAGAAATCAAGACTCAGTCCCCTGAAGGCACCAGCGTTTCAAGTAGTCTACTCTTTGTCAAGGTGTCACCTTTGCAAGTACATAAAGACTGCAACTACTACTATACAAATTTTTTTTTTTTTTTTTTTTTTTTACACCCTGTTTATTCACCCACCAGCAACGGCCCTCTCAGGTGTGGAGACTCGACTGGTGCTCTGCTGCCCACCAGCTCCCCAGACATGCTTTCTCTGGTCTGACCAGGCTCTCCATCCTCTTCTGGCCACCGACACCCCCCCCCCATCTCTGAGCCCCCTGGTGGCTACCTTTCTCCTCTGGCACTCTATCTAGAATCTAGTGGAGTAGCCATCGAGGAGGAGGCAGTGCAGATGCACATGCCAGCAGCATGGGGCCCAGCCACTGCTCCCACCGTCACCTACCCCACGGTAGTTTTTTTTTCTCGCGTTTGTTTCCCCAGGATGCAGCATGCAATGGCCCCAGCACGGCTTATTTCACGCCTGCCACAGGAGCCTGCTGGACGTCCCTTCCTCTCTACGTCCCATACACTTGTGTTGCCACTGGTTTCACCAGAGGCCACTGCAGCACCGGAAGCCGGGATCCCTCCCAAGGAGAGGAGAGCAGTCCATGGATACCGATCCTCTCCCTCCCTGCCAACCCAAATCTGGTCTTGAACCTGGGTCACCAGTGTGGCACAAGGTGCGGCATCCAGCACCTCAACCCTCAGCACCACCGGGCCGGTTCTACTATTATATCTGACAGCACTACTGCTTTTATTATAATGTCAATTAATTGCAACTCCTGATGATTTTTTCTGATACATTTATTTTTGCTGAATCTTACCTGGTCCAGTCTTTGCAGCACCCATGCTATCAGTGTTTGCGCCCCTTTTTGGGGTTGGGTCTATATTCAGAGGCTCCTGTAGCACATGCTCAACCTGCTAGCACCCTGTGCCCATGCAAATGAGGGGTCACACCCAGCATACAGAAACAGTGGCATTTTCAAAGGTTTGAGACAGTGGTAAATGGCACTAACAGCAGTACTATTTGCTGCCATAAACCATAACTTAATTGGGTGCCAAGCCCACAACACCAATGGCAAGACTGCTGTACTGCAGCTGCCTGCCCCCCAATTACCCATCACACCGGCATAGGTGCAGGCCTTGGTGTCCAGTGGCACCATTCACCCCTGATCTCCCATCCAGTCTATGACACTTATCCCTGGTGTCATAGTGGAACCCCGATTACCTGTCCTGTAGGAAAATAACATCCTTGGTGTCCAGTGGCACCCCTCCCCACCCTATCTCCCATCCCATATGAGAAAATTATATATATAACCCTTGGGGCTTACCTGAATTGCCCACATTGTCCTGACCTCCCATTTGCCTCACGGGCATCCCCATTTTCCCAGATTGCTCCTGGTGTCCTCAGGGTCTCCCCCCATGCTTCGCTTTTGCCATTTGGGGCTCACGGAGCAGTCGCGCTGCCGCCGCCATTCTCATGAACCGCCGTAACTATGCATGCGCTGGAGCACTTTAGAGTTCTCCAACTGCTATTGCAGTCAAACGGGAGATGTTTGTTGGTCCCGTGCTCCTAGTGTGTTAAATGGGTACAGGAGACCTAAAGGAGTTGGGCCAAAGCCTCTTCAATATTTTAGTTCAGAACTGGGGCATGAGCAAGGGCTCATGAATGAGGTTGCTGCCTGCTGCCTAGGGGACAGTTTTATGCAGTGACAGAAACTGTATTGGGGTAACTGGGCAAGGTCGGCTCTCTTGAAAGGGCATCATTAGGGCTACAACCCGGTGGGGTGTTGGTGTTGATGAAGTAAAGGGAGAGACTGCATAAACTGAATGGGACTCCATAGAACTATATGGGAGCTGACATGTTTGGTGACATTTAACACCTTTCTTGCAGTCAATCAATGATCTAGATGCCCAATCTGGACACAGAGGACTCCTGGAAAAGGAGGGACCAATTCTGGTGCCTATATCATGCCCCAATAAACGAGCAGGAAATGCTGATCACTATGGTTATTCATTATTGATAGGCTCCATCAGCCAATTAGAACACTGGGTTTTGGCTGAAACAGTGTTGGACTTTCTGGGATTGAGTCAGTCTGCTCCCGGGCTCTGTAAGAGTCAGGAGTACCTGTGAGAGTGGACTTTGACGTGAGGTGCTTACCCAGGCCCTGTGTGAGATTTCTGTATTGTTGAACTGGAGACTGCTGTGTTGCAGAAACAGAGTGAGAAGGAGAAAGAAAGACTGAACTGTGATCCCGTTTCTCCAGGTACTGAGAAGTGGCTTTATGAGTGTTGGGAGAAACTAAAAGTGGCAGACACTCTGCATTGGGAAACTGAGCTAAACAAAAGGACTGAGCAGATTAGCCAAGTACTACAGTTGCTGGTGGAAGGAGGTTTGCTGGTGTAGACAAATTACATTTTTCTTGAAGAGGTAGAGCGTCTCTGGTTGTGGGGTGCTAGCCAGGAATGTGTGTGTGTCCTGAGGGAACTGGTTAAAGTGGCTGAGAGCTGAGGTCTTGCTGCAGCAGAGGAAAGGAGCTGGACACTGAAACTGAACTGAAAGTGTGGACTGGTGTGCAGGGGTTGTTGCTGCAGAGATTTCCTGCTGGATTGCACTGGCACTGATCGAAACAGAGGCTAGAACCCACCAAATGTAGCAGTGGACTTTATTGGAGTGGCTGCCTGGAAAATCTTGCTTGTTGAGAGCTCAGTGTATGAGGACCACAACTGTTTGGGAGTCCTCACCCAGAGCCAGGGAAGGAACTTGCTAACCCCTCCCAAGTGGGGAGCACTGTCCCAGGAGGTCATGGTCTTGCACCCAAGTGCTAGGGCACTACAATCATGGCAGCCAGGCTGTGGAGCCACTCCCAGGTCTGGTGTCCTGCCACAGTGCTCTCCAATGGGCCAGAAGCAGCTGAAGGTGACAAACGGACAGAACTACAGTCAAGGTTACCAGCTGCCAAGATCCTTGCATAAGTTCCATCCAGAGGGGTCCTGGCTAGCCTATGTCTCAATTTGCTGCACAACTCAAGGAGCTCCATTTCCCCTGGTGCTGAGATCTTCAAAACTGAGAATACCTAGGATCTGGCTCCTGGGAGGGGAAAAGAGGAATGCATGTTAATCATTTTCAAATTTCTAAAATATTTCAGGGCCACAATAGCCAGCCAACCCGCAGCACTGTACCAGGCCTGCACCTAGTGGGCACCCCTAAGAACATCTGGGAAACACTGGTACCAGTTGGGTGGGTTCGCCTGCAAGCCCCAATGTTTGCTGTGTTGCTATTTCATAAACCATTTTTTCTAATTCACAGTCATCCTTGGTCCTGGTACCCCATTCCCAGTCCCATCCCCAAATAAAGCTGTGGTTAACGGTTTGCAATTGTGTGCTGTGTACAGAAGTTCTCTGGGTCTCTCAAGCATTACTGTTCATGGTTTATGGTCATACTGAATTGCTGGGTATCCAATGTGTGGGTGGTTGGTGGGGAGATAGGTAGGTGCAGTATCCTGGGGCTGTGCCAGCCAGTTGCCTGACCCACTTCAAATTCTCTCTGGGTGGATGCACTGTGCTATTTATCATCATCTTTGGGACAGGACCCGGACCACCACCATAGCAGGACCCAGGCCCCTTAACCTGTTAGGCGCCAACTGGCAGGGTAGTAGCTCACTGGCTTTATATGGCGCCTGGGCTACAATATCCCTAGTGTCTAGTGGCAACCCCACTGATCACCTGGCCCATGTACCCATTAATATCCCTGGCATCCAATGGTACCCCTGCCCCACCTCCAAATGCCAACTGACAAACGGACCAGCAAACATTGGTAGTCTAGTGGCCCCCAACCCGCCCACCTCCACAAACCCCCAAAAACACTTACCAGTCTGACCTGGAACATGTGTTAAATCCAGTTACAAAAGCACAGCCCTCCGATCACCCTACTTGGCCCAGCCACCACTATGATCTGCAATGAGCCACGTTATGCTGTCGCGAACCCATGATCCAGCTCATATAAGCAAGCCAGCTGATGTGTGAGCAGAGAGCCATGTCTATCACCATATCAGGAGTCAAACGCGTCCCTGGATATACTGGTAAGGGTGGGTTGGATGTGTATTGTTCTGGGTGCAGGCAGGGCAACTGAACCACCACTGTTCACTAGTCCATTTGTTACTGGCATTCGGAGGGTGGGAGCAAGAGTACCATTGGATACCAGGGATATTATAAGTGCATGGGCCCGGTGACTGGGGGTGGGGTACCACTAGACACTAAGATGTTTTCTCATATGGGACAGGTGATTGGGGTGGGAGAGCCACTAGACACCAGGATAACTGTATGATATATGGAATGGGTGATCAGAGTGGTGGGGTGCCCCTAGACACTAGGGATGTGTGACATCTGAAGCGGGTGATGGGGTTGCCGCTAGACACCAGAGATGATGTGACAGACACCCACATGTTGGGTGCAAAAGGGCCGCTGCTCACCATGCAAATATTTTATTTATTTATTTAGCTTTTGTTGACGGGTAAGTGCACTAGACAAATCCTGCCTATTTTCAGGCCACGACCGGGGAAGGGATACAGATGAATGCCAACTGACCTTGAACCAGATTAAGCTGTTGGTGGTATTTTTAGTGAATGAGGAAATTTGCCAGGACACGGAAATTCCCTACTCTTTCGATAAGTGCCATGGGATCTTTAACATCCACCTGAACTACCACCAATTCAGGCAGATGGGACCTCGGTTTAACATCTCATCCGAAAGACTGCACCTCAGAACTGCAGCACCCCTCATGCTGCACTACAGTGTCAGTACTTGGATATTAACCCAAGTGCCAGATGTGGGAACTGAACCCACAGCTCTCTGATCTCCCGGCCTCAGAAGTGAGTGTGCTACCTACTGAGCCACTGACACTGACAAAATTGTCAATGGCAGTGGTGGGATAAAACCCATAATGGGCCATACAAATGGTCCCTTAGAGCCTTACATGCCCAAAGGGCACATTTGCATGGTGCGGCTGAATAGAATGAACTTGGCTCCGCACTACCCAGTTGAAGGGCCCTGGATACAGCCCAGGACATATAAAACATAGACTGGGAGGTACCAAAGACTGGAGGACAGCAGATGTAGTCCCTTATACAAAAGTGGGAACAAAGAGGAAGCAGGGAACTACAGACCAGTCAGCCTCTCACCTCGTAGTGGGAAAGATCATGGAAGCACTACTGAAGGAGAGATTAGTGGAACATCTGGTTGTCAATGGACTACAGGACCCAAGGCAGCATGGTTTCACCAGGAGGTCATGTCAGACCAACCTCATTGAATTTTTGACTGGGTGACCAGGGAGGTGGATCAGGGAGGGCAGTGGACATGGCCTATCTGGACTTCAGCAAGGCCTTTGACACTGTGCCACATAGAAGACTATTACACAAACTGGGGAATATGGGTGTGGGCAGGACAGTAGTGTGGTGGGTAGGTAACTGGCTGGGTGGCAGGACACAGAGGGTGGTGGTAAATGGCTGTCACTCCACAGAGGGAAGAGTGACCAGTGGGGTACCACAGGGATCAGTGCTGGGACCGGTCCTATTCAACATCTTCATCAGTGACATTGCACAGGATATAGAAGGCAGAATTTCACTGTTCGCTGATGACACAAAGCTCTGTAACAGAGTAGACACACAGAGGGTGTAGACAGAATGAGAAGGGCCTGCAGAAACTTGAAGAATGGTCAAGGGTTTGGCAGTTGAAATTCAATGCAAAGAAGTGCAAGATAATGCATATGGGGCACAAAAACCCTGGCACAATATATCAGTTGGGGGTGAGGATATAGCATGCACCAAGCAGGAAAGGATCTTGAGGTTGTCATCTCTGATGACCTCAAGGTAGGAAACAGTGTGACAAGGCATCAGGTAAAGCAAATAGGATGCTGGGATGTATAGGCAGGGGCATCACCAGCAGGAAAAGGGAAGTCATAATTCAGCTATACAAGACACTAGTGAGGCCCCCACCTGGAGTACAGTGTACAGTTCTGGAGACCATACCTACGTAAGGACATAGGGTAGAGAAGGTTCAGAGGAGGGCAACAAAGATGGTGCATGGGTTGCATCACAAGTCCTATGAAGACAGGTTGAAGGAACTGAACATGTACTCCCTGGAGGAGAGGAGGGAGAGGGGATATAATAGAGACATACAAGTATCTTACAGGGAGGAACAGGGTGCAGGAAAACACTATTTTAAGCGAAAAAGATGTTTCAGGACTAGAGGGCATGGGATGAAGTTGGAGGGAGGGCGATTCAGAGGAAACATGAGAAAGAATTTCTTCACAGAACGGGTGGTGGACAAGTGGAACACCCTGCCAGAGGAGGTGGTGGGGCTGAAACAATCACAGGATTTAAGAATGCATGGGATAGACATAAAGGAATTCTAGAGGTCAGGGTAAGGAAATAGACTTCTAGGAAAACAAACTGAACTTACAAGCTCAAATGGGCAGACTAGGTGGGCCATAGGCCCTTATCTGCCGACACTGTCTATGTATCTATGTACTTTGATGGCAGATAAGGACTGCTTGGCCCACCAGTCTGCCCATTTCCCAACCCTACTGGATTTATTTATTTATTGAATTTTGATGACCAGGTAGGCCCCACTGGGCCCTGGAGGTCCCTTCAGGGGCTGATTCGGTGAGACAACAAATTACAGGTAACAGATCAGTACAGTCATGTAATTGTGAAGTATTTAACAATAAGAATACATAGGTTTACAGGCGGCAGGTAGTGTAAGACATGCAGGCAGTAAGGACATAGAGGTTACAATAATGAGACCGTTTACATCCCAAGTTAGTGATTAGGTTGAGAGTGCTCTGGTAGGCAAGCAGTAGCTAAAGACCTGGGGTTAGCTTCTTTGTGGGCATATTGGAAGGGGATAAGAGGACAAAAGTGCACCCCATCTTTAGGGAGGTCCAGTTATGCAACCAGGATGGCTATACGAGTCGGGTCTAATGAGCTGCCAGGATGGCTGTACATGGTCAGGTCCTGCAACAAAGACATGTGCTCCTGTCGAGCAGGTGTCCCTTGAGCTTTGTCCGAAGCTGGAGCCGGACACAGCCCTCCAGTACCTCAAGGGAGTTGTTCCAGGTGGAAGTGGCGGTGTATGCAAAGGACCTGGACCCGGCTTTAGTCCTAGTCTTGGGAACCACGAGGAGAGTTTGGCCTGATGGCGCAGGCACCGTGGGTTGGGTTTCACCCTAGCGAGACCATTCAGGCTGGGGAGGTGTGGACCCAGTAGCTTGAATGTAAGGCAGAGGGTTGGGTAGGAGAGGCGAGCTTCCAAAGACGGCCACTCTGAGCCTAGATTGGGCCTCGTGAGTGGTGAGTCCTCGGTGTGATATAGTGGCAAGCGGATCTATCTTGTTGTACAGGTCTGCAGCCTCCCTAACTCCGGCCACGCCACGCCCTGGAGAATCGCCACGAGGTGAGCTTTGGGAGAGTATGCTAAAGGCAATGGCTACCCTAGCTTCAGGGATAATCTGTCTTTTAGTCTATAAAGGATTCCAAGTTTCCCATGGATGGCTTTGGTGATTTGGTCTACGTAATTTTTAGTGTGGAGCCTTGAATTCAGGGTAAGGCCAAAGGTATTTGGTAGAGTGACCACCTCAAGTTTACACCCCGGACTGGAGTTGTAGTTGTAGGATAAGCTGCAGATCCTAGTTAACCAACAGCCTACTTCCTCCTACCCTACAAGAACTGCCTTATGTCTGTCCCTGCATTCTTGAATTCCCCACTGTTTTTGACCCCACGACCTCCCTCAGGAAGGCTGTTCCATGTGTCCACCACCTCTCCATGTAAATACATTTCCTCCACATTGCCCCAGCCATCTCCCCCCATCTTCAAATTGTGTCCCTTGTTCTTGTACATCTCTTTTCTGAAAGATGCTACCCTCTTTGGACTTGTCGATTCCTTGAGGTATTTGAAAATTTCTATCATATTGTCCCCCCGCCTTCTTTTCTTCGAATGTATATAAGCTCTTAGTCTCTCTTCATATGGCTTCTGGTGCAGACCCTACATCATTTTAGCTGCCCTCCTCTGGACTGCCTCTATCCTGTCTGTGTCCTTGCAGAGATGGGGTCTCCAGAACTGCATGCGAGTACCAGTTTCATCAACTGTCTGTACAGAGGATAACAACTTCCTGTTTTCTACTGGTGATGCCTCTCCTGTGTATCCCAGTATCCCCAGCCCTCCTTACTGCCTTCTCACATTGCTTGCCTATCTTTAGGTCATCTGATATGACTACCCCAAGGTCCCTTTCCATTTTTGTTGTTGTTAGTAACCCCACCCCCACGGGTATACTCTTCTCCTGGGTTTTTGTTTCTAGGTGCATTGCTTTGCACTTCTGCATTGAATCTAAGCTGCCATACTTTTGCCCATTGCTCCAACCTTGCCAAGTCCCTGCTCATACTTTTCACCCTCCCTTATGATCAACCCTGTTGCAGATTTTTGTGTTGTCTGCAAACAGGCATATTTTCCTTCCAGTCCCTCTGCAATGTCACCTATAAAGACATTAAAATGGACGGTCCTAGTATGGAGCCCTGCATTTCCACTGGTAACTCCACCGGAGAGGACTGTTTACCATCACCCTCTGCATCCTGTTGGCCAGCCAGTGTTTTACTCCAGGTTACCACCAACCCACCTCAGGCTGGCTAACTTGTTTATTATTCTTGTGTGGACTGTGTCAATGCCTCGGTACCACCTGTACGCCGATGACACCATTTTGTTATTCAGGAAAATCTGTTTCAGCTATACAGTGTACATATAGGAAAGCTTTAATAAAATTGAACTTTTTGTTAATTCTAAATTAAAACTTAATTCATCTAAAACAAAATGTATGTTGTTTGGATCACCTAATAAATTAAACGAAGATATGGTGTTTAATACTGTAGACAGTAAGGGTGTGGGTTAGAATTAGTTAATCAATATAAATACCTGGGATATTGGCTAGATGACTATGGCTCAGGTAATTTGCATGTTGATAATTTTAATTTCTCAAGTTAATAAATGGGTGGGGTTCCTTTTTAGGAATAAGCATTGTTTTCCTTAGTAACATTGGATTTGATTGTTAAAATGTAGATTTTTCTCCAATAGATTATGGGGATTTTCTGTATGACGGAGCCACCAAGGATCGATTATTAAGTCTAGATGTCCTAGTTAACTGTCTCACTAGATTAATACTTAATTGTCATAAATTTACTCACCACCATGAATTATATGAGAGACTTGGGTGGTTATCACCAAGTAAGAGAAAAATGATACATTTGTATGCAAATACCTGTTTATGTAAGTTGGAATTTGTTCCCATAGATTTAAAGAATAAAATTTCATTCAGAAATGTTGAATTAATCCTTAAATTGACTGCCACAGAAATTGTTTTTGCAAAAGAAACAACCAACTGCTCAGTACTTTTCAGTTATTATACCCAAATGCTGGAATGATCTTCTAATGAGTTTAAACAAAATATTGGTAGGCCCTTGTCTGTATTGCAATTAAGAAAACATTTGATTTCTGCACAGGAATTTTCTGACTGTTATTGATATTTATGAAGTGATGTCTGATTGTATTTATTATGTAAGATTGAAATTGTATGTTCTGTATTTTGTAAAGGTTATCATTGCAAATGAGAATGTTCAATCTTTTTTTTACTTTAAATAAACAAAGTCCAGGTAGGTCATGTCCACAGCCCTCCTGGTCTACTACTTTGGTCACCCAGTCAAAGAAATCTATTAGATCTGTCTGATGCGACCTTCCCGCTATAAATCCATGTTGGGGCATCACAGTCCGACTCAGAGCTGCACAGACATAGGCCGATAGTCAGATGGCACTGCTCCACTATCTGACTGAATACTGAAGCCAGAGTCCGGCACAGGTGGAAGCACAGAGCAAACCTTTGCACCACGCTCCGCCACTTTTAAATATCCAGGCCCTGGTATAAACAAACAAACAAACAAAAAAAAAAAAAAAAAAAATCAAATGCCACCCTATTTTGGTTGTGAATTCTGATTGCAAGTTCTTTATGGACATACTGGCCCACAAACTGTATAATGTCCTCCCCACCTTGAGAGCTTTGATCAAACTGGGTTTGACCACTCCAGAACAATGGCTAATGTGACCACAGATGGGCACTACACATCATCCATGCAATGCAGAGCAGCTGCCACCCTCTGTCCTCCTTAGCCTTGAGGCCGAGAAGGTGTGACCAGGTCTCCTGGCCTTTCCTATGCAGTTGTAACCCCACCCCTGCAAATAGGAGTTCCCAAAAGTCTTCCAGGAGCTTGCCTGAATGCTCCAAGTCTGGGCGGTGTTCGGCGATGAGCCGCTTAAATGTGGTTCCAAGTGAGTGCTATTTGAGCCTCCACATACTGTCTCTTTAAGAGCCGTCTGCTTGCAGACTTAGGGGAAAGAGACTGTGTATTTAATGCTCGAATCCCCCGAGCTGCTGTCAATTCGGCTCAGTCTCTGCTGTCGCTACATGTGCGCAGGAAGCCTTGTTGAAAGATATAACTGTTTGTCAGAAATCATTTATAGTGACAGAGAAAATGTAGGTTTATCTAACCTGTCTTCATTTCAGCACGAACTGTTTCAGTGTAGCCCTTTCATTTTGGTCCTGAATAGCTGACTTGGACCAATCAGGATGATATGGAGACCCTAAAATGGAGCCTGTGGACGAATCGAACTTGGACTCTCAATTTTGAGCCAGCCACAAGGGGATTGTATGGGCAGTAACTCTGGGAAATGTAGTTTTGACCTTGGCACCTTTTTTCATCAACAGAGGAGTCGTCTTGTGAGTGACAGCCAAACCAGCCAACATGAGGAACTCAATGGAAATGACCTGCTCCATTACTGGAAAGTCAGATCAGTTGTAACAGTGAAGGGAGAAGGAGCTCTGTGCTTCTCGGGTGTATAGTTTTGCGCAGGAAGCGCTGTGTGAGGCCCTGAGGTTCAGCCTGCAGCCGTTGTGCCAGTTCAGACTGAATCAGATTTGTGAGGAGAAAGAAGAAGTCTGAAGAGTGGAAACCAGGCTCACCCTGTAGAAGACTGGAGAAATTGCTGAATCGCACTCGGTCTGTCAGGAACTGAAGCTGCTGTGTGTACTCTGGGATCGGGAGCAGCCTGCCTGGTATAGTACTTTCCTTTTACATATGAATGTGCATAGTGCTTGTGGGGAAATCGCTATTTCCAATCCCTGTGCTGTGTGTTGAAGCTGGAAGCAAACCCCAGCTTGTCTCGGACTAAATCCATTTGCCATCAACCGCAGTGGAATCCAGTCACAAGGACCTTGTCTCCATGCCCTGTTGTTCTGGCAATCCAGAAGAACATCCACCATCCGGTCCTCAGCTTACGTATTGTGAGTACAAATCAAGGTGTTTCCTGCAGCCTGTTTTCAATCACAAGTGTGTCATTTAATTCTTATTGTTTCACTGCTTCATGGACTGAGCCATCTGGCTCCGATTACAATAGGGTATTGTGCATATATTTTCTTCTACAGGGTCCTATCCATCTGCACCTGCTGGCCAACCCTGGCAATGGACCTGGCTAGCCACCCCTCCCCAAACCTGGGTACCCAGAGTGCGACTTTTTAGACCCTGTATGTGTGCACAGTACTGTGATTTAATACCACCAATTAACCCTGATTTCCTCCCGTGTTACTGCCCCAAATAAGTCGTTGTACTATATACTGTCTGTGGTGTTGGTACTTATGGAAACAGTATTGTGTTTTGCTGTGTATGTTGTTTAACCTTATTTACAGGAGATCCTCAGAGACGTGCTGCAGAATCAGTCTCGAGGGTAAGTGGTATCTATACAGTGAACAGTGTGTATACGTGGGGTATTGGGGCTGTAACCTGTGTGCTGTGTGAGCCACTAGAGGGAATAAAGTGATCTCAGTGTCCCAGAGGGCTGTGACCAAGCTAGTCTAACCACTACAAACCCTGACCTCTGGGTGGAGGCCCCTTCATAGGACCTAGGCCCTTCAACCCATCCATAGTCAAACAGGCAGGGGTTGTAGCCCTGGGATAGCGCCACCTAGGGGTTACACAGTCATGGGTAGGCTGGCATTCCGGTCCCCTAATCCAACTCCTGCAGAACAACTTACAAAGCCCCCCAGATATATGTGAAAGTCTCATGATGCCACTCTGAAATGTTTCCACACAGGGTACCAAACAGGGTGCCCCTCTCCCTCTGCTCTTCATGATTTATACAAACAGTTGGCCCAGGCTCTTCATGAGGCCACCAATATCACAGGCATTCAAATGGTGAAGAACACCACCGTATTGCCTCTATGTCAATGATATCCTTCCACATCCTAGGCTCCTTTGGTGCTGTCTCAGGAACAAGGTAAATGCCACTGTAAACCCCCTACAAATGGGGGTTCCCAAAAGTCTTCCTTGAGCTTGCCTAAATGCTCGCTGCCAGGCTGGTGCCCTGCGTTCTAATCGTTTAAGCGGTGATGCTAGAGAGTGCCTGTAAAGCCTCTGTGTACTGTCCCTTTAAGAACTGCCTGACTATAGTTATATTGGATCTGGGAGGGGTTGAGTGTTTCCTTGCTAGAGTCCTGCCTGGGCTACCTGATACTCGCCTGTTTCTGCCATCGCTAATTCTCAGAGGGAGCTCTGTTAGAAGATGTGCTTGTTTACAGATTATTTAGTAGAGCAGTTTTAATATTGTAGTTTATTCTAACCTGCTTTCTTTGCAGAGAGGGTGTTCTGCCTATCTTCACCATCTTGGTCCTGAACTGCCAAATCGGACCAATAAGTACTTTGGGACTCTAAAATGGATCCTGTTAGGGCTTGTGAAGTAAAAACAGTGGGAACTGTAGGTTTTGTACTGTTGCGCCTTTTACACCTACAGGGGGCCTGTGTGCCCAACAGCTGAATCGCCCAACCAAACCTTTTGGATCTGGGAAAACCCGGCTAGCTGCTGTCTAGACAGCTCTAAGTGGAAGCTGAAGAAGCAACAGCTTGAGACAGTCGAGCAGCCGCTTTTTGTGTAGCTCCGCATGGAAGAACTGTGGAAAGGCTGGAGCTTCAGCCTGCATGTCTGCCTGCTGCCCCAGAGAGAATAAAGCTGCTATTTTCAGACCAAATCCGAGTAAATAGCCACTGAGCTGCAACCAGGCTTCTACCTGAGGGAAGACCAATGATTCTGCTAAATGCGATCGTGGTTGAATTCCAGCCACATTCTGAACTTTCAATCGTGCAGAGAGCTGGGTGACTGTGACCGTAGAAAGACGCCTAGTACTGTAGAATTCGTACATATAAATATGTTGGGTATTGAAAGTGGTTTGTGATTTGGTTCCCACTGTGTGAACAGTGTTCTGCTTGTTGGAAGCTGTATCCAGCCCAACTGGACTGAACTCTGTTATCTCCATGTGGCTGGGCCTTGCCATGAGGGCCCCTGCCAGACTACCCCACTGCACAGAGAAAAGTCATAGATGAGACCTGCCCGGGATCAGCCCCTGCTCCACGCTTGAACAGGAATGACGCCTCGCGAATCGTGTAGGCCCTGCTTCTCCTGGCACTCCAGATAAACCACCTGTCTCTCGATTATCCATCCTGTGTCCAGTCTTGGGTATCGTGAGTAACCATCAGGGTAGCTCTCTGCAACTACAGTTTAATCTAAGTGTGCTCCGACTTCTGTGTTATTTCTCTTTCTTCACAAACTGAGCCATCCGCTGGATTACAAATAGTGTGTATTGTACAAGTTGTTTTTTCTATCACAGGGTCTCAACCAGCTGCAACGCCGCCTACTCCCAGGCAACGGTCCTGGCTAGTCCACCTTCCCTCCACCTGGGTACCCAGAGGGTGCGACTGTTTTAGGGACTCTGAATGCATGCACAGCTGTGTGACTGATAGAGCATTTAAGCTAATCAACCTGATTACGCCTCCTTGTTCAAATCTCCTGAATAAATCAGATCTAACTTTTCTGCATTCCAGCCTGACTGTGGTTCCAGTTTGTACTCTAAGTACTGTACTGTTGCTATTTGCTCTGTCTAACCTTGTTTTACAGTGGGTCCCCAGCGTCCGAACCGAGGGAACCAGCCCTGCAGGTAAGTGCATACAGTGTGGTATTTGCAAGGTGTATCAAGGGTATTGTGGAAGTCATTGTTGTGTGTATCGCTTTGGCCACTAGCATGAAAGAGGGCGTGGTTACAGTGTCCCGGAGGGCTGTGCTCAGGCTAGTTTGACCACTACCAACCCTGGAACTCCAGGTGGAGGCACCCATTTCAGAACTCAGGCCCCTCAACCTGCTACTAGCCAAGCAGGCTGGGGTAGTAGCCCTTGGGATAAGGCCACCTAGAAGTTACACTACCAAAACAGAAGCGCTGACCTGCCATTATCTCCCTCCCTCAAGGGCAAGACAAACGACACCAGGTCAATTACCAAAAGTAAAATGGCACAGGCAAAATCCATGTGGCAGTCCTAAACAATGATAGATTATATATACGATATACTACTCACTCCTCCGCCCTACCCACCTTCCACACCTTGATGGTACCATCCTGGAGGACACCTCCTCATTTAGATATCTGGGGTTTGGCTGGACCAGCACCTCAACTTCTCTGTGCATATCGATGCTATCCTGAAGAAACTGTGTCCTAAGCTTGGTGCTCTGTACAGGAATCGTAGTTGCATCCCTCCGCTGCAAGCAAGAAATTGTCCAGATGATGCTCCCCATCTTGGATCTACTATGATGTAGTCTATGGTGTTGCTTCCACATCTTCCTTGACCAAGTTGAACACTCTCCAAGTCCTTCTGCTGCTTTGCTGTCAACTCCCTTCTCGCTCCCATCACTGTGAACTCTATCGGTCTCTAACCTTCTTTCACATCTTACACTGTGCCAAACTAACCTCAAATTGTGGTTCAGAGTGTCCCCCCTCTCATGTCTCTCTCTGCCTCTCCTCGTGCTGTCCTCTACCTCGCACTCTCTCGCCATCTAATGATGCCTGCACCTTGAGGGTCCTCGCCTCCACCCTCATCGCTAGGACTGGTTTTGCCTATTACTTCCCTAAAAATCTGAAATCCCTCCCCTGAATAAGACACTCCTCCTCCAACTACTCCCCTTACCTCTGCCCTACACAATTACCTCTCCCTCAGCTGCTCCTGCTTTAACCCTCCTTAATACCTATCCCCAGTTTCTGCCTTCCTGCTGGACCTCAGTGAGGGTTCTCAACATCCTGAAGGGGAAATCAGGAAATGGCTATCCCCTCATTCAGTTCTTGCCTCTCCCCTCTTCTCCACCTGCCCTTCTGGGTCACTCGTGTGCACAATCTACTCCCATCCTTTTACTCCAACAGCACTTGCATGCTACCTCAAGCCTGCTCCTGGTACACTCATGCACCAAAAATGGTTCTGTTACATTATTACTGTTTTGTACACTTATATATGTTCTTTTGTACGATTTTGGACATGTGCTGTAACTTCAATGTTCCACTACTGTTTATTGTACAATCAAGTCTTTATTTATTTATTTATTTAACCAGGCTTTCATCGTTGAGCAGCAGCTCATTTGCAAGATGGACCTGGGTGGAGCATGAACAATTGTATATACAGGTCAACACAGGTATTTACAAGGTAATACAGATAATACTCTTTACAGAGAGGAAGAAAAGAAGTTCATATGTACATAGAATTATACAGATATTGTACAGATTACACAGTATTTACATACATAGAAGTGTCTAGAGGAAGATAAAGCAGGTTATCTAAGGTTGCAAGAGAAATGCGGAAGAAAAAATAAAATAAAAATATACACCAGGTAGAGGTGAAGGTAGGGGTGAAGAGAGGAGGGAAGTAGGGAGAAAAAGCTAGGAGGGCACGGTGCACAGAAAGGAGTTGGTAAAGCTGGATGTAGAAGGTGGATGGAGAAAAGGAGTATGTGGAGCCCCGGATTGAATGCTATAGCATGGGCATGGTAGGATGTCACAACCCAGGGTAGTGAGCTCCTATCCCGAGGTTGGAGAAAGGAAGAATAAGGATGGATGGGCCTAGTGTTGATAAGACAGGGATAAGAGAGAGAGAACAATTAGCTGGTGAGGAGCAAGCTGGGGGTCAGTACTTAAAATTGGGTCTAGGGTGGCTATATACCAGTGCAGATACCGGTACTGGGTCTGAGTGGGTGAAGAAGTTACATACTTCTCTGATTGTACAGAAATAAAGCATCTTGAAAGCATTTATACCGATTAGAGTGCTTAATTTGAGGGTTTTTCAGAGATCGTTCCATAAGGTAGGTAGACTAAGCTTATGGCTGCCCCCATGAAGCGGGATTTTGCTTTGTGGTACTTTAAGCGTAATAGCTGAGTAACTTCTAACGCCGCCATTTCCCAATACCTTATGTTCCAACTGTTGCGATAATCTTACAAACAATAGAACATTGTACTATTGTTTGTACTACCCACATACTATTGTAACTGATCATCCTTCGTAACCCTCCCCCAAGGTCGCACGTGGAGAGAGCAACTTGTTGTTCAGTGTGCCCTCCTGGTGAAACATTTCAATAAAAATAAAATAAATAAATAAATAAATACATACATAAATACATAAATAATCTCCACACACACACACACACACACACACACACACACACCCCATAATCAATCTCCAGGGGACCACACATGCGTTTATGCCACGCATTTTTTCCACAGCATGAGTGTGCTTGTCTGCATTTTGACCGGTAGAGACAAAACTACCCTTTCCAATGTGACCTGGAAAAATTAAAATATCTGAGCAAGACCCAGCTTTCCAAAATAACTACACACCACCCTCCTCCACCCAACTAATCCAGAACTTGGCACCATAGAACACACTGCCCTTAGCTTCTCCATGAGAATAGAGGTTATATGTATGGTTACCTCCCAGGGCACTATACTTGTTCCAGAATGTCCCACTTTCAATATCGCTCTCCACCTAACAGCAGTGGAAAACAGAAATCTCTCTGTTCATCTGGGCAGGGCAATACCCCAGAGTAAAACTGAAAACTCTTCATTCTTCCCAAAGCCAAGGTTCATCTCTCTCTCTCCTAAACCTGAGATTATACTACCTCGGCGGCACTCTTGCATTACATTGCCCTGTGTCACCAGGTCACCCCCCGGAACCCTCTGGCAAGGTCAGGAACCTCGACTTTCCCCAGTCGTGATTTTGTCACCGTTACATGCCACGTAGACCCTCATCCCAAAATAGTTTCCAACCTGAATCCTTGGCTCAGTTCCCAGGTTTCAGCCTGGAATGCTATTCGTAGATCATGCCACCTAGTTCCTCATCATCTCCTATGTCCTGTTGCTCTACTGTAGCATTTCCACCCAGGGCACATAGATCTAACCTTCAGGACTTGGGAATGCCACTCTTTAAAATACCTTTGCTAACTTATGTCTGGGGGCTGCCCAAAATGAATACAGGCTTAGACAAGTTGATTTCTATAGAGTCTTCCAACTGAGGCATTTCACATCTCTCTCCCACTGGCCTGCAAAATGCTGATGCCCACTCAGCCATCATCACCACCCTGATCTCATTAATGAGAATAGAAAGCTCTGACACATCTTTTCTATTCAAAGGCCCAAGCCAAATCCACCAGAGACTCCACGAAGACATTCTCCAGTGCTGGAAAGAAGAACTTATGACTCAATATCCCTAGAAGACTGGCACAAGGTGTACCAACTATCTTCCAAAGTCACTGGCTTTCACCAGTGGAGAGAATACTCCTGGAAGCATCAAATTAGATTCTTCTGCATGGTGACCATTACGCAAATTACCTAACTCCAGGTACAGCATGCCTCCTGCTGGAGGCTCTGTAGAAGGTGCAGTCCATCACACCCACATCATGTGGGACTGCCTGTCCTACACCCTTCTTCCAGTCACTTCAAAAGAAGCTGGAATAACTGTTTGGAAAGACAATTCCTTGCTACCACCAGAATGGTTAGTGTTATTCCAGCTCCCCAGGGGCCTGCAGGACCCAAACTCAAGATACCTCATTGGCATCTTACGGCAGCCAAAGAACCAGTACAAGGCAGTGGCAGAGTCCCCACTTCCCCACCATGGCAAACCACAGTTAAATCTACAGAATGGAGAGAATATATATCTCACAGACAGACACACAGACAGACAGACACACACTCGCTGAATGATAAGATGGAGCTCTGCTCAGGACACTGGAATGGAATGGGTGGCTACCGCATGTAATAAGCAAAGTCAATGAATCTCTCCCATAGCAACATGCAGCGCTATGACCTGTACACCCTCCACACACCTAGATGAGCAAAATACCTTCCCCAGCCTGGACACCCCAAAAAAAACTACCCAAAATATTACATTCTATTGGATGGCCTTTCTCCATGGCCCAGTCCCTCCTTCAGTGTCTCCCCTGCCTCACCCAAGAGTCTAGTCAGAAACTTATGTGTATATCACACTACCTGGGGTGGGAAGTTCTAGCCAAAGCAATCCATACAAACCTTCTCTCCCTCCTACTCTGTAAGTTAGGGAGTACAGGGGACACCACTTTTTTTTTTTTTTTTTTTTAAATAAACCCTCCCCAGAAGTGTAACTGTAATAATCACTAAGAACACGACTGTATCAACATGTTCTGTTGTGTACAGAGCTGGATTATGCAGACATGGAAAAATTGCTCGATAAAATGATAAAAGTAAAACTGTCCCAGCAGGCAGAGGACAGTCAATTCCATCTGACCGCCCATAGCAGTCAACACAAAAAAACAAAAAAAAATAACTTACATTTCATAGATGTAAACACTGGAAGAAACAGGACTTGTACCCTTTCCTGGTTTAGTAAAGGTTGTTCTAGGGAGGAGAGGGAGGCGGGCTTGGAGTAGCACATGTCCTCCACTTGTACAGTACACATATAGCATAGTTTGCCAGCTGACAACAAATTAGAAAAAATTGCTTTTGCAAACTCTGTCCAGTGAAATCAAAAGCAATACTGTATGTATGAACAGATTTAACAACAACAAGAGTTGAGGTTACAATTTCACCTGCTCGATTGTTATTTAAATAAATAAATAAAAAGTGTAAAAATCCTTCACACGAAATACTGCACACCTCAGTGGTAGTCTAGCTAGCTACCCTGACAAGCCATATGGAACACCCAGACCAGGGTGGCACAGTGCTGCCTAAGTACAAAAGCATTGGTCAGTGTACCATCAGGACTCAGATGGAAAGCTTTCTATCCTCAAAACAGCATCTTCATAATGATAACCTATACAAAAGATGGGCAGTTCAAGAAAGACTTCTGTGCCCTGCCAGTCACACTAGAGGTATCCCAGAAATATAATCCGCTTTCTATTCAGAATAACTTCAAAAGCACCACTGAATTTAACTACAGTTACTTAAATTAACTGAAGAAACAAAAAAAAAACATACCAAACAAAAGTAACATTTTAATAATCAAGTAAATTTTTATTACAAGATAAACACAAGCTCGCTTTAAAAGAGGTCAGTCAAGACACAGTAGCCCAAACAATTTTATATTCTGCAAGACAGCAGTCATGCCTGTCATTTTGTTAACCTGGTTTGCTGTTAATTTTTCCGACTATAAATAATTTAGTTTCAAACACAATTGTGATGCTGTCTACCCAATTAGTCATGATTTCCAAGTGTTTTCCTAAAGATTTTTTTTTTTGGAGGGGGATTACTCATGCTTTATTTTAAACCCCATGCTCCAATAAGGGCTTATCTCAATAAAGGTTACACCTACAGTATTTGTGTGATCACAGGTAAAAGCACCAAAGGGAAAGGAGGGGAGGGGGGTCCTAAAACAGACAGACAGAGACCTAAGTGCAGAGAAAAGAAAAGTAGAGAAACGCTGAGAAAGAAATGGGGAGAAATCACATAGAGAAGCTAAGGGCAGTATGTATATATAATGCCTATGTTACTCAACAAATGCCATTTTCAGTTTTTGTGAGGATAACATTGTAACAGCACATTATTCTGGAAATAAGTATTTGTTGCACCTCTGTTTTAACAAGACATAAGCCCAACCATGTTAATCGCAATGAACAAGCAGTACTTACATCCTGAAAAGGAAAAATACCTCCGAAGTCCCTTCCCGGTTTCCTTCCCATCATCTGCCCTCCTGGTCTACTCATCCTGTTAGCAGGCCTCGGCAGCTCACATATCAACTGGACCTGTGCTGTCCCACTAGTCCAGGCTACACAAGCAGCTGCTGCCACAGAGAGTCTGAGCTAACAGCAACTTTGCCCTGATAGCAGACAAATGGGAAAGGAGAGGAAATGTGTGGGGAGGGGTCAATCCACTAACAAATGGCCAATCAAATTAAGTGCTAATTGACCTCAGTTGGTTTAGCAGCACCTCATTTAAAGCCACAGTGTACAAAAATGTATAACTGTTGATGGGCTTTTCTGTATTAGATGCCTGAATCTTACCTGACCCTCTCCTGAATTTGGTACAGCTTAAATTTGGGTGGGACTGGAAAAGTGTCTCAGATCCACGTGATCCACATAAGAGGTCATTAAGGAAAGCATCCCTTTACAGGGGCTCCCGCCCCTGCAAACCTTATCCTCCAGTTTAGCTTTTCAGAGAAAGCGCTTTTCTGCGCCAGAAAAGCAGGTTCATTTAATTATGAAAGGCCGATTACCCGGAAGTATGTGATGCTGGGCGGCTCCATTACCGTACAGGCGCGCCGCACCACGCGCCAATGCATTTGTATTGAAGCACAGGGTGCAGCGCTGCACCCTTACAACTAATGAAGCTATCCCAGTTCCGCCATACTTCTGTGGCAGACTTTTCATAGTTAAATTAAACTACTTTGCAGTGCAAGAAAGGGCACTTTTTTGAAAAGCTAAACTGAGGGTAGGTGTGCAGGGCAGGAACTCCTGCAAATGACTGCTTTCCTTTTAAGATTTGCAAATGTATTTTGAGGGTCAGTCTCATTCAGGACAGATGGCTCTGAGTGGGACCATTCATTTATTTATTTTTATTTATTTATTTAGTTTTGTTGACCGGTAAGTGCACTAGACAAATCCTGCCTATTTTCAGGCACGACCGGGAGGGGATACAGATGAATGCCAACTGACCTTGAACCAGATTAAGCTGTTGGTGGTATTTTTTAGTGAGTGAGGGAAATTTGGCCAGGACACTGGGGAAATTCCTCTACTCTTTCGATAAATGCCATGGGATCTTTAACATCCACCTGAACTACCACCAATCCGGGCAGATGGGACCTCGGTTTAACGTCTCATCCGAACTTTTGGAGGGCAAGCAAGATCCTGTACCATCAGCCTGGTTTACCCATGGCTGAGCAGCAGTGCTATGCACTCCGAGGGCCTGCTTCTGAAGGTAGCCTGTGTGATCCACTATCAGGTGGTCTGTGGCTGGAGTGATGCTGGCGGCTGAGCTTCCTGGCCTACGGAGGATGCATTGCAGGGCCTACCACTCAGGCAGGAGGGACTTGCAGGACTTTTTCTGACTGTGCCACCCATCCTTCAAGATAAGGGTGTGTTCAAATACCCCTCGGATGAAGGCAGGCTGTCACTCACTGTGTGACCCTGAGCAACTCACTTAACCTCCCTACACTGAACTTCTATGTAATCTCTCCTAATCTATCTCTGCACTGAGACCGGTGAACCCTATATAAATCCTTTTCCTTACTCCAGAAATCTGATTATTTTATGGGGGTTACAAAAATGTAAACAAACACTAGGTGCGACAGATTTCAAGCTGTTTCATTTGCAAAATATATTTGATATTTGAAAATGTTTATTTTATAACCCTTTCTGCTGCTGCACTCAATAAAACAGAAGCATATGTAATGGTAAAAGTTATAAACAGCACAATTACAAGCAAGAAATAACACACAGGGAGGGATTGGGCTCATACCATAAACATCGGCTCATGAGTGCAGTACTAAAGGGATGCTGCACTGCTGGGATGTGCAGTCCTTCAGATGAGATGTTAAGGCCAAGTCCATTCATTAAAATATCACCAACAGCTTAATCTTATTTATTTATTTTGTTGACCGGTAGGTGTGCTAGACAGCAAAGCTACCTGTTTTCAGGAACAACCCGGAGGTTACGCAAATGGGTGGGAAACAATAGTGGATACAAAGAATAAATCAGGTGACAACAAGCAGTACAGAGTTAGCTAACAGCATTAGTCAGGTAATTACAAAATGAAGCAATAAGTCAGGTATTGAATTAATGCAAACATGCATATTACATTGGCATAGACAAAGATGGAAACAGTGCCCTGAACGTAACACATTTTCAACAATTGTACAAAACAGAGGGTATTTGTGAGGGAATAATTGGTTCTGGTAAAGCTCTGGGAGAGCAGGACACGGGTAATAGGAACAAGTGCCAGGGTAACAGCTAAGAGGGTCAGGCAAGTGAATGGTTACACCCATCACAGGAGCAGAGTTCAGAACTGGCGCGTGCCTTACGGAGTTTAAGCTTAAAGCTCCGAGGTTAGTCCTTAGAGCCAGCAGGAGGAATTCCACACTTCAAAGCACTAACAGTGAAGGGTTTTCGCCATTTTAGTGTTACACTTGGGCTGGGCAAGGTAGGACTTTCAACAGGTCTCAGGGGCAGACAGAGTGAGCAGGTTTTAACAGTAGGGTCAGCTTGTCAGGTTTCTGGAAGGTGATGATTTTGTTGATGAAGCAAGTGGTAGTGTATTGCCAGAAGCTATGGGGCTAGCCAGCACAGGCCGGAGTAGAGTGAGCAGCGGTGAGTGAGCTTGGGTACTGACAGAGCAAAGTGACAGATGGTATTATAGCAGGCGTCCCACTTGTGGAGGAGCCCTCTTGAAGATTATGGAAGGGCAATAATCCCATAGGCCAGTTTAGGTCTCAGAACCCCCTGAGCGATAGCCAGCCTCGCTGCAGAGGTGAAGCTGTGCCTAACTTTATATGCCAGACCAAGTTGTATGTTGACTGTTTTAATCTGGTTCAATTTATTGGTTTTGCATGTGTATCCCCTACCCCTGCCCTGGCACTAGGTTGATAAACGGTATTGTCAATGCTAGCCAACCTTTCCGGTCAACAAAAACTAAATCAGGTAAATAAAAATAAAATAATGGAGAATGGGTAGCTATAGGTCTGCTCCATTGCACTGAGCAGTAGGGGAGCAGTCAGCGTGATGCCGATCCAAGCTCCTGCCCTAGGCCTGGGATATCAACAGTGGAGGCTGGGAGAAGTGGACTGAACATCTGATCAATGCTCCTCTCCCGGGGGCAGGGGCAGAAGGGATGGCACGTCCCTCTGCTTGGCTGCCTACCAATGCTATGTAGTACATGGGATGCCTCAGGGTGGAGGGTGGGAGGGATGTTTTATGCTTAAAGAGTGCAATAACATCACACCTCGGATGCCACAGGGAGGGAGAAGGAGTGAGCAAAAAGCAGACAGGGCAAGGCAAGATGAGGTGGCTGCTACCACTGTGCCAACAGGGAATGAAGCACTAACAGATCCTGCTAGGTACTGAAGTGGCACCTGCTACCTCCTTTGACCAGAAAATAGCTGTTTAAGCTTAATCTAAGCTTTAAAGGAACACTTTAAATTTGGGGAGAAAGCACTACCCTTAAAAGAAATGCTACCCTTGAAAAATCCTAGATCCAACCCTGGAAGGAAAGAGGGAATGGGAATTTCTATAGCACCTTTCATATAGACTGTGTTTCAAAGTTCTTTGTGATTCATGAAATTGAAGGAAAGAATGTCTGCTATGTTTAGTGCACATAGAGGTTTAAAGAATATGAAGATAGATTAGGCGAGATTAAATAGAGGTTGTGTACAGAGAGGTTAAGCAATTTGCTCAGGGTCACACAGTGAGTAAGTTTTGGTTGTAGGATTCAAACCCAGCTCTACAGGTTCTCAGTGTTGTGCCTCTAACCACTAGGACAAACTGACTCCCAATAAGGGACATTCTCGCCTCTTACCCACCTCCTTGATCAGAAGAGCTTGCCTCTCTCCCTGCCACCTACTTACCTTCAGGAGAGGAGCTTGCCCAGCCTCTTTGGAAGATGGGTGTGGGAGTAAGTCCCCTGAGGGTGTTAGCATCTGTGGACCTCACATGGCTATGGACCTTAGATGCAGGTGTTTTAAACTAAGAAATGATATTGCGTCTTGCTTGGCTGCATTGCTTTTGGTTGTGTGCCAAGACTTGATGTAAAACCACCTGCAACTGAGGTCTATGTTGAGAGTGCGAGCATGCAGTGGAGGATGGCTTAACTGATAGTGTGGAGGGTAGTAGTCCATCCAGATTCCGGAGTAGGTAAAACGATGTCCAGATGGAGCAGTTACTCAAGCAGCCATCGGCTGCACAGGCTACAGAAGGAGGTCTTGTCCTGAGCAGGGACAGTGCTAGATAGGAAAAAAGGGAAAAAGTTGCAGCCTGCCCAGAAATTACCACTTTCCACTTGACAGTGGGTCCATAGTGGTACACCTGGTCTGTAACAAAAGCCGAAAGAAGGAAAAGAGAACAACAGGAAAGTATTTTTCTTGACAACCTTAACTTCTGTACTATGGAAATGTGTTCTTTCGATTAAGTTTTGACCCATTTATTTCATTTTCATCCCATTTTTTACACGGAGTTTCTAATTCAATTCATGTTTTAAACCCCTAGTGCTGTCACTGGTCCTGACTGGAAGGGAAGAAACACAATGCCATTCTCTGTGTCTGTGCAGAGGTGGGGAGACCTTTCTGTGCTCAGTCATCAGTCACCAGTTGCAGCATACTGCCTACTTGGCATGAAGTTAAAACTTTGCAGCTCAGCTGATCCAGGAAGACTGTGTGGTCCGCAAGTACTGAACTACAAGATCCTTGTTTTTTCCTGGGGCGGCTACTGCAGTATATTTCAGGATTGCCCAAATGAGATACCATTTCTTTTTGAGGGTGTATTGCAGTATATTTCCTAGGACAGCCCAAATGAGATGCCTATTTTCTTTTTGGGGGTAGGGTATTCCCAAATGAAATGCCATTTATTTTTCAGTGGGGTTCTACTTTTAACCGTGTGTTTTTCATTTTTTTTTCATTTGGGACCGACTGAAGCAGACAGAGAGAGAGAGAGAGAGAGAAGTCAAGTGACTTGCTCAGTGTCAAACAACGGGTCAGTGGCAGTTGGGGATTCAAACTTGGGATCTTCTATTTCATAGCTTGGTGCTTTCTTAGCTTCTACACCTGACTGTCTTGCCTCAGTTTGAGTTTTACCATAACAAATGCCTGTGTGTGCGTGAGACCTTGGTCAGGCCCTTGTTGATCTCCCCGCCCACCCAGCCAAAAGGTGTGTAGAAGCATAACCCACTGAAAACAAGATGTTGAAGGCTACTCTAGGTAAATAAATTGTAAAACAGCCTTGATACCTTGGATACCAGTCCAGTACTGACCTGAGATCAAAGGTCAGGCAGTATACTGACCTGTGGTGACAGTCCCCACCTCACCCCACCCTGTCCCTCTCTGCTTCTCTGTTCCTGTCTCTCTCTCACCAACCTTCTCTTCTTCCCTATTTCTTTGCTTCCATTTCTCTACTTTCTTCTCTCACCTTCTCCTGCCTCCCTTGCTCTACTTGCCTCCTTCCCTCTTTCTCATTCTGGCTTTTCAGGCACAGTTTATCAGTAACTCTTAAGAAAGAAAAAGAAAACACGCACTCCACTGATACTAATGACAGGTAACAATTGTTTTGTTTCTCTGGACAAAAGCACCAATGTGTTGTCTCGTTTTTTCTTTCATCCAACTTGTTCTCCACTGTGGTTGCCCTCTCACTCTTGGGTCAGGTCCTGTCCTGGGCAACCAGTCAGCCCTCTGTGACTTCTCCCACCCTCCTTGTGGCGGAGATACCAGCGATGCAAAGCCGGAGTATCCTTGACCATCATCCTTGCCACCTGGTGGCTTTTGTTCCCTTTTCTCTCCTCCGTCCACCCACAGGAGGGCGCAACAAGCCTTCTTTATTTATTTATTTTTATTTAATAATTGATAACCGGAAAGAAACACTGAGCTAAAACTAATTTCAGGTGCGCCTGGGAGAGAGAAATAAACAACAGTATGTGGCACAGTACCATAAATAGGAGAAAGAGAATAAACACATTGCAAAACAAATTTACACAACAAATCTCAAGACATAATAGTGAGTGCAAGCATTATATATGCATAAAAACAGTAGCATTAAAGTGCATTTCTTTCAGAGAAAATGGAACTACAAATAGAACACACAGTGACACTCAGGGTTTGATAACCACCAACCTTCTTGTGGCCTTTGGCGCTGCCCCTTCACCCTGGGTAGAATAAGCTCCATAGTCTGCCACAGGGGTCTCTGTGGTGATGGCTGCAATGCCATCACCTCCCAGGCTAGGAAACTCTCTCAGCCTGGCTACTTTCTGCACCTCCCCACTCTGCCCCTGAACCCAGGTCACCAGAACAGCAACATTCTTGGCCAACAAGTAACCCATGGTGCCACATTTTCAACAGAATGAAAAGCAGCAGTGCAATGAAGGGGCCAGATCAGGACCTAATGGGATTGTGCTGTGATTCAGCCCCATTCTCTGCCAGCTGCTGAAATCTGATATTGTTTGAAGATGCACTCATCGCTAAAGAAGTTAAAGTAAACATTTAAATACTTTCCTTCATGCGTGATAAATATGGTGCCAAGCTATGCCCCACAAAGTCATGCCCGCTCATACATGCTCCTAATGAAAAGCTATGATTTTAGTCTCTTGCATACTTAAGGGTATCAACAAGATTAAACAGTCTGTGATGCTTGATCTGGTATCCTGAAGCAGGATACAGGGACATGAACTGAAGCTCTGGGATGGTAACGTTTATTTTTATTTTTATTTTATTTATTTCTTGGATTAAAGTACCATTGAGCTAGCAGCTCATTTACAGAGAGTTCCGTCATCTGTGTACAAACATACAGAACATACAAGTCAGCTTGAAATAAGTACAATACATAGAATAACACAATCCACGTAAGTGATACAAAAGAGGAAAAATTATAATTTAGAGGTAACGTTGGGCACTTTCTCCCAGATGGTGGTGAATCCATGGAACAGCCTACCAGCCACGACAGTGGACATGAAGACAGTACAAGCCTTGAAAGTACACCTGGACAAATTTCTGCTTGCCAAAACAATCACCGGGTACTTGGGGTAGTAGAGTGTGTAGGGAATCCCTATGAACTGCTACGTATTTGCACAGTATACTTATTTCATTTCATAGCTGCTTTTGGAGCAAGGGGGGCAGATGTTAGGATGTAGAGTGAGTCCCTCTGACTATAAATTACTATGGCATAGTCTTCTAAAAATAGTACACTTCAGCAGATTGCAACAAGTGGGTCCTGATTGAAATGTATTCTTTGTAAATGCTGATCCCAGTGAAGTCCCAGTAAGTCCTGATCCCAATGCAGTCCCAGTAAGTACTGATCCCAGTGCAGTTCCAGTAAGTCCTGATCCCAGTGCAGTCCCAGTAAGTCCTGATCCCAATGAAGTCCCAATAAGTCCCGATCCCAATGCAGTCCTAGTAAGTCCTGATCACAATGCAGTCACAGTAAGTCTCAATTGGGCCCCATCTGTTGCGATGCTTTTTTAAGTTGCTGGCTTTCCTCTTTTGTAATTCATTTGGGGGCATATGTAACAACCACTTCTTACAGAGCCTGTGACAGCCTACTCTAGTACAACACTGGACTAATGCACAGCCTTGCCGAACAAGTATATACTTAGAAGCTTAGGCTAGTCAAATAAAAAAAGCTAGAAACTATGAATGTAGCAAAAAGCCCTCTGTAGTGTCCACCCCTACTCCCAACCGTATAGCGAGACTAAGAGCATGCATTGTAAAGTAGGCTTGTTTTTGCAAGATACATGTTAATATTGAGAAGGCAATGACAGTAGGAGAGCAGCAAGTGGGACAATTATGTAAAGGTGTGAGCCAAACGAAACTGCTATGCGCTTTGTTCCTCTTAAAAAAACAGTCCTCATGCTGTGTGTCTTTATTTATAACAGACATTGCACTCCTGGTATAAAAGCCCCGCAGCAGACGCTGTAGTAGCAGTGTTGCACTTGCTGGAATAAACATTATGCACTACAGGAAGATCTGGCTGGAAATGATCAAGGTCTTGGCTGTTCCTTAGTGATTTGGAAGGATTTACGATAGATAATTTTCTACTGTACAGATGGTTTATTAATACAGTATGTGCAAATACCTTTAGTAAGGAACAGGAAGCAGCACAGCATTCACAGTTCATACTTGCTTACTCTCTGTTCTATTTTGGTACGTCTCTGTTTTCTTTTCTATCTCTGGTCTTTAAAACTAGCTCTGTGTAGCCCTCTCCTCCAGATTGCACCATTATAGATGCTCCAGCAAATGGCATCACTGCTTTCGGTCAGTCGGTGGCTTCTGACTACTTCAATGAAAACCAACCCTCTTAAGGAGCTGCTTCACTTTCATCAGTGTTGCAGCTCCACGCCAGCAGCACTGACGCTAAACGCCAGTGAGTGACAGCAGCCAATGATATCACTGGTCAGTGCACCTATAATGAGGGTGGCAAACAGGGCAGTGAGACAGACAAAGGCAGAGGCAGAACTAAGGCTAGTGGACAGGGTTAGTAAGTGTGACAAGGCTTTTTACTATATACAAAAGTAAGACAAAACAAAATGGAGGAGTGAGCAGGCTAAAGAAGGGGGAGGAATGGGTAGAGGATGAGAAGGGTGAGGCAAATCTGTTGAATATATTATTTCTGTTTAGGATTCCCAGTGGAGGACAGAGACCCTGTGCTAGACTGTAGCATGCAGCCAACAAGGGATCGCTAGCAGGTGTCAACAAGGAGCCCAAAACAGAGGAGAGAGTTGCTGAAGGGACTTGAAGCACTGAATGTCAGTAAATCAATAGGCCTAGATGGCTTGCTCCCAAGGATGTTAAGGAGACAGGCAAGTCCTGACAGGTCTGCCAATGGATCTCTTTAACTGCTCTTTGGAGACAGGAGAGGTGCCAGAGGATTGGAGGACAGTGAATATTCCCCTGCCCCCACATAAAAATGGGAGTTGGAAGGAGCCAGGCAACTACAGACCAGTCAACCTAATGTCTGTAGTGGGGAAAGTACAGTGCTGGACTCTATAATTAAAGAAAGGACAGTAGAGTTCCTGGAGGCTAATGTCCTGTAGGATTCCCGACACCATGAATTTACCAGTGGGAAGTCCTGCCAAAGAAACCTGAATTAATTCTTCGATGAAGTGTGGATGGGGTTGGACAGTTGATGTCTTGCACCTAGACTTTAGCAAAGCCTTCAAAGCCAACCCATGAGGGAAACTGATAAAGAAGGCTGAACCCCTAGTAGGGCTATTCAGCAGCTCAATTCAGACAGGGTAATTCTGAAAGACTGGAGGTAGCAGGTACAGTCTTGCTACATGGGGGGCAGAGAGCAACCTTGGAATTGCAGATTTGTCAGCCTTACCTCTATAGTGGGTAAACTGATGGAGTCACTAATCAAAGAGTACCTTGTGGATTACATAAAGAGCAACTGGTCTACAGGACAGTAAACAGCATGGGTTTATGGCAGGGAGGTCTTGTCTCACCAACCTGATACTGTAGTTTTCTTTGACTGGATAGAAAGGTAGTAGATAAGGGCAATGCTGTGTATTTACTTGATTTCAACAAGGCTTTTGAATCTGAGCCACACTCAATTTTAATGAAGAAGCTGGAGGACCTGGGCATGGCTAGGGACACAGTTACATGGACAGGAAACTAGTTAGAGGGAAGGCAGAGGGTGGTGGTAAATTGGGTCAAATCAGAGTGAGGGAGGTCATAAGTGGGTGCCACAGAGATCTGTCCTATGTCCTGTCCTTTTCAATATGTTCATCAGCAAAACTGGAGGTCATCCAGGGTAAGCTGTGTCACTTTGCAGGTGACACAAAGCTGTGTGGCGAGGTAGATAGTGACGAAGGAATTAGGAGATGCAGAGGGCTCTACAAAGGCTAGAGGTGTGGTCTAAGGTTTGACAGTTTAAACTTGATGCCAAAAGTGCAAAGTTATGCACCTAAGGGGGACAACGTTCTGGATGGGAGGGTTAAACTAAGCACTCACGGCAAAGGAAAGGGACCTGGGAGTCATCATTGGTGACTCCTCAAAGAATCAAGCCAGTGTAACAAGGCCTATAATAAGGCTAACAGGACTGTCATGTATCAGAAGAGGTGTGGACAGCAGGAAAAAGGAAGTACTACTACTCTACTTAGGTCACTGATCACACCTGGAATACTGTGCTCAGTTCTGGAGTCCTCACCTAGAGACGGACGAGAGCAGGCTGGAGATGGTGCTACACAGATTGACCAAGATGATTCAGGGCCAACAGGGCAGATCTTACAAAGATCGCTTAAGGCACTGAACATGTACTGACTGGAGAACATGATAGAGGGCTATGATAAAGTCCTTCAAGATCCTAAAGGAAATAACAAAGTGAACTGCAGGGACCTATTTAGCAGTGGTACAGCGTCAAGAACCCAAGGTCACTGGTGGAAACTGGAAGGAGGAAGGTTTAAGAGGACGTGAGAAAGTTCTAGTTTATAGAAAGGGTGGTCGAGCCATGGAACAATCTGTCAACGGAGATGGTGGGCACCAAGACCTTAAAAGGTTTCAAGCATGACTGGGACACAGTGAAGGGTTTAGTGGTTGCTCAGGATGGTAGCAGTAGGGAGGGAGCATGGGGATGGACGGGAGGAATAAAATCACATATGGGCAATAGGTCCTGGTGCATATAGGGAATTCTGGGCAGACTAGATGGACCTTTGACCTTTTCTGCCACCATCGTCTATGTTTCTAAGTTGGACCACCCAGGGTTGGGGGACAAGATTATGGGGCAAATGAAAATTGGCTGAGTGGGCAGAGCAAGGGTGGTTCTAAATGGAGAACTCTCAGGAAAGGAGTCATAAACTGTGCACACCAGGGATTGTCTCTAAGACCGGTTCTCTTTAGTATATTTATCTGTGATACAGAGGAGGGTTCAGGAAAAGATATGCCTCTGGAAGTTTTTGAAAAGTGGACATGGAGGAAGAGATAAGGGCCATAAGGAAAGATCCGGAAAATCTGAGAGGTGGTCGAGGGTGTGGCAGCTGAAATTTAATGAGAGAAAGTGCAAGGCAATTCACACAGGGGCTAAACAGGGTGGCAGTTGAGAGAACATCGGAGGAAAGGGACCCAAGAGTTTTACTAATGGAAAATACTAAGACATTGGCACAATGTACTAGGGTTGTGAGCAAGACAAATTGGATGCTGGGATGCATAGGAGAGGGTTCTCCAGCAGAAGAAGAGAGTAATACAGCCACCACAGTTCTCTGTAGCCAGCTTTCTCCTTGTCTTGCTCTGTCAAAGATCATCAAGAGCTTAGTATGCTTCCACCCCCAGCTTCTTACTGTTTTTCACCACCTTGGTTTCTACGAGACCAGCTTTCCAAGAGTTCCGTTGGGCCTGTGCCTGCTCAGTTCCACCAGCCTGCCCAGCTGGCTGTTTGGTACTCTCCTTGGGGCACAACTTTAACCCTTACAGTATAGTATAATTACTATCCCTACTTACCTATTACGCTCAGGCAAATGCCTCAACAATCAACAATGGGCATATGCCCTAACTTCACACAGGTATAAACCCCATCATCACCTGACAGGCAAACACCCTCCAACTAGGCATACACCCACTTTCTGCTCATCAAGAGCTTAATACTCATTCAGTGGCTTCATACTGCAACAAACAGTATGCTTTTGCCCTCTATGGCTTTGTATTGCAACTGACCGAGAACCTCAAGGGATCAGCTTCTTATGTTCCAAGACACTTATTAGAGGAGAGCATTAGGGCCACCGGTTCTAAAGCAGCTGTTCTAGCCTTCTCCTTTTCCTTGGGTTGTTTTGAACCCTAGTTCCTTAGCACAGCAGCAGCTATGCTCCCAGGGACAGCCTCAGCTCCTCTGTGGCTGGGAGTCCTTCAAGTCAAAAGGAGACGCTCACTCATTCCTTAGCTGCAGCAATGTGTTGTAAGTCAGACTTCCCTTGGGTTAATATTAGTATGCTGCACCGTTGGGGTGGCAGCCTGAAACATGAATACCCAGGGTTTCCTCCATAAAGGTTTTGTTTCTCTCCTCCATGCCGATGGCCATAAACCTAGGTAATTGCTTTAGTTTTAGCTTGTTTCATCCACTGGGTGCATTGTGACATGGATGTTGGCTCTTCTTTTACTGGTCATTCAGTGTCATGGCCTTCCTCACCCCTTAGCAGAAGTTGATATTTGACAGTTATATTCACACCTGGGTTTTGACATTTTGAGCTTTTTCCCTAAGGTATGTTGCACTTCATGCATCACAACAAGCCATGCAGCCAAATGCACTAGCCATTCCATACTTAGTCACCCACTGAGCCAGAGAACTATGTCTCAATGTTACATACAGGCTGGTTTTCCCATCCTTGTTTTTCTCTGCCATATACCCTGCTGATACCTAGCAGCACTCTCTCTCTCTCTCTCTCTCTTGATCTGTCTCTTTGTCCTCTCTTTCTCTCTCAATACCTCTTAGGCTCATAGCTCTGACAGACTCGACCAAAACTCCTGCACCAATCCACATTTGCAATTGATTCTCCTCATTATTCTTTTAAACCTCTCATTTCACTGTAGGTTGGTCCACTATGTTTGGAAAGCGCCTGAAGTTCTCCCTTTCACAAATGGGGTGACTTCTCTTCCCAGGGAACTACCGCTCATTTTCTCTGCCTCTACTTTGGCTAAACATCAGCAGAAGCTTGTCCTGGCCCAGCTCTCCTTCCTAGATACCTCATCATTCCTCTCCCTTTTGTCTGGTTTTCAGAAGACCCAAGAAGACCATCTCCTTCCTTCTCTATGTCACTGGCTCCATCCTAAAGGATGGACCAGGGACAGATTACTGCTGTCATCTTCGTCAACCTGGTAAAGGCCTTTGATATGGTGGTCCACCCCATCCTTCTGGATAAGTTGCTTGGAGGGACTATCTGCCCTGATGGATGGTTGATTTATTTCCTACCTCTATGACCAGTATCAGTCAATCTAGTCTAGTCTTACCTAATCCTCTCCCTTCCACATCTCTTCTGGGGTTTACAAGGTTTCATACTGTGCCCCACCCTCTTTCCATTTTCTTTAATGACCTCCTTCAGTCCATGCCATCTTACACAGCTTTGGTCTGCAATCCATAGTTGTTGCTATAGCATGGCTTTGGCAATGTCCGACACTGGTTCTGCTCAAGCCAACTCACTCTTGCCCGCCCTTTAGCACAGCAGCAGGGCTGCCCTTAGATGCCAGTGATCCAGGTTTGGGAACTAGCCCAGGCATTGGGGCCAGCTGGGGAGGAGGATCAAGCATCCTAGAGGATGCTGTCCTTATCTAGGGAGGGTCAGAGCCTGGTTCCACCACACTACTGCACTTGAGTGACTGTAGCAGTGCAGAATGGTGCAGCAAGGGTGGGAGAATGTCAAGTAGTTCCATAAAACTCCATGCAGTAGCATGAGCACTAATTATTGAATTCTCACCACTGACATATTCAGTGGTGTAGAACCCTGCACAACTAGCTGCCACCAATAGCACTTAATGTAAAGTGTTCAGAGGGGTAGGGCGGTAACTCAAAGACCCCACCAGGAGGCGAAGTTGCAGGGTAGTTCAGAATGGTGGTTGGAGTGACTGGTTTGGGAGGTTGCCAGAGGGCTAGTTGGTCAGGGTGTGATGATGAGAAGGGGTGGAAGAAGTAAAAAAAATAAAACCCCACTCACCATCGGTGCCAGCATGACAGTGTCTATGTCCTTCGACATTATGCAGGTAATCTCGGCTTGGACCCCATCAGGGGAAACCCCAAAACAGACATCAACAGGCAGCCAGGCCTCTCTCCCGAACATAAGACGGTAGGGAGAGAACCGGTAACATCATTCTTTGTGCAACTGTGTGCGTGTACCAAGGTGCTAATCTGCTGGCTCCATGTATGCTTATCTTTTGGGTGGAGTGTGCCTAGCATGTCTAGTAGGGTGCGGTTAAAGCGTTCAGGTTGAGGATCCCCTGAGGGGTGATAAGGGTGGTTCTTGACTTTTGCACCCCCATAGTGAGAGTATTTCTTGTTAGCCGACTCTCAAAGTCCCGGTCCTGATCAGAGTGAATTCACTGGAGGGGGGCACCATATGAAGAAGACATTTTCCACTAGCACCTTGGCCACGGTAGATGCTTTTGATCTTTGGTGGAAAAGCTTGCATATCATGTGAAATGGTCCGTAACCACAACACATTGCCAATGTTTCGCTGATCAGGCTCTAAACTCAAGAAGTCTATGCAGACTAGTTCCATTAGGGTGCTGGTAGTAATGTTGACAAGGGGAAGCCCTCTGAGGCAGGGTTTTCTCTGCAGGCAGCGACTACAAGTCCTTACATGGTGCTCAACATCGGCCCTCATCTTGGGCCAGTAGAATCGAGATCAGATTAGGTCAAGGGTCCGGTCGATACCAAGGTGGCCCATATGATTGTGGAGGGACCTCAGTACCAAATCTTTGAAGGCTGTGGGCAGCACCAATTGTTCTTGTCTATCTGGCCACCCTGATCTACAGTCTCTCTATACAACAACTGATTAAGCAGTTTCAACCTGGGACCTTCTTTAAACAATAAAGCGTTCGCAGATCAGAGGAACACAACTTGGACACATCTTTTCCTGCACGTATAAGGGCATCAAGTGATGACTGAATCATAGGATCTCTAGATTGAGCCCACTGAATGCTGTCACTGTCAAACTGAGGTAGTGCACTAATATCTAGAGCAGAGAAGTGGCACACGCAGCTGGTATGCAGGTGTCAGAGGGCCCAAGCAATCTACTAAGCAGTCCGCTGTGTCCGTAGACATCTGTTCATTTCTATCAAACTTTTGGCACAATGCTCAGATGTCAGGTTCAGACAGCCTGACCCAGTCACTCTTGGAAATGGGCCTCCGAGATAGGTCAGCATCAATATGATTCAGGCCTGATCTGTATTCGACAGCATAATCATATGTTGACAATGAGAAAGCCACCGGTGCCCCATGGTGTCTAACTTAGCTGAAGTCTGTACATAGGTCAACGGGTTATTGTCAGTCCTCACCAATATTTTGCCCCATAGAGGTAATCATGAAACTGGTTGACAATGGCTCATTTTAACGCAAGGAACTCCAACTTGTGCACAGGGTAGTTTCGCTCTGACGGGTCAAGCTCCTACTTGCAATGCCACTGGTCTCAAACCATCCTCATGGTCTTGATACAGTACAGCTCCTAGACCCCGCAGACTGGCATCAGTATGCAGCACATAGGGTTTGGTGCGATCAGCATATGTGAGGATGGGGCGTGGGTGAGCTGAGTGGAGTTATTCCAGATGCCCTACGGGGACATGCCTTAGACAGCTAGTATTGGAGCCCACTGAGAGGGAGGAATATTAGACCTGATTCTCTCAAATGGAGATGGAGAGAGATCACAGATGTAGAGTGGGTAGCCATCTGGGAACTAGCGACCATCGAACAGTATGGTTCACAATAAACACAGCAATAGAGTCAAGCCATACAAGGCAAAAGTACTGGACTTTAGGAGGGCTGACTTACAAAATGGGTGAGTGCCTAAGGAATGCACTAGCAAATGGGCAGGAAGGAGGGTGGAAGAACAATGGGGAATAATAAAACTGCCATCACAGAGGTAACGAGCCTTGTGTGAAGCAAATAAACAAAACAAGACGATGTAAGAAACCACTATGGTTCTCAAAGGAAGTGGTGAAGGTTCAAGAGAAAAGAAAGCATTCAGGAAGTACAAGGAATCACAGAAGGTGCAGGACAGGGAACTGTATCAGTTAAAGCAAAGGAGGCTGGGAAGGCAGTCAGAACAGCAAAGGCCCAAACCGAGGAAAAGATAGCCAACTCAGTTAAGAGGGGGATAAAACCTTTATAGGTACATCAGGGAGCGAAGGAAGACAAAGGAGGATAGTGAGGCTTAATAAAGGGAGGGGGGTGGGCAGAGGGAGACTATGAAAAGGCAGAGATACTAAACAAATATTTTTGCTCAGTATTTACAAATGAAGAGGGGAGGTATATAAAACAAACAGTAGAAACACTCTGGATACAGAAGTTGATACCAGCCCATTTACAGAAGAAAGGGTTCTGAAAGAACTCTTAAAACTGAAGGTGGACAAAGCAATGGGACCTGATGGGATTCATCCCAGAATTTAAAAGAACTAAGGGTAGAACTAGTGACACCACTGACTACCCTTTTTTTTTAGGGTGTTATTTTTCCTCCTCGATCTCCGGCTAGAACCCCCCGCACCGCGCTATTTCCCGTGCCATCCCCCTCGACATGAGACCCCTCCTTCCGCACTTACCACTTATCCTTCGCGGTAGGGTGTGAGGAGCGACTCACCCACCACAACGGATCCATGCCAGGGAGGCGTCCTCCAGAATGGCACCACGGAACGCAGCCAGACACCCATTTTTCTTATTTTTCTCCCGACGGGCCATGGCGTGCAATGACGCCAGCGACTGAGTGCGCACACGCCCCGCGGGCACTCAGTCAAGCGCCTGCCACGCCCCGCCCTTGTCTTGCGGCTATGTGTTGCTGATCCCCAGCCTCCGCTAGGGGTCAGACAAGCACCAGCCGACTGTCCTCACCCCGGAGATGGAGAGCAGTCCTCGACGCTCAATCCATCTCCGCCCTGCCGACCCCGGCAACCCGCGCCCGCCTCGAACACGGGTCGCCGCGTGGCGCGAGGTGGCGTCCAGCGCCTCAACCTCAGCGCCACTGGGCCATCTGACTACCCTTTTAACAAATCATGGGAGGATGGGGTGGTACCCGAGGACTGGAGGAGGGCAGATGTGATTCCCTTCACAAAAGTGGGAGCAAGGCAGAAGCAGGAAACTACAGACCTGTTAGTTTAACCTCAGTGATAGGGAAAATGATGGAATCACTCTGAAGGAAAGAATTGTCAAGTATCTAGAGGCCAGAGGGGCACAGGATCCTAGGCAGCATGGATTCACAGCAGGAAGGTCATGCCAGATGAATCTGATAGATTTCTTTGACTGGGTGACCAAAGTAGTAGATCAGGGAGGGGCTGTGGACATGGCCTACCTAGACTTTAGTAAGGCATTTGACACACCCCACACAAAAGATTAATATACAAGATAGCCAGCCTGGGAGTGGTCCCAAGATGACAGCCTGGGTAAAGAATTGGCTGGAGAATAGGACACAGAGAGTAATAGTAAATGGAGTCCACTCAGAAGAAAGGAGGGTTACTAGTGGGGAACATCGAGGGTTCAGATTAGACTAGTCCCTTCAATGTCTTTATAAGCGACATTGCAGAGGGACTGGAAGGAAAGTATGTCTCTTTGCAGATGACACAAAGATCTGCAACAGAGTTGATGCACAGGGTGGGTGGAAAGGATAAGAAGGGACTTGGCAAAGTTAGAGGAATGGTCAAATGTATGGCAGCTTAGATTCAGTGCTAAGAAGTACAAGATAATGCACCTGGGAAACAAAAACCCAGGGAAGAGTACACAATGGAGGGTGAGATACTAACAACAACAAAAATGGAAAGGGACCTGGGGGTAGTCATATCAGATGACCTAAAGGTGGGCAAGCAATGTGAGAGGGCAGCAAGGAGGGTTGGGGATACTGGGATGCATAAGGAGAGGCATCACCAGTAGAAAACAGGAAGTTATTATCCCTCTGTACAGACAGCTGGTGAGACCCCATCTGAGTACTGTGTGCAGTTCTGGAGACCCAATCTCCGCAAAGACATAGACAGGATGGAAGCTGTCCAGAGGAGGCACTAAAATGGTGCAGGGTCTGCACCGGAAGACATATGAAGAGAGACGAAAGGAGCTTAATATGTATAGCCTCAAGGAAAGGAGGGAAAGGGGGACATGATAGAAACGCTCAAGTACCGCAAGGGAATCAACAAAGTCCAAGAGGGTAGCATCTTTCAAACAAAGAGGTGTGCAAGAACAAGAGGGCACAATTTGAAGATAGAGGGGGCAGCTCAGAGGTAATTTAAGGAAGTATTTTTTCACAGAGAGGGTTGTGGATGCATGGAACGCCTTCCGAGGAGGTTGTGGCGCCAAAATCAGTGGTGGAATTCAAGCATGCATGGGACAGTCATAAGGCCATTCTAGGAGGTGGGGTAGGAAGAAGTAGGCTGCTGGTTAACTAGGATCTGCAGCTTATCCAGTAGGTAGGAAATGGGCAGACTGGGTGGGCCAAGCGGTCCTTATCTGCCGTCAAATTCTATGTTTCTATGTTTCTATATGACTTAGTGGAAAGCTGCTTCACAGTCAGGCATCCAACGGGACCGGAAAAGTTCACCTGGGCAGAAATATGCTTTGTCTGGTTCTTTGATGGACCTTTTTGTATTTCCAATTGGCAGGAGGGTAACCCTGGGTAAGATTCAAGAGTGGCCGAATCACTTTGGAATAGTCCTTTATGAACCGGCAGTAGTAGCCACAGAATCCCAGGAAATGTAGTTCTTTCAAATTGTGGGCTGGGGCCAAGTAGTCAAGGCTTCAACTTTACTAGGATCAGTCTCTATCCCTCTGTAGACACTATGGCCCCACATACTTCACAGAGGTTTGGAAAAACTGGCACTTGTTGATGGACAGCTTGAGGCCAAAATCTTCCAGTCGGTCTAGTACTTTGAACAGTCGACTCTCATGTTCCTCTAGGGAGCTCCCAAATACAATGACATCATCCAAGTACACCAGGCATTCCAACAAATTCATGTCTCCCACCGCTCATTCCATCAGTCGCTGGAAGGTGGCTGGGGTGCCCGATATCCCTGTGGCATTCTCAGAAATTGAGAACCCCAAAGGACAGATGAAGGCTGTCTTCACCGGTCCTCCGGAGCCATCAGAATCTGGTAATATCCACTGCAAAGATCCAACACTGAGAACCATTTGCTCCCATTCAAACAATCCAGAGCATCTTGTATATGGGGCATAGCATAGTGTATTGATTGGGATGGTCCAATTCAGAGTTTGATAATCAACACACATTCTCACAGATCCGTTCTTCTTACGCACAACCACAATGGGAGAAGCATATGGGCTCCTGGATTCTTGTATCACACCAGTCATGAGCATTTCCTGCAAGTGTCTTCTCACATCGCCTATGTCTGCAGGGGCTAGGCGAGACTTCAAATGGCTGTTCATCGGCAGGCGATGTGATGCTCTGCACCTTGAACACATCCCACATCCCATTACTTCAACGAAACACTTGATCTCTCTGGGCAAGTTTCTGGCTAATTCTAGTCTTCCATTCAGCTGGCAACAGGGAGTCACCAAAATCAAACAAGTCGGGAGTCACTCTATCTGTCTTAGCTAGGTGCTTGGCAACACTGCAGTGTCTGCGCAGTGTACCGTAGTTAGGTGCATCCTCTGTTCACCCAGATCTCCCGATCTGACACATTATGAATCTGGACCATTACTCATCGTGCATAGGCATGAGCACGAGCTGGCAAGATGCTGGCTTAACCAATAATCCTTCCGCAATTTTCCATCGCCTGGACCCAACATCAGTATTTTGTTCTTGACATCTTTGCAGAGGCGGACCTCCTGAACGGTACACTCGGCATTGGGCCAGTACCATTGAATCGATCCTTCTCCCACACGACTCCCCACCGGTTCATCCTGGTCCACTCTTGGGGTTCTGTTGCAAATCATAGGCCCTCTTGATCAGAGCGGGAATTCTTAGAGACCTCCCAGTCCGTCACCCTTGTTTCTCACAACAGAGTTGTGCCAGTCTCCCAAACATATGGGCGTGTGCCCAATCAACAGGGGAACCCCATCATACAGTCCAGTAGGGGACACATTAAGGCCAGTGTCTCGACTTGCTCCTCTACACCAGTTACAGCTGCAGAAATGACAACCAGAGGCGGACATATCCTAGGTAGGATAAGACTTGTCGCTCATCCTCCACACATGTAGGCCTTCCAGGGATTGTAAGGGCACAGCAGATAAGTGTTTGTCATACCAGTCCTTAAATACAATGGTCACTTACGATCCACTGTCCCGCACAGCCTGAGCAGGAATACCATTGACAGCCACGTAGTTCACATTGAAGGCCCACTATTTTGGACCAGTCTAGAGGGACAGCAGCAGGGGCCTGGAGATGATTTAGCCACATAGGATTTGAGTTACTACTTTGAACCTTCACTGCTGTCATTTTGGGCACTCCTCGCCGCTGATTCATTCTCCAAGCTCTCCTTTAAGCCTGTAAACAACTTTATCTAGATCTTTTGTGGACTGGCATTCTCTTCATGTGCCCATCCTTCCCACAATTATGGCAAAATATGTTTTCTAGGATTTGGGGTGGCGAGGCATCACACTGGGAGCTGGGCGGTGGTACTACCAACTGAAAACCTTGGTGCCATCTCTGTCTGCTGTGTGGTGAACACTTGGTGACATCTCGTCAATTCTCTTACTTCCATAGTCAAGGCATCGAGTTCGAGCTGTCGTCAGCAGGAGATGCCTGGGTGACACCCCACCCCATAACAGATGCAGTTGGATAAGGGTCGGTGCCTGTACTTGCAGGAGCGGCCTTCATAAAGAGACTGTTTTTATTTCCTGAACTCCTCAGCTGCTCATCCCATGGCGGCACACCTCATTGGTCCCCACTGTGAAGGGCCTCCATGCCATGATTACTTGGGCAGCCAACCCTAGAATTACAATCCTCTTCATCTTCAACCTCCCAGAGTTCTTTTATCAAGTCACAATAGTCCGTGGGTTACCCTTCTATCTGGGAGCCTTAATTGAAGGAGCTGCAATTTAGAATGTTTTGCATGTTGCAGTATGTGCCCCAGCCTCACATGGTTTAAGTCACTGGCCACTACCCACCTTTTCAGTAAGCCTTTTGCAGTGCTCTTTCCAGATGAATAACATATGCAGACAAATTTCCCTGGCCATTGCTTTGTACCTTGAAATTTCCACATCAAGTTCTCCCTGACTCAATACTCCCAAAATTGCCTTCTAGTGCAGATAGGTACTTCTGGGCAGATGCATCAGGGTTTGTGGACCTCAGAAATTTAATGGCCTCTAGGGCAGGACCACTCAAACTTTCTATGATCCTTTCCGTTTCTCAGCCTCTGCACACTGCCATTTAGGTACCAACGGGCAACACAATCTATCCAGGTCTCCCAATCATCTCCCCTGGGGGTGGGAGGTGCCGGAGAAGATTCCTCAACCTCGTAAGAGTCGTGACTAATGGCAGGTACAGACATAGGAGCCAGCATTGGCACAGGCACAGAAGGAGGGGCAATAATGGGTGCTAGAGCGGAGGGGATGTTGGGGAGGAACACCCCAGGTGGCAAGAATAGTTTCTTTAAGTCCTCCACAGTTTTCCTTCCTCCAGCAACAACCTAGCAAATTTCTCCTCAAAAGTCTCAGATAGTGGGAGGGCTCATTCTCCCCGGGGTCTTTACTGCCTTTAGTTATCACTCTCCAGGCAGTGAGGGCTCCTTTGGGGTGATAGTCCGTGGCACTTGGAACTGTCTACTGGGTCCTCACGCTTACTAACGCCATGAAACTTTGGGCAACAGATTAGCCTGTCGACCCACCACCACAGGGTTTTGTAAACATTCAACCTTGGAAAGTACTCCTCTGCAGTGTCCTTATTGGTACCCAGGGAATAGCCAGGATAAGTATAGCATTTTGGGGGTTGATCTCCTGCCCAGTACACCACCCACCAACTGGTGTATAGCCACTTCTGTTGGGGTAGCCATTTATTTTAACAGCATTTTGCAAATTTGGTCTCTAGAAGACACAAATCCCAGTGGTGAGCCTCCAAGATGTAACCCCTAGGTGGCGCTATCCCAAGGGCTACTACCCCTGCCTGCTTGGCTAGTAGCAGGTTAAGGGCCTGAGTTCTGAAATGGGTGCCTCCACCCAGAGGTCAGGGTTGGTAGTGGTCAAGCTAACCTGGGCACAGCCCTCCGGATACTGTAACCCCTCTTTCCCCTCTAGTGGCCTGAACACTGTACAATAATCGCCACACAATACCCTGGTACACCACACAAGTACCCACACTGTTTGCACTACCACCAGGCTAGTTCCTCTGGCTTGACCCTAGGGACCCCTGTAAAACAAGGTTATGCACAGCAAATAGCAACAGTACAGTACTTTGAACACAAACTGGAACCACAGTCAGATTACATGCAGAAAAGTTAGATCTGATTTATTCAGGGACTTGAACAAGGGAAGGGCAAAATCAGGCTAATTAGCTTAAAGGTTATATCAATCAAGGAGTTATGCATGTGCTTTGAGTCCCCACACAGTCCACCTCTGGGTACCCAGGTGGAGAAAAGATGGGCTAGCCAGGACAGTTGCCCGGGTGTGCAGCTGGTAGGGGCCCTCTGATGAAACACAACATGCACAGTACCCAATATTTGTAATCCGTAGCCAGAGGGCTCAGTTCAGTAAGGAAACGATACAACAAGACAATCAGATGACATACTCAGATTAACTGTTGGTGCAGGAGCTACCCTGGTATTTACTCATGATACCCAAGACTGGACACAGGCTGGACAAAAATTGAGACCGCAGGTGGTTGATCTGGAATGCCAGGAGAAGCAGGGCCCACACAAATCGCAGATGCATCGTTCCTATTCAAGGCGTGGAGCAGGGGCTGATCCCCAGGCAGGTCTCTCGTCGATGGCTTCTCTGTGCAGTGGGTAGTCTGGCTGGCCAGTCTGGCAAAGCCCAGACCCATGGAGACAAGTTCGGATGCAGTCCGCTTGGGCTGGACACAGCTTCCAGCAAGCAGAACACAGTTCACACAGTGGGAACTAACTCACAACCCACCAGCATCTCATAGCACATTTACATGTACGAAATTCTACTGTACCAGGCAAAGTGCTCCCGTCACAATCGCAAAGTCTCTGCACACACCCGGAGCTTAGGGTAGCTGGAACTCCTGACAGGCCGATCGCATTCAGCAAAAATATTCTGTCTTCTTCAGGTTGAGCCTGGCCCACTTCAGTAGCTTACTTTAGTCACACAAACTTGGATTTAGTCCAAAATATTCTCTTCTCTCCCTCTCATGGAGTAGCAGGACATACAGCCAAAATCAGGGCTTTCACAGTTTTCTCCCATGAATCCACTCAGGATTCCTGCCCAAATTATTTCAGCTCCTTCTTCTTGAGCTTCCAGCTCAGAACTAAACTGAAAACTGCAAGCAGCCCGGACTTCCCCAGGATCCAAAGATTTGGTTGGCTGATTTGGCTGTCAGTCAAAGCAAGAGCTCCTCTTCAATTGCAAAAAGGCGCTAAAAGTTCCAAACTACAGTTCCTACAGATTTTGACTTCAGACAGCTCCTGTAGTCTGGCTATATTTTAGGTCCCACCAGAACTGATTGGTCCAATTTGCAGTCCAGGACCAAGATAGTAGAACAACACAAACAGTCCTTGCTACAAAGAAAGCAGGTTAGACAAACTACATTATCATTATCACTCTAAATGATTTTCAGCAAAAGGTACATCTTTCAACAGAGCTCCCTCTCAGATTACTTAGGCTGCAATCAGACAGCTCTTAAAGAGGCAGTACACAGAGGCTATACATGCTCTGGTAATCACATTTAAACTGCTAAAACGCAGGACACCAGCCTGGCAGTGAGCATTTAGACAAGCTCAAGGAAGACTTTTTGGGAACCCCATTTGAAGGGGTTACACAGTAATATATCTTACTTATGTATTATTAACATTAGATGGTTTCAGGGAATGCCTGTCTGAACAGATGTGTTTTAATTCAGATTTAAATTGGTCAATGGTCCGGCACTCTCTAATGTTGTGGGTAGAGAGTTCCACAGGGTCAGAGCTACAAATGCAAACATGTAAGCTCCAGATGTCTTTAATTGGACCCTCCAGCAATCCCTCATCAGAGGAGTGGAGTGGGTGGAGGGCAGTAGGGCACAGGAGGTCTTGCAGGTAGCTAAACCCCTGCCCATGTAGGGCTGTATAGGTCAGCAAACCAACCTTGAAGGAGATCCTCCACCCAACAGGCAGCCAGTGTAGATAGCGGAGCACAGGTGAATATGGCTCAACCTAGATGGGCTGGTCAACAACCTGGCTGCACATGCTGCACTAGCTGCAGTCAGTGAAGATCTACCCCCCCTAGCCCTAGGTATGGGGCGTTGCAGTAATCTAGGCGAGAGGTCACAAAAGCTCCCTCCACCCCATTCCTGGTCTGCCATTAATTGTCCTTAGATTATCTTAGCAGTATTTGGCTACACAGATGTGGTCTACTGCACTGGCTTCAAGACCACCCCATTCCAACTGGACTCTCTTCCACTCCTTCTGCTGCTTTGCCACAATTCCTCCACCTCTCACCTATCACTGCTCCCTATATCAGAACCTCCTTCACCCTCTGTCAGATCTTGGCACAAATCTCATTGCTGTTCCCTCCACTCAGAACTGGGGTACTCCTCCTTCCCTTACCTTTCCACTCTCCTCTCCACTTCAGTCCCATCATTCCTACTCTTTGCTTTCCTCTACCTCTACCTCTTAGGCCAAACTGCTTTTTGTCTTCCTCCTTATGGGACAGCCTTCTCTCTCACATCTGTCTTTATCCCACTTCCCTCAAATGGGCTTTCAGGCAGACGTCACTCCTTCCTGTACCTACCATCATCCCTATTCTCTCCCAACCTGTCTTTCTTGTGCAGCTATAATGCCCTAGTCTACTATATGTCTTTGCACAGTTCATCCTAGTCACCCTATTTTGTATTTTACGCAGTACCTCTTGCACAGATCACCCAAACCACTGTGTATTGTATTTTGCACAGAATGGTCTACCCAAGCCACTGTTGCATGTCGTATTTTGCACAATATGGTCTACCTTTTGTAATTCTGCATAATATCTCTTTATGCAGTGGGCATCCATTGATTGGTTGGGACGGATGCCCCTTAGACCATCTCCATGATGGTCTAGCTCTGCTGCGCCATTGCAGCTCTTGGAATAGCTAAGTGGGTAACAGCAGCCTCCCTTTTGAATAGGGCGCTGTTGCTGCCATAACCCACCCTTGCGCCATGCCATTAGAGATGTAGTGGGTGGTGTAACCCACATTTGGCAAGAACTCATATGGCATGCGCATGAAGCCTTTTGGAATAGCAAATGGTATAACGATGGTGCAAGTTGCATTTACGCCATGGGGTTTGCTACTCGGCTTGTGCCATGTATATGCCATCTTGTAATCGGGCCCAGAGTGTCTTTTTCTTTACCAGTTTCAAATAAATAAATTAAGACCAGAAACAGAAACAGAGAGCGTGAGAGAAATACACTGCATGAAAGCAGAAGGTAAGCACATTTCACTCTGGAATACTGCAGTGCATCCCTTCCCTTCTTCATTAAAATGATTTGTGCTGCCGGCCCGCCAGTTGGATTGTCCGCTTGTGGCGCTAGCGACCGGGTTTGGGAATGAGCCCAGGTCGCTGGAGGGTAAGCTGGGGAGACAACTTGAGCATTCCATGACTGCTCGTTGTCTCCAGGGAGGGAGGGAGGGCTGCAACCCAGTGTTGAGCTACTGCTGGTGGAGACCAGGGAAGGGCAACATATCGGGTTCACTGCTGGGCGTGCATGACAGACATGGCTAATGCCTTGGCGTCCGGACATCACACACCTTAGAAAACTAGGGAAATACTGCCTCCACACTGGATGACAGCTCTCTGTCCCCAAATGCCTCCAGTGCCTTCCCAGGGCCTCCTTCCATGGCAGCATCCCCGGCCCCAGAAAGAGAGGTGCTGGGGTCATCCTCTCACTCCCCTGCCTTCCCCTCGGTGGAGGGGGACCCACCGACAAGGGATACGCGGGATATCCTGGGGATCGGCTGCAATATGAAGAGGTTGAGGAGGGCTGGGTTAGGACAGTGGGGCTGGATGGAGACTTGAGGAGCCTGAAGGAGGGGGCCAGCGAAGCAAGAGGAAGGCGGAAAAAAGATTAAACAAACAAAAAAATGATTTGTGATGTGGGTTTCTACAGCAGATCTGTGCTGGCACGTTACCCCAGTCTCCCAGAAGGAGCTGTTTCTGCTACAGAACCATGTGCCTCAGACTAACTCCTGAATTAAAACACATCACCAAACCCATCGCAGTGATCAAAATACCACAAAGCAGGTTTAATTAGGTAGACTCTGATTGTGTTTGACACTTGTGAGGCATATGCTACAGTCTGCTGAAACATGCAGTCTGCCGGTCAGTCCCACGGGTCGAGTGCATTAGCAGTAAGGGAGGTGATGTGATGACTTGAGGAGAAAGTACAAGAAAGCCACCAGCTTAGTTATGTACAAGCAGTTCAGAGGTGGTTCTTTTATGTTTTGATCCCTGTCAATTATTTTCAGTAATTAAAGAAGCACTGTTAGCCATGTCCCTCCCATTCAATAAAGATTTTCTTTAACCACAGCAGAGGTCTGAATTTATGTTTAACACAGATTCATGTTCTGTGTTGTTTATTTTAAAAACTATTTTTGTTTAAAGTTGTGTAGATTGCCATTTTGTCTCATAACTGTTATATGTGCACATGCACGTGCACGCTCCCACACACACACTTTATACACACATACATACAACACACCCTTACATTCACACACAAAACAGTAGCACTCATACGCTTCATCTTGGCTATGCCTCAGGCCTCACTTCCTGAGAGGTGCCAATTTTCTACAGTACCACACACCCTGACATGTCTTACTGCTAACCTGGAGGCTAACGATCTAATCTTATTCTCCTTTATACCTCATCAGTAATGTGACCTCATGGATGATGACATCACAAGTAAAGAAGAGGAGCCACTGATCTTGCAGATGGGTCACTAAGTGACACCTTAATCGCTGAGGTCACAATGTTGATGCAGTAAGAAGGAAACGGTACACGATCCGCATTACACCTAAGAGGAAAAAATCTTATACAAAAAGTAAAAGTAAAATATGTTTCAGATTTATAAAGTTGCAGATGGGTACATTTAAAATAATTGATTCTAACAGTGACTTGTACTTCTCTGTTGGATGTATAAATGACTTATGTTGTGATGATGTAAATGTATGACTAGAAACACTTTAATAAAAATCTTTATGGAAACAGAAATCTCAAAATATTTTAGAAGGTGTGCTAGCTCTTAAAAGAAGTATATTAATAGGGGAAAATGTATGTTCAAGGACACGCATGTGAAAAAGAACTGACGACATTCCTCATCACCCATGCACATAAGTACACAAGCCAATGGCAATAATGATATACATTACCCGACTGCCTGCTAAGCAACATGTCCTAGTCAGATGGTACAGAATATTTCTGAAAGGAGTTGGGAAATGGTGATGTTCAAAGGAGAGTGTGTCAGGACTGGAGGCATCAGGTGTTACACTTTGAGTCCATTTCCTGGTAGAAGTCCTTTGCCCACCCTTCCTCAGATCCCATTCCTAAGGGGTAAACAGTGAAAACCAGAACAGCTGAGAGACAGGGTGTGTGTATGTATGTGTGTGTGTGTGGGGGTTCTTTTCATGTGAGGCTGAGGGAACTTGACATAAGGAGGTAGCTTTCCATGCTGAATTTGCCAGTCCCTTCTGAGCTTGAGAAGCGCACATTTGCAATCCGGTATCCTGCCAAGCTGTAAACTACAATGAGATGTTTTCTCACAAAAAGGAAAGGTACCACCATTGGGTGGGTGGGGGTGAAGGGCAGTAACAGGAGTAGCTGTTATTATTACATTCAATAAGTATCTTAAATGCCAGGCGCAGGTGGAGTAGAACACATTGAAGGGAACCCTTGCTGTTAACATTACATATATCCAGGGCCCCTGGTGTTCTGCGGCAGAATTTTCTGATTTCTACGGCATGATTTATTCATTTCTCTGGCATAATGCAGTCCTGTCATTGGCTAAATATGATGTAATGTCATCGATGACATCATATGCTGAGCATAGAGGAGGGACTTCAGGATAAACGAGCTGGGAAAGAAAGCCTGACAGTATGAAAAACAGTATATTTATATGAAAATTCACCAAAACAATGAATTCTGCGGCACTATATATATTCTTGGACATGATGCAAATTCTCGGCAAATTCTGCAACCATAGAACCGCAGAATTCAGGGCCTTGCATATATCCAAGAGATGAGAAAGACTACAACTATTCAGGATCGAAGAACTCAGACTTGAAATTCTAAACAGATTTTCCAGCAAGTTTGATGGCTTAAAAATAAAAAGTATAAACAAGGTTTGATAAAAGGGATTCAAGTCTAGCTCCTTGGTACTGGCTAATCTTTTATTATTAAAGTACAATCGTCAACAGCGCTGCTGCAGTCAGTGGTTGTGTGGGTGTATCCACCAGGAGAGGATCATCTCACCAAAGAGCTGTTTCTCTTCTGCATATCTACCATCTGTGTATCAAGAAGTATCACAGAATCATGAGTTAAATAGATGGGAAGAAGCCTCTTGTAGAAAGGAATGCAAACACCGATTTACCTTACGTGCCTGTGGCCTGCTCATGTTTTTATTTATTTGTTTGTTTATTGATGAATTTTAAATAATTAATTAATTTTGTCAACCGGATGGGCCCACTGAGACATAGGGTCCCTTTTTCAGGGGTGACACAGAGTTAATAACAGAACAATCAGACTTTACAAACTCAAGAGACACGGTTAGAGAAGAATACATATAGCACAACCTGGTGTGTGTGGCTATGTATTATACCATTGAGTTGCTCAACACTACATGTACTGTATGTAATGTTTTGCATTTCCATTTCACTTTAAAAACTTGAGCTTCAAATAAAAAAAAAAGAAAGAAAGGCAATCACTATCTGTAGAGAAAGCAGTAGAAGACATGAACATTTTTCTGTGTGGGCCCAGACCATTGCAAAGCAGAGAATACAGAATTTTAGAAGCACAAAAAGACTCTGTCCATCAACTCCGCTGACCCCTAGCTTAGTCCCTATCAGTCTAGCAGTGGTAAGGCCTATACAGAGCTCCCAACCCATAACTCCACTTTGTTGTTTGACAGACCCTCACTCCACCCCTCACCCCTCGTCATTTTCAGCATAGCCATGTGTCTATTCCACCCTTTCTTGAAATCTGTAACCAATTCAATGCTTACTATCTTACTGGTTGACTGGTTCCACCTGTCTACCACCCACTCCATGAAGAAGTGCACCCCCAGCTTATAATTAAGTCTACTTGTCGAGACCCCACATTGCCTGAACAGTTGCTAGCAGGCCACCATGTTTCTTCCTTTCAGATATTTGAAAGTTTCAGTCATGTCCCCACTTTTCTTGCTGGCCTCCTGACAGCACATATTCAGGTCAGTCACTCTTTATATATAGGTTCTCCCTTTGCCCTGTATCATTTTGTTGCCTCCTCTGGACCAATTCCAGGCAGTTCTTGTCCATGTTTAAGTAAGGGTTCCAGAACTGAGCACTACTGCCAGAATGCTAAACTAGAAACACAGAATCTGACGGCAGAAGGAAATCTATAGCCCATAAAGTCTGCTTGTAGTTGGCATTACCTTACCTTCCAACATAGTGCCGCACTGGGTTATTCACACCTCCATCCCTTCTGCTTCTTCCACCTTTCTCCTTCTCTAAGTGGGATTATGAGTCCCCGGCCTGTCCCACCCATGTTTGAATACATTAATGGTTCTTGCTCCCACAACCTTCGCTAGTAATCTGTTCCAAGGTTCCACCACCCTTTCCATAAGTAAAAGGTCCTCGCATCATTCTTGACTTTACCTTCCATTAATCTCCAGTTGTGCCCCTCGTGACTACATCTCCATTTTTAACAAACAGGTCCTCACAATTTACTCTATTTATATCTCATAGGAACTTATAAGTCTCTATCATGTCCCTCCTCTCCCACCTGGCCTCCAGTGAGTACATGCTCAGGGCCTATTCCTGTATGATCTACCCTGTTTACCCTGGATCATTTTGGTAACCCTTCGCTGCACTGACTCCCAGCCTATCAATGTCCTATCTCAGGTGAGGATTCCAAAACTGGAGCTCTGTGTCTAGAAAGTGATGCAGATATCATTGGCCAGGCCAGACTGAGGACAGTGGGACCCTGTACCTATAGGTCACCTTCTTTGGCTGGTCCACACTTGGGGTTGAGATCAAGTCCACAAATCTTTAAAATTATTATTTCAGAGTTCAGCTTATTCTCTTCAAATCTGGATCAGAAACAAAATTTGTTCAAAAGGCTGTGGTGTAACATGCACACTCTGTCAGGCACTACACCTTGGCTGGACCTTGGCACAACAGCATGGCCAGTCTCTGGAAAGGTTTGTTACTTACTAATACAGTAGATCATCAAGAGGATCTCCACAGAGCCATAATACATTGCACTTTAAGCCACATGCATCAAGGCCCTGCAGGAAACTTTTCATTGTTTTACTTTTTTATTTTTGCCTCATATCTCCTCGCCAGCTGCCAGGTCCTCCTTCCAGCTGCTCAAGCCTTTCTGTCCACCACAGGGGTCCTCCAGTAGTCTAACCTGCCACCAGCCTCTGCTTAACATTCTCTCTCTGGAATCCCAACTGTAACTCACAACTTGTCCATTGTAGGAGGTTAACTCGGTTTACCCATGCCGCAGCGACAGTCATCACGGAGACATCCCTGACAGCCGCAGTGCCGACTGTCGGCATTGCAGTGTCGGGATGCCTCTGTGTATCCATCAGGGGCTGTGCCCTCCTGAACCCCCACACCCCGGTCTCTAGGATTCTAACTCTGAGTTGAAGTTGGACCGGGCGCAAACCAGCAAGGCAATCCCGATCGCCATACAGACCACCACAGCGACTGGCAGATTTTGCCCGATTCCTGTCGCTGTGGTGGTCTTTGCGATCAGGGACTCGCTTGAGGCAACAGTATACGGGTTAGCTCCTCCCCCATAAACCACTGAGGACCACCAATTGAGGCTGAGTGATTCCGTCCGCCTAACCAGCATGAGAGACCTTCTTACATCAAAATAGACCACCCATACTATACTCATTTACATATTATATTCATTTATTCATTACAAATCGGTTTACTGTAACCCCTGCAAATGGGGGTTCCCAAAAGTCTTCCAGGAGCTTGCTTGAATGCTCCAAGCCTGGATGGTGTTCGGTCTAAGCCTTTTATCTGTGAGTGTTTTTAGAGCCTCTGGTACCATCTCTTTAAGAGCTGTCTGCCTGCAGACATAATTAATTGGATGGGGTCGTGTGTTTCCTGCTTGAGTCCCACTCGAGCTGCTGCCAAATCGCTCTGTTTCTGCCATCGCTATATGCGCAGAGGAGCTCTTTCAGAAGATGTAAATGTTTGCTGGTAACCTGTTAGAGTAATAATGAAAATGCAGTTTGTTTTAACCTGCTTTCTTATAGCAAGGACTGTGCAGAGTAAGCTCCCTCATGTTGGTTCTGAACTGCCAAATTGGACCAATCATTGTGGGATCCTTTAAAATGGAGCCTGCTCTGGGTGAATCAGAACTTGGACTCTCCTCTGGAGCCTGCTGTAAGGGGATTGTAAGAGCAGTGACTCTGGGCAATGTAGTTTGACTTGTGTGCCTTTTTTCCACCAACAGGGGAGTTTACTGTGAGTGACAGCCAAACCAGCCAACTGAACTGGGAGGAGCTCAAAGGAAATGCCCGCTCTGTCTACTGGAAAGATCAGATGAGTTGTGACTGTGAAGAGGCAGGAGCTCCGGGCTCCTGCGCTGTTAAGTTTTTGAGGAAGCTCGTGGTGGGCTCAAAGTTCGCCTGCAGCTGTTTGTGAGTGCCAGTGTGGACTGAATCAGAGTTGTAAACAGAAGCACCAGAAGTGAGGAAACCAGGCTCACCCTGTAGAAGACTGGAGAAATTGTTGAATCACGCCGGTCTGTCAGGAACTGAATCTGCTGTGTGTTCTCCTGGTATTGTTCAGTAATTGTGATCAAGATCAGAAGCAGCCTGCCTGGTATAGTACTTCCTTTTACATATAAATGTGTGTAGTGCTTGTGGGGAATCGCTTTCAAATCCCTGTACAGTGAACAGAGTGCATGAAGGTGAAGTAAACCCCAGCTTAATCCAGACTACATCCATTTGCTCTAAACTGCAGTGGGGTTCAGTCACAAGGACCTTGTCCACATGGTCTGCTCCCTGGCAATCCAGGACAATCTGCCTTCCATCTAGTTCCCAGCATTGAGTTGTGAGTACAAAGCAGGGTAGCTCCTGCCATCTGTTTGTCGAATTGCAAGTGTGTCATTTAATTGTTGCTTTTTCATTTCTTCACGAACTGAGCCCTCCAGCTCCGGATTACAATTGGGTATTGTGCAAGTGTTTTTCCATCACAGGGCCCCAACCAGCTGCACCTATCCTGGCTAGCCCACCCCCATCCTGGGTACCCAGTGAAAGTGACAATTTGGGACTCTGAATATGTGCACAGTACTGTGATTATCAATGTGTTTAACCTAATTAACCTGATTTCCCCTGTCCTTGTTATATCCCCTAAATAAATCAGATTTGTTTGTTTCAGCAAAGTTAGACTGTCTGAGGTATTTGTTTATGTTAAAGTATTGTTCTGTGGCTTTTGCACTGTATCATCTTGTTTTACAGGGTGTCCCCAGAGTCCAGTCGACAGAGCCAGTCCTGGGGTAAGTGTATATTGCGAAGATATTTCTGATGCACTATGTGGGCCACTAGTGGGAAGAAAGGGGTTACAGTGTCCCAGAGGGCGTGACCAAGTTAGTTTAACTACTGCAAACCCTGAACTCTGGGTGAGGCACCGCTTGGACCTAGGCCCTTAACCTGTTAGTAGTTAAGCAGGCAGGTAGTAGCCCTTGGGATAGCGCCACCTAGGAGTTACACAACTTTTGAGTCAGAGACTCATTTACAAAGGCATCTCGCGTAGGAGGCAGACATCAAGACAGTTATTAGTGCAGATTAAAACAGAGGATAACATTACAGGTGCAGTAAAAGGAACATTTAACATAGATACACTTAGGTTACATAATGTAGTAATTTGAATGTTACTTAGGATGCATAGTGTTACAAAATTGTGAGTTACACTCATGGATATAGTAGTCCTCAGAGAAGACAGCGGGTTACATCCCTGTTTGGACCTAGTAGGGAAGGAGTGGGTCTGGGGAGGAGAGGCTGTCCAGTGGATGTTGTCAAGCCAGGGGCAAGGTGGGCGGGTACCACAGGTTACAACAGGAGGTTCGTTGCACCTACAACAGCAGATATTAAAGATATGGTTCCAAAGGGCTATTTTGAAGGAGCCAATTTTGGCAAGTTGGAGATGCAGCTAGGAGGAGTTGAACCAGGTGGGGCTCTGTAGAGGAAGGATCTCTGGGCAAGAGAGGTCTTGGTTCTGGACACCTTGAAAGTGGCCTTAACAGAGCTATGGGTGGTGATGGATGATGATTACTGCTGTGGGAGGTGGAGACCCTGGGGAGTCCTAGCTGAGATTTCTTAGCGAGACGGGCAGGTCTGGTAGAGCAGTCACCCTCAAAGTTGAGCAGATTGGTGGTAGTATAGAGAAGGCAGGTGTGAGTGCGGCTGGGGGCACCAGTCAGGAGCCTGCAGGCCTTATTAATGGAGAGGTGGATTTTGGAGAGGGCAGTGTTGTCAGCTGCAGCGTAGATGGGCAAGCCATAGTCCACGAGGAACAAGACAAAGAGGTGATGGCCAGCCTAAGGGCAACCTGGGCAGGCAGTCCCTGTACCGGTATAGCAGGCCAATCTGAGAGTTAATGGTGGTTGACAGGGCATTAATGTGGGTGTGGAAGGAGGGCAGTATCAAACGTGATGCCTAGGTACTTGTTCTAGCGGGCAGAGTGCTGGGGATAATCAAGAGGGGGTATTTTAGCTTTATTTTGGTGGTGGGAGAAGAGCATTGATTTGGCTTTCTTTTAGGTTAATGACCAGTCTTCAGTCACAGAACCACCTTTTGGCTTGGTTGTAAGCTTGCTGGAGGGATAATTGGAGGGAGGTGGGATTGGGATGTGAGGCAACAGGACTGCATTGTCGGTGTAGAGGAGCATTTTCCAGTACATGAGCTGGGAGGGTGTTGAGGTAGAGACTAAAAAGTATTGGACCCAGGATGGAGCCCTGGGGACCCCGGAGCAAACAGGAAGAGTGCTGGAGAGGGCAGCTGATCTTGACACACTGGGATCTAGCAGAGAGGTAGCTAGAACCAGGAAATGGGACCACCAGAGAAGCCAAGTTGGTGAGAGAGTCGAGTAGAAGGAGATGACAGACAGTGTAAAAGGCCTTGGAGAGGTCAATGAACACTGCTCCTGCAAGGCTGCCAGAGTTAAGAGCAGCATTCAGGTGTTGGGAGAATTCAGGAGAGCCGTGGTTGTACTGTGTCCTGGGCAGAAACCGTGCTGCTCTGGGCACATAATGTCGTACTTGGTCAGGTATTCAGAGAGCTGGATCAACACCACTTTTCAAGGGCTTTAGAGAGTTGGGGGGAATGAGATCGCCGGTAATTGTTGGGGGTGGACTGGTCCGCACTGTTATATATGGGTGTGATTTCAGCAGTTTTCCAAGCACTTGGGAACTGCCCAGGCATAGAGACCAGTTTAGAAGGTCAGTCAGGGGAACTAGGACTTAGTCCAAGACCATATGGAGGATCCTGGAGTCGAGGGAGTCACTGCTGGGGTTATTGCTGCTTAAGGCTTTTAGCAGGTGCGGCCTGGCTTCTTGGGGGATAGGGTGTGCAGGTAGAATGGTGGGCGATGCAGGACTGGAGGGAGAGAGTTGGGGATTGGGTTAAAGAAGCTGCTGGGGAGGACTGAGCTAGGTCAGAGAAGGCAGTGGTAAGGCAATCGGCTATAAGGAGTGGATCTGTGGTTGGGGGTGCCATTGATGGAGAGCTGAGATGGTGGGGAGGCGGGACTTCCATTTAGCTCTTTCATATTATCCCAGAAGGTCAGGCTGAACCCCAAGTGGAAGCGAGGGTGGTCTGGTAGTGCTCTGCCTTGGTCCGCTTAATGGCCTAAGTGCACTTATTGCATTCTGCATTGTAGGCCTGTCTATCAGACACCTTTCCAGATTCTACAGCAATGTGCCAGAGATTATCTCTGTTTCTGAGTCTCTGGAGGAGGGGTGGGGTGATCCATGGGCACTGCATTTTTGGAGCGGATCCTGGTGAGGGGAGAAAGATCACAAGCTACAGAAGGCATTTGTGAAGTGGTCAAGAGCTGAGTCAATGTCAGGGTCGTGTTGGATAGGAGACCAGTCTAGCTGCGCTAGGTATTGTTTTAATTTTCTGAGGCCACTGGGGCATAAACGGTGGCACAGAGTGGCCTGGGACACTGGCTTCAGAGTGGAGGATGACCAGAAACAGAGGACTGGGAGTGATCGCTAAGAGAGTCGGGAGGACAGTGACATCCCAGATTTTGTAGAGGTGGTTAGATATAACAACATCTAGGAGAGTGCTGGTGCCAGTAGAGTGGTTGAATCTGGTGGGCTGGGTGACTAACTGGGACATATCCAGGACAGCAAAGGAGTCCCTATATGGGAGGCAGTGGAGACATGTCAGTTAACATTGAGATCACCTAGGATGACTTGCTCCACTTTGAGAGAGATGTGAGGTAGTCAATGAGGGACTGGACCACTTGGTTTTGATTCCTTGGGGGTATGTAGGAGACCGTGAGGAAGAGAGGCCTTGGGCGGGGTCAGTGTGATTTTTAAGGTGAGGGTTTGGGCTCCATAATCAAGTTTAGGAGCTGGGTGCCTGACCCATGAGGGAGTCCCATACTAGTAGTGCGAGCCACCACCACGCTTGCCTGCTCCGGTCTTCCCTGTAGATGGTATATCCAGGGAGGTGATAGTGGAGTCAGGGTGGATTTGGAGAGCCAAGTCTCTACCAGTGCACTATGTCAGGGTTGATGTTGAACAACCCTGCACTGGAGGGCAGCAGATTTCTTTAGGAGACTGCAAATGTTTAAGGATGCAAAGCAGAGGCCAGTTGCAGTACAGGGTTTAGAAGGCTGGAAGCCATAGGTCCTGGGTTTGGGTGTACATTACCAGATAATAATAATAGCAGTGTAATTATTCTGATTAGTGGCCAGTGGCGATGGAGACCCTTGGGTCGACACCAGCTGAGGACTTTACAATCAGGGTGTATGGGATAGATAAAGTGAGAAGGGTGGGAATGGCAGGGAGAGCTTGGTCCAGGTCGGGACTTGCAGGGCATGGGAGTGGGGTGTTGGCAAGGTGAGGTGGGTGCTGGGGGTCACGGTGTGTCGAAGGTGGGGAGGCCGAGTCACTGTGGGGTAGTCTGGGGATGAGGTGCCTAGTGTGGAGGAAAGGTGCTCCGGTTGGTGTGAGGTCTGTACCAAGAGGGTGAAGGACAGCAGACTTAGTAATGGTGTTTATGTACCCGTAGCAGCTGAGCAGTAAAGAGAGTGTCCAGGAGTTGTAGAGAGTCAGGAGATGTAGAGCAGCTTTGGCACGGTTGGGGAAAACCTCTAGTGGGCGATGAGTATAAACTGCAATTCGGAAAATCAGTATCAATCAGTAGAAGAGGAGGGGCAAAGACTGATGAATAGTGATAGACTGACCACACAATAAGTGAAATGAGACAGAACTGTATTGTGTTGGATTGGATAAGTGTGCTTATAACTGGGCCCTCTAGTGGCTGAAAGATATAACCTGCTAATGGAAAACAAACAAAAAAACAAAAACACAACAGGCAGGGAGGTTCTGAAGCAAGTTTTTTTTTTTGGGGGCACTGCAGCATCCTCAATGGGACACAATGGCAATGGAATGCCTATAACGTGTACATAGAGTGTTTTCATATGGAAATTTTGTTTTTAATGTTTTAATTTTCTGCCCCAATGTCTGTGTTGCATCATTTAATGTGGTATACTGTGGCTGCGTATAGTGTGCTGGTATCCATGTGATTTAATCACGGCAGTGTGGAGGCCATAAGACCACTGGCTCAAACAGTAGGCTGCCAAAAAAAATGTTTCTTTTTATGTTTTTGGACCGGAGGATGAGTGGACAAGACATGTTTGCTCGATTCCAGGACCAGATTTCGACAAGTTTAGCAAAATGGTGCAGAGGCCATAGGTTACCTATGTGTTGAATAAATCAATTTTTTTATTTTGATGGTGGAAAAGGATAAAGGTTACTTCAGAAGTTTAAATGTTATCTCCTGTATAGAAATGACAGAGGCAGATGGTGCTAGGGCCATATGGGTTGCTTGAAAATGAATGGTTAAATCTGGAGGCGGCGTGTTAAGGATGCAAGCGCAAGGAGACAACTGTACATAGAATAAGAGTTACAGTTGTTCTCACTGATTGATGGATAGCATTCCATTGCCATATAATCTCTTTATCAAGTAGGGGAATTGCCAAAACTGCACCCAGAACAGCGATGACAGCAGAAGCCATTAACAATGAGGCAAGACGGTCCCTGTTGGGACCATTCCCATAAATGATGCTGATGAAACAGTGCTGAATGACACTATTACAGAGCTGCTAGAAGGAGGCTGCAGTACCTTGGATATTTATTTATTTTATTCTTTGTTAACTGAGTAAGGCCCACTAGGCCCAGGTACCTGTTTTCAGAGCGACCGGGAGCACTGGGAGGTTAAGTGACTGCTCAGAGACACACTATATGCAAGTGAAGGTTGGGGAGTCAAACCCAAGTCTGTCTGCTGGATGTACCAAGTTCATTCACAGCTCATTACTCTAACCTCTAGGCTATACTGCCAGGATATTGGATCCGCTTTCTGCAAGTCAGGGTTCTGGCCTTGCAGAGGCTAAACCTGCCTGTTTCACCAGTATTCCAGATTTCCAGATGAATCTTTTGAATTACCACCTCCTACAGAATGGGGATGTGGATTGCTGATGGATAAGAGAGCATTGTTGATTTACCAATGATGAGTGGCCAGACTGCTGTCGACTCTGGTGGCTGTCCGTCAATGACAGCAAAGACTCTAACCAGGCGCCGGCCTCGATGGCAACAGTGGCACTGATTTACATGGTGACTTGACATGCCCCTTTTTCTGATGTCAGCGATTTCCATTTTATCCATGTCACAAGTGGATCTGTTCATTTGGCAAGCATGGCAGCAGTCTTGTCCATTAAGAAAAGCAAGCTTCAAAACGTTTCACCAATGTGTCCGTGTTGCCTGGTTGATACCCTGGCAAACGCTGCAATTTTATGTTGTAAGAGAGGCCCAGACAAAACACACACACACACACCCCCATGGACAGCATCACAATAGACTGAGTTTCTGCTGTGAAAATGAGGAACAAGTCCCTTACTTAACGACAACATAGACCGATGACTGATGATTCCCAAAGGAATAGCTGGCAGAGAAAATGTAAATTCAAAGAAGAAAATATGACAATGAAAAACAACTTCTACTGGTCAGACAGTCCATCTCTCAGTGGTGGGAGAAAAAACTGAAGTGGTTGAGGCCCGCCCATGCTATTTAGGTGATGCTGTGTGACAAAATGTGCAAGTAGGCATGTCAACGTGAGCATCCCCATCACTACAGAAGCTTCCCATGAGGTCCTTACGCTAGTAGCTACAATCCAAATTATGGCTCTACGGAGATACCCTTGAGGAAGATCTACAGCCTAGCTGGGTCTTTGGACAACATGGCCAGTCCCTGTCTAGCACTACATCCTGTCTGGGTGCTGTCACTGTGGCCAGTCTCTCTCTCTCTCTCTCTGGCATTACATCTTGATTGGGTAAGGCCACAGTGTGACCAGCCACTGTGGCAGAACACTGTAACTAGAAATGCTGTAAAGAGAATAAAACTCGCCAGCGAAGGTGGTGTAAAAGTGGAAATCTTCCGCGTTAAAAGCTTCACTAAGTTCCCATCTCCAGCACCAACTTCAGACTTTGCTACTTTATGATGTTTTCATGGCAAGAGGCATCTCAAAGTAGCATCTCTGTGAGTGAACCTGCATGACTTCACTGGAAAAAGTGCCACTTTGCCTGACAGAAAAAATCATGAAGTTGGCACTACATGCTACGCAATTTACAATCTTCGCAAATTAATTCACAAAGCGAAGGTTGTCAACTTAATACCTCTCTAACTTTGACTGTGCTTTGGCACAATGGGGTCAGTCTCTCTGGCACAACATGCTCCCTGGATCATGGCTCCATTGTCACTCTCTATGACAATGAACCCTAGATAGGACTTTGTCCATGGGCACTTCTCCAGCACCATACCCTGGGTCATTGAAAATGTAAAATATGTTGTTTGATTTTTACTGGTAGTATGTACTAGCAAGAGACATTACGATAAAATCAATGCAAAATTCTGACATTAGTACCCTGACCAGGGTTGGACTGGGTACATGGAGCACACCTGGAAAGTGAATACAGGGACCCACCTAGAAAATCAATAGGGAGGGCCCAGGGTGACAAACTTCATATTAGTATTCACGTAAATTTGATAAACTAGCTCTGTGTTAGCATCTTACATTTGCCTAGTGCCCCAGATACCCCATTTAATTAAAAAAAGCTGACAAAGTTTAGAAAGTGGCCCAGTACCTAACTGATGAGGCATACCTGGAAATTTCAGGCATCCTGGTGGGCCAGTCTAACTCTGCCCCTGACAGCCCAGCAGTAGCGCTCACACGGCCATGCAAGCGGCCCAGGTTTGGGAGCGCACTCGGGTTGCCAAGTTGGGGACAAACCTGACTGAGGCAGCTGCCACTCAATAGTGTGTCTTAGTTGGGGAGGACTGGTGGCGGGTTCTGGCCCTTAGTAACCCCCTGCAGCTGGGCCAGAAGGCTGGCCTCTCGTTCAGCCATGCTGAGGCTGATGCAGGCACCACCATGCTACAGGTTGGAGGGAGGAGGGACAAGGAGGGAGGAAATGGGGAAAGCGATGTGCACTGAGTCATCTATATGCTGGTCGTCAGTACCCTCAGGCCTGCTACGTGTAGATCGCCATTGACTGGACCATAGAGGAGCAGCTAACATGGCTGAGGGGTTGCCAGCAGCACACTGTAAGATCTGTACCAGGAGTAGGTAAGATGGTTTGGGGGCCAAAAGCAGGATTGGAAAAAAAGTTCCTCAGACTTACTATGGGCTTGTGCCAACATTCTTTTTCAGTGATGCTCCATCCCGATATCTCCGCACATACTACTTTGATAATATAATTTTAGTCCTTTGTCCTTAATTAGTTCTACCCCAGATCTTTATAAAATGTTTTTCTTTCAAAAATAAGATATACATTTTTAGTGACACGATTCATTTTATGCAAAGGCATTAATTGGAATTGTTTTTAACTGGAGGAAACCTAGCATAAAATAAAATTACATCATGCTGTTTCCTGCAGAATGCTGTAGCTTTGAGAATGCGAGACAGAGACAGCAGTGACAAAAACACAATAAGAGGTACACCAGCCTCAGTTTTTAAACCCTTAGGCTGCCAGTAGGTTTAGAATGTCTGGGAATTCAGGATGCATAGCTGTCCATGGCACAGCAAGGCAAAATAAAGAATATTTTGTTATAAATACACCTCTGCAGTAACAATTACACAAAGGGCATTTTATATTTCCTTTTTTTTCTTTCATGGAGCTGCCTGGCCTTCTGAGCTGCCCTTTTACCCTTCTTTCAGGTCTCCTGCCTGTCACTCCTAGCCCTGTCAGCTGCTCCCCACTGTTAAAGCCGGTGGGAAGCCACACAGAGACGGGCGCCAGGGTGCTGGTGATCATCACTTTTTGTTTTTTGTTTATTGTTTCATAATAAAACAATACATCAAGTATTCTCATGTGGGATCATTCAAATGTCATTTGACATTATAGGCATAATTGAGATAACAAGTATATATACCCTCATTCTGGCACAGGAGTTAGGGAATAAATAATCAGGCCATCTTAGCCTAAAGTCCCATTAGAAAGTCCAATACTTGCCACCGCTTCAGTGGCTCAGGTTACTAATCATGAATATAGTTCAAGGATGATTCTGCACTAACCTGTAATGCTATTACCCTATTAAGTAAATTAAACTAACAATATATTTGTTCTCCCATCTCCCATCCAAACCCTTTATAGCTTTATAAAAAATGTGAACAGATACTAAAGGCACTCCAACAGTGAGTACTTCATAAAACAAATAATGCTCCTAAGGACGCTAGGTATTTAAAAGAGGATCAATAAGAGGAAAGGGGTACAAACATATGAAAATATTATAGCAATACAATACAGTATAGAAATTCTCCCCCATTCCCAACTCCACAGCCCTACTAGTCCTAGTATATACTATCACTTAAATCACTTTGAGTCCTCATAACTGGAGCATAATAAGGCATTTCAATATATTTTAACAACTCCCAGAGCACCATACTCAGCCCTCGTCAGAGTCTGAAGCTTCCTCTTCATTCCTCTGAGGTTGCTGCAATTTAAACTCTGCTTCAGTTTTTTGATCCAACGACCAGCATCCCTCTGATCCATGAATTGCCAGTTCTTTCCTCCGTATGTAATGGAGCGTAACGGGAAGCAAAAGGGTGTACAACTCAGGAGCTATTTTTGACCTAATTGCATCGAATTGCCTTTGGCAGGTCCGGTTTGGTAAGACAGATCAGGAAGAATTTATATCCTTCCGCTGGATGGTCAAAGGAAGCCACTCTTTGCTGCTGAAATTAAAATGTCCCACCTCTGGGCCAACAGTTTTTAGTAGAATCATCCAGTGTTAATTGGTATCAGTTGGTCGATTCGGAGTTTATTCTGTACGCAAGGCATAGTTCAGTCCAGTCAAAACCATCCGTAAGTTAAGTTTGTGGCCATCCAGAAACCAAGGAGATGCACTCCTTGGCTCCTTCTGGTAAATCCACTATACAGACATTTCCTGCCCTAAGCTATTTTCAACCACCTCCAAGTGACCCCGAGCTGTTGATTCTCCTTTGTCAGGAGAACCTCACAGTTGGGTGTTAAGGGATGCTTATCTGTGTCACTGAATTGGTTAGAGTGGCCAAGGCGATATCGTGGGTTTCCAACTTCATGAGGGATTTCCAGCTCGCATCTATCGCCTCACTGACTCTAGAATAGCTTGCCTTGGTGGCTCCTTGTAGATTGCAGAGGAGAGGTTTCAGCAACTCTAGGCCCAGGCTTGCTGGAGGCTGTGATGCATCAGGCCGCATCGGGACCCAATGCTTTTGCTGAGTGTTCTCGGTTCTCCCCATGTCAGAATTTGGTATCCTTTCAAGCTCAGACAATAAGGAGTCCGATTATATCACTGAAATTATAAAATTGGCACTCTAATAGGAAAATTTAGGCTGAAAAGTAGGTCTTGCTGCAGAGCTAGTGTAGAAATGTCCTGCCTGGAAGCTAGCTCTCTGGTGCCCGGTGATCATCATTTTGATGTCTCAGAGGTCAGAGCACTTTTCTTTTAAGTTTCTCCTTTCTTCTGTAAGTTTCTCCCACAAGTCCCACCTCCTGACATCGGCGACACCTTTGGTAGTCCTTGTCATGATAGCATACTCTGGGCATTAACCACCACTGCAAAGGAGCAAGCTCCCGCTCACCACGAGAGGCTGCTGCCACACTGGAACTAGGATGTACTCCTCCCCAGGCTGGCTCATGTTACACCCGGCAACACTTCCCAACCATGGCAGATCTGATCCCAGTCAGATTCCCAGCTATCAGGTCTGCTCCCAAAACTCAGGCCACTGGCAGGAAGCCCAACTGAGCCATCGGGCAGCCTAGTACATTTATTTTCCATGGATCTTCAGCATATACCATTCCAAAACTGAACGTGGCAGATAAAACACTACTTTGGACAAGCACAATATCAATGCTACCATCAACACCTCACAAGCCATTAGCAATTTAAAATGCACAAACATTTCCTTAAAAAGCTGTGGATGCTTCTGAAAAACAAATATTTTAAAACATGTAATAAAAACACAACTCCACTTCTATTCTCTATATTTCTGTAGTTCTTTTATCCTTTGTAACAACCTCTTCTTTACAGAAGGGAGGTGGTTTGTACTAGTGTGCCTAGCAGAGAGGAAAGGGTGCCTTAGCGTCACCCTCTTTGGGAATAGTTATAGTACTGTTAGCAGAGTTTAGGCAGCATAAAGACAGGGTGCTGTCCTGGCACCAGGAATGGTAGTCAGGTTCACAAGGAGTGTTTCAGGCAGTGAAGTGAAGGGGACAGTCTGCCCCAGGTGCCCTCACTAGAGAAATGCCTGCCTGGTCACTGGTGAGGGGTCGGTACAGGTACCCTGAGCTGGAGTGCTGATCGAGGGAAGCTGCAGGCATGGACCCACCTTCCAGCCAGCATCTCTGACATGCACTGCCACCTGTGGTTACCCAGGTGGTGGCAGTACAACAACATTAGCAAGCCTCCCTCCCGAAGCAGGAGAGCAGACTGGGTGGGCCAAACAGTCCTTATCTGCCATCAAAGTCTATGTTTTTAGCACTCTGGGAGGCTAAATCCCCTTTCTCAACCAGTCATCCTATGACCCAGGCCCTGCCATAACTGGGCCACTGCATCATGAGCGGCAGTGTTGCTGCGGTACCGATGGTCCAGCCTTCATTTCATTCTGTAACAAAAGATGGTCATATAATCAATCAGTGTTATTGCCACATGGCATGCCAAGTGCTCCTTCTGTGCAGTTTAAAACAATGCACTGAACCTGTAGAGCTACGACTATGGATCACATTAGCCCTATCAGATTCCACAAGCAGTGTGTTTCTGTACAGACAACCAACAGGCTAGCCAAATCCTTTGATAAGAGACAGAAGTATTTGATGGATGTTTGGGCCTGGTCTAACTGGACGAGCATGAATTAAGAAAAATAAGTGGATGATTTTTATTCCTGCAGCAAATATTAAAATGAGTTTGCCACTTTTGGGAAACACTTTAAAAAATACTATTTAGACAAAATTACACACAGATACACACAGAAATGTGACAGCAGAGAAAGGCACCATGCCCATCTAGTCTGCCCAACACCTACCTCCCCTTCTGTTATGCTTCCACCTCTTTTCCCAACCCCTTAAATCTATCCCAAGCCTTCTTGAACCCTCCACCGTTTCAGCTGCTACTACTCCTCTGGCAGCTTGTTCCAGGCCTCCACCACCCTCTCCGTGGAAAACTGCCCCCTGACATTACCTCTGTATTGCCCACCTTCCAGTTTGAGGCTATGTCCCTCGTGTTCACCCTTTTTCAATTTTGAACGTTGTTACCCTCTACCTTATTTATTCCCTTCAGATACTTAAAGGTCTCAATCAATTCAGTTTATATTTCATATATCTGCATGTGGTACTTACTTCTTCATTACTAGGTTTATTTACATGGAAACAGGATTCTTACATACGAACATACAAATGTGCCAGCAGAAACAGACCATTCGGTCTATCTAAGTCTCTTTCGAGTGTGCAGCTAGCACCCCTAGTTTGGCTGCTCCACACTTCTCCCTTTGTCATTCCACTCCACCCCACCTTCCCACCCTCACTCTCCCTGTTCTCTGTCCCATGCCCTTTGAAGCTGTTTACAGATTTACATGATACCACCCATTCTGGTAGTGCATCCCATTTTGCTACCACCCTATCTGTGAAATAGTGTCTCCTCATTTCCCTCCTAAATCTTTCTTCATTTCCTCCTAAATCTTCCCCTCTATTCTTAGCCCATGCCCCCAATGTCCCTCCTCCCCTCCTTAGCTTAAAGACCCCATCTGCCCCATCCTTACTGATTCCCAACAGATACTTGAATGTTTCTATCATGTCCCCTGTCCCTTCTATCCTCCAGAGTACATATTCAGGTCTCACAGTCTGCTCTCAAAGTCTGTCTCTCCATTCCACATATCACCATTGTTGCCCTCCTCTGCACCCCTCCAGTAGCCTGATATCACCCTTTAGGTATGGCCTCCAAAACTGCACACAATACTCTAAGTGCGGCCTTACCAGCGACCTAGAGAGGAGCAAGGTCACCTCTCTTCACCTGGACAAAACCCTTCATTATGCACTCCAGCATTCTGTTCGCTTTTGTAGCCGCTCTCCTGCACTGGACAGTGTTGTTCAAGGTCCTGTTATCATTACCCCAGGGCCCTTCTCCTCCTCAGTGATCCCCAGCTATCCCCCCCAGCCAGTATTCTCTCCTTGAGATTCTTCACCCAAAGTGCATAATCTTACACTTCTTTGCATTGAACCACAGCTGCCACCTCTCTGACCACTCCTCTAGCTTGCTTAGGTCCCCTACAGCTGCTTCCATCCCTCCCTCCATCCACCTCTGCTCCAATTTGGTGTCATCAGCGACAGACTTACCCTTACTACCACCCCATGTGCAATGTCTGATATGAAGAGCCCAAAATACTGGCCCCAGCACAGAGCCCTGTGGCACCCCACTGAATGCCGACCTTGGGTTGAGAGCTCCCTCTCACCACCACCGTTGCAGCCTCCCACTCAGCCAGCTTGTAATCCAGTTCATAATTTTGCCCCTACCCTACACCAGTTAGCTTCCCCAGCGCATGAAGAGGCACCAAATCAAAGCCTTGCTGAAGTCAAGTAAGAACATCCACCGCGATGACCCTTATCCAGCTCACCTGTCACCCAATCATAGTATTGTATCAAATTGGTTTGACAAGACTTCCTGAAACAGAACCCATGCTGCCTCACATCCTGGAGGCCATTGTCCTCCAGGTATGACATCAGTCTTTCCTTTAGTATCGTTTCCATGAGTTTGCACACTATGGAGGTGAGACTTACGGACGATAATTACCCGGTTCATCCCTTGGCCCTCTTGTATAATGGTACTGCACATGCCATCCTCCAGTCCAGTGACACACACTCCAGTGAGGTGCTATACAGATCCGCCAACACCTCCGCCATCTCCCTCCCCTGCAGTTGATAGCTCCTGCTGTTTAATCCTGTGCTGAAGCAGCAGTTGTCTGTTCATGACATCATAATCATTTCCACAGTCAAACTGAGAGTTCACAAGCAGAGGAAGCTTCACCCTTGACACGGGTGCCTCTGCTGCTGCAAGCAGCAGGGCGGGCCCTTCTGTTTGACATCTGCCTTCCTTGCTGTACTGCCCGCTGATCACCAGACTGAAGCTTCACCTTGACATGGGTGCCTCTGCTGCTGCAAGCAGCTGGGCGAGCCCTTCTGTCTGCAGGCTGCCTTCCTCGCTGTACTTCCCATCGATCGCCAGACGAGCTTCACCCTTGACTTTGGTGCGCCTCTACAGCAAGCAGCTGGGCAGGCCCTCTGTCTGCCGGCTGCCTTCCTTGCTGTACTGCCCGCTGATCACCAGACTGAAGCTTCACCCTTGACATAGGTGCCTCTGCTGCTGCAAGCAGCTGGGTGATCCCTTCTGTCTGCGGCTCCCTTCCTCGCTGTACTGCCCACCGATCACCAGACCAAGCTTCACCCTTGACATGGGTGCCTCTGCTGCGCAAGCAGCTGGGCAGGCCCCTTCTGTCTGCCGGCTGCCTTCTCGCTGTACTGCCCGCCGATCACCAGACCAAGGCACGCTGCTGAAATCTTGACTGGCCAGAACCATCGGCTCTGCCTGCTGCAGTTCTTTAATTCTATGCTACTGCTGTTCCTTCTGGACTTTAAGCTAATGTTACATACTAATTGTGGTACTGGTTAAGTCTCTCCAAATTCTCCTGTGAATCCTAATTTAAACGTGAACCTAAGCCTGTTTACAGCAATTTTGCACTCAAAGGGTAGTTTGAAGTGCAAGTTCTTTAGGCTGCAGGTTTGTAGATTTTAAAGTATTACAGCTCTCTTTGTTTTAAGGTCCAGTGGTAATCTACCTTGGATCAGAAACTAAGTTTAAAGTGATACCATTTTTTCTGTTTAGACCAGATTCCATTTGGGTCACAGTTGTAGCTTTGCCCTGCAAATAATCCAGTTTCTTTTCACTTTCTCCCTCTGTCTCCTTCCTGCTTGAATTTATGCACCCAGCCTCCCATCCCCCACCTCTCTAGCCTTTATTAAATACTCTCCGACCCCCTTCAGCGCCACCCCTAGGCAATCTTCATCCTCCCTTTCACTAATATTGCAACTCCACTTAAAGATACAGAGTGCAGCTATTAGGCCTAACACGTGTCCTGTCCTCCTTTATTTATTTATTTATTTATTTATTTATTAGCTTTGGTAACCGGGTAAGTGTGTAGGCAACAGTCCTGCCTATTTTCAGGCACGACCGGGAGAGCACAGGACATTGGTTACAATATACAGAAGTGCACAGACATAATACAGATGTACATGGAACAAACCTGGTCATGGAACATTAAAGACATCTTCCTATTTTCACCATCTACTTGTCTATCAGCTTTGTTTAGCGCCTGCTCTGCTATCTACTTTACAGTTCCATACCAGAGCTTCCTCCCTTGCTACCCTCAACATAGCCCCAATAATCTTCAATTGCCTTGGTACTCCCTGCCCTAGCTAAAACACCCTAATTTTAACCTATGTTTTATATCTTAAACTAGATCCACTACTCCTGATCGGGCTCCCAGCGAGTAGCGTGGCTAATCCTGCCAGCCATCCGCACCTCCATCCTCCAGATGACAGGACACCTTCAGAGCGGTTCAGAGTCCTGGCTGCTCCTGGGTAGCACTGCGTGGCTCTGATAGGCCGCCACCTGCCACCCTCCTCTAATTGGACCGCTGCTCTCCGCTCGGCCACTGATTGGCTCTGTCTTTTCTCTGTTGGAGTTTCAGTCTGGGCTCTGGCCCTGCTGCATTGATTTTTGCGGAAAATTTGCACCCGTCCCTGCACCCCAACCTTTATTAAATAGGCTTTGGCTCCACCCACTCGACCTTGGTATCCACCCTGCTTGAACCTCGTTGGTCTCACTCTACTTGGGACCCCCGCGCTGCCTCTCCCTCTCCTTGCTTCACCTCCATGTGCTGGCTCTTGTCCTACTGACCTCTCGGGTTATTCTCTACATCATCTAAGCACTATGGCTCTGCCCTTCTGCCTCTTCGTCTCATTCTCTTGCTCCCTGCATCCACTGTTTTCCTGCCTGGAGCTAGATAACTCTCTTCCTCTAGGCTACAGGATTGACCTTACTACACCCACTCTGGTTCCCTTCCAAATGAGCTTGTCTATACTCCCCATTCTCCTCTGGGGATGGCTGGCAACACCTGAAGAACCATGATAGGGTGGTGCCTGTTTACCTGTTCCCGTTCTCAACACTGGCTCACTGGCGGGTACACCTTCAGGGGTGGTGATTGGCCTACCAACCTGGCAAGCCTTATAGATGTACTAGGACCAAGATCTTAAACTAACTATCACCGCCTATCAAAGATATTACTTCTGTTACTGTTATGCTCAGGTAACATTGATATAAACCCTGGTCCTATCGCTACCATTACACCCCTTCGGATGCTGCTTGTCTTAAAGGCATGAGTTTCTGGCATGTTAATGTCTGCAGCCTCGAAAAAGTTCTCCATGATTCAGGCATGGGTCAGCCATACTCAGCCAGATGTTCTGGTAATCTCTGAAGCTTGGCTTAGGCCAGCCCTCTCAGGACAGGGAGATTAGTTTTCCTTCCTACCAGTTATTCATAACGGACAGGCCTACTAGGGAGGAAGTGTGGTGATGTACATTAAGAAAGGTTTACATCGTCCTGCCTGGATTCTGCTTCTGTCAAAAATATTCACATATTTGACCCTGAAGATGGATTTATCTACTTCTCTTGCCCTCAGAGTGATTGGTTGCTATAGACCCCATCTGCTGATACACTCCTTACACATCTTGGCTCTATTATGGAGAAAGAGAACATTGAAACTGTCATCCTAGGGGACCTAATTTCGACTGGTTATTGAAGACTTCTTCACCTTAAACACTTTCTAGATTCCTGTGGGTTGGTGCAACTAATTCACGAACCCACATGTCCAAACAAAAGAACATGAGCAACAGCACACTGCGGATGTTATTTTAGTCAATAAGCCTCATCTCTTCTCACTTGCTGGAACCTTCTTTGCTGACGTCAGTGACATTGCTTCATTGCTGCAGTCAGATCACTACATCAGATGGGACCTACAGCTAAATTTCTTACAAAAATGTCCCGTCATAACTTTAATGTGGCTGCCTATGTCTATGAGTTGGAATACTATGCCACGTTGGCAAGACTTCTACTTAGCTAACACGATTAACTCAGCATATGATATTTTCCATGATATACTTGTTGGGGCCCTAAATATGTATGCCCCATGGTAAAATTTGTGTAAAACAAAACATGTTGTTGGTTCTCTCTGAGCTGAAAGCTGCATTACTTGGTAGGATAAGTTGTGGAAAAAGCTTGCGGACTAAGCTTGACTCAATGGTGTCAATTCACAAGGGACGCATAATGCTTGCAAAAATGGTCAGGGCTGCTAAGGCAGCATTTGTCTTATCGAATTGGATTCTGCAGCAAAGTCCTCCTCCAAATTCTGGAGGACAATCAAGGACATGTCCGAATATATGCCTGGTAATTCCTTGCCACCTAAGATTACAACTGGGAGTACTACTATCAATGATAAACCGTGAATCCTAGATGCATTTAACAATCATTTGCCACAGCTGGTCTAGCTTTCGACAATGCCCCTGCATCTCTGGTCCGCTCCCAATTAAGTGTCCCTTGCTCAGACTCTCCTGCCCCTGTACATGGCTTCTCGTTCCACCTGGTCTTTCTGAAAGAGGTTGAAGACTTCATGCTCCAATTGGATATTAAGAAAAGTGCTGGTGCCGATTCTTTGGATCCTTATTTCCTTAAAATCACCTATCGTGTCCTAGCTGTTCCTATCACCCACTTATTTAATTTATCATTGTCCCAAGGGCTTATTCCCCAGATCTGGAACATTGCTCATGTCATCCCTTTGTTTAAATCAGGATCCTCGACCTTAACAATTATAGACCAATTTCCTACTCCCAACTTTTCAAAACTCCTGGAAAAAGATTGTCAGCAACCAACTAAGGGACTTCCTCGAATTCAATAACCTACTAAACCCTATGCAATCTGGCTTTAGAACTAAACACAGCACTATTTAGGCCTTGCCAAAGTAACAAATGATTGGTACTGAGAAATGGACAGCAGACACTTTGTCTGTGCTGTATTTCTAGACCTTAGTAAGGCTTTTTATACAGTGGATCATATGCTTCTCTCTTCTCTGAAGAGTATAGGCCTGGACTCAGTTTCTTTGCATTGGTTTACTGAGAACCTTGTAGGGACGGCGTCAACAAATTAAGGCTGAGGGTGAGCTATCCCCACTCAAACCTCTACTGAGGAGAGTACCGCAAGGATCCATACTTGATCCCTTACTACCGCTATCTATGTTAATAATATTGATGAGTATTAACAACGCCAACTTACACCTGTTTGCTGATGACACGGTTGTATATATGTCGTCCGACACCTGAAGCTGCTTGTGCTGACCTCCAGGAGGAATTTAACCGGCTCCTCCATAAAAACTTCTTCTAAATGCTAAAAACAAAAGCAATGTTGTTCTCTCCCTATAGCCAAATCCGCCAGCTCTGGAGCACTACCTCAGATTACCATAATTCTTAGAGAGAAACTGGAGTTTGTCTCAAAGTTTAAATACTTAAGTGTGTGTGGTTAGACCGTAATCTATCATTCACGTCGAGGACCTTAAAGAAGTTAAGGCAGAGGCTGGGGCTATTCTTTATAATTAACCAGTTTCTTAGTAGAGATGCAAAGTGTGCCTTGTCCAAAATACTTTTCTTTGCTGATCGATTATGCTGATTTCCTTTTTAGTCAGTGTCCCAAAGCCTCGCTTGCAAGTTGGATACGCTTTACCACAGGGCCATACGGTTTATTACTGCTCTCCCCATCTCTACCCATCATTGTTCCTTGCACAGAGCCATGGGTGGCCCTCTCTTATGTTTAGCGTAATAGAAATGCAGTCCTTTGGACTTATAGAGTCTTCTTGAAGCGGCTTCAAATATATAATAGATTGTCTCCCACTAAGTGAGCCAGGAGCGTATGCCCTAAAAGTGCATCCCACATCACATTATGTATCCCCAAGGCTTCCTCCTCTCGCTATGGCAGAGTGGCCATTAGTTTCCTGTTGTCAACATTGTGGAACAAAGTACAAAAATGAGTGAAATTAAGCTGCCTCCCAGTATGAATGCTTTAAATCTCTATATGCTCGGTGTGTGAGCTCATGCAATTGCTGTCCCAGCCCTAATTTTAGTCCGAAACATCAGGCTGCTGCCTCTGATCATAGTTGAATTTATGATCGCTGTAACCTTTGGTGACCTTAACTCTGTGAGTGTCTTATGCCTTAAATGTTTTCCCCTCTAGAAATCCCTATAGGGTTATTATCTCGTCATGGCTCTCACGGCGCTACACCTTACTCACCCTGCTGTCTTTTACATATTGTTTATTCTGTGGCTCTTATTTCCTACCCTGTACCATTTAACTGCCCTATTTCATTTTTGTATTCCCTTTCCACTGCATTTACTCTTTCTATCTCTTTCCTCTGTCCCTCTCTTCCCTGCCGTAGACTAGCCCTTCAGCACTCCCTGCCCCTCAGGTGGGAGAAATCACGGATACTAGGCGGTTGTCACTTCTTAGCCACCATCTGAGACACCTGGACTGGACTCCTTACTAGCGAGCTGCGGCATTGCCGATACCCAATCAGAACTCAAGCTCTTTTCTGCTCTGGCGTATGATTGGCTCCTGCAGTCTGCTCCTGTGTCTCCCTTAATACTAAGATAAAGTCCGATTTTTCTGTCTAAAACTTGCATAAAAAGAGCTGTACTTACTTATTGCCTAACAGTTATGACCTCTATTTTTCCTGTTTAGAATGTCAAGAGTTGGGACTCTGTTTGATTACACTGCTTTCTGAATTTCTGTGGTTGGGCCAATCTTTGGCGTCAAGGAATACCCAATTTTGTTGTCCTGCTGTTTTGGTCCTCCAGCTGGTTCAGATGTTCCATTGTCCATGGCCTAGTACTTAATACTGACCCTTCCTCCATCCCCTGCCAAGGATATGCTCTCCACGGGCTCCCTGCCCATGGCGTGAAACCCAGGCACCAGGCGGTCGCCCCTGCCTCTACTGCTGCCTGAGAACCTAGCTGGACTCTCCATTGTAAGCATGGCATTGCAACCATCAATCGGAGCGTAGGCTGTTCGGCATTGGCTTCCGATTGGTTCTTGCAGTTTGCTTCTGTCCATTCTAAACCAAGCATAAATCTGATTTCCATGCCGAAATTGCCAAAAGAGCTGTAATTACTTTTCTCCTTGACTGTTAAGACCCTTATCCTTCTGTTTAGCGTGTTACAATTAGGGATATTGTGTGATTACACTACTTTTGGAATTATGTGCTTGTGTCAGCTCCGACTCGCAATGACCGATCACTTCTCCCTACCAAGTTCCTACTAAGCCTCATCTTATGTCCTCCTTAAATATTACAGAAGCACTCTGAACTGATATGATTGATGTAACATTGAGTACTTACTTGCATTAATTGTTTTTTACTTGTGTTATTTGGCTGTATTGTAAATATCTCTGTATGCATTGTACCATTTGACCTGGGACTAACCAGGTCCATCTTGTAAATGAGCTTGCTCAATGATGTTCACCTGGACAAATAAAGATTTTAATTGATTGATTTCAGCAACGAATTAAGAAGAAGAATTAGCATGTATTTAGCACTTTTACTTATTTTTTTAACTTTATTTTAACTTTTACTGGTACACAAGTACAGTACATTTACCATAGGCAGGCATATCAAATGCATTGCAAGGCAATAATTTAAAAAAATTAAAAATTGACCATACAACAGTATTCCAGGAAGGATCTGTAATGCCTATCTGGATACCACAATGTCGAAAGATTTACAAACCATTTTATATGTAGAACAGCCAATGATTCACTATGAGCAGGGATGTAGGAACCTAACATATATTCTCCAGCATACAGCTCCTCTGTTCATACAGCAGAAGGGTTGAGTATCCCTTTGCACAAGACAAAAATGTATTTTAAAAATAATGAGCAACTACATAAAACATTTGCAGATGTGTTTAACATTCTGATCTGAAATTGATACATCCATCAGGTTAAATGCAACAAGAACTTTACACCATGAAATTATTAATTGGTTGATATCCCTGTCAGTGCTAGCTGGCAGGGAACTTCTCCCTCAATGCCACAGAGGTATATAACAGTATACAAAAAATTAGCAACTATATTTAAAATACTGAGCAAGCACTGCACATAAGGTCTAATTGTGACCAGTACAAGCTGTCGATGTTCAGTCAGTTCAATCGTGAAAGTTGCATTCCTTGAATCAAAGCAAACATAGAAAGAGAACAACCAGCTTTTAAGGAATGCACTCTTATGTTCAAATAGTAAATCCGCCTAGTGGTGATTGCTGCAGGAAAAGATAGTCCCAATTCAATAACACAGAGGGTCGTAGTTGGGGGATAGTCTCATTCCCAAGGAGGGTCATTAGTGGGGTCCCACAAGGATCAGTCCTTGGGCCCTCCTGTTCAGCACTACATCTCTGACATAAGGACAGGTATCAGGAGTGAGATGAGTCTCTATGGGATAACTCAAAACTGGAGGCGGTGGTGGATGGGGAGGAGGGAGGTGGCCTACAGGGGACCTGGAGGCTCTGGAAAGATGGTCTAGAAAGTGGAAGCTGAGGTTCAATGCAGGGAAATGCAAGGTACTGCACCTGAGGCCAGAAACCCGGGCCAAGTGTACACCCTCGGGGGCAAATGCTACAAGTCTCGATGGCTGAGAGGGACCTGGGGTGGTGGTGGATGTCAAGATGAACAACTCGGAGACTTGTAGGAGGCGCAGCCAAGGCCAACAGGATGCTGGGATGCATCGCTAGGGTGATCACCTCCAGAAGGAGGAAGTGATACCCCTCTGTATAACTTGGTTGGTGAGGTCCGACTTTAGTACTGCGTGCAGTTTTGGAGGCCACACTGAAGCGGGACATTAAACTCCTGGAGGGTCCAGAGGGCAACCAAAATGATTTGGGGCTTGGGGACAGGACCTATGAGGAGAGGCTCGAAGAGCTAAATATGTACACATTGGAAGAAAGAAGGGACGGGGGACATGATAGAGGTCTTCAGGTACATGAAGGGGTAAACAGGAGGAACAGTCAGGGTGCTTGAAGGAAGGAGGAGGGGCCACTAGGGCATGGGTGGAAGCTGGAGGGAAGATTCAGGGAGAAAGGAGGAGGTGCTACTTCACTGAGAGGGTGGTGGAGCCATGGAATGTGCTGCCTAGGGGCTGGTGAGGCAGAGGCGGTGGAGGGTTCAAGAGGGGTGGGACAGGTACAGGGGAAGGTTCTGGAATCAAAATCCAATGCAGTGAGAATATCCAGAACTGGAAAGGGAGAAGCCAGAGAAGGCAGGGAGGGCAACAAGGTCAGCTCCCAGGGTGGGGGCTGACCAAGCGTCTAATAGCGAAGACCGTTAGGCCTATTCTGCTGGCATTTTAGTATGTTAGTATGTTAGCTTCATGGCTCTGAAGGTCCCATTAGCACCGGACAGCTTTCTGCAGGAAGAAACTTCTCACCTGGTATGACTCAGCATCACATGACATTGCCATGTTTCAAGAAAGGGCTCTCCCAAAATGAAAAAACAGGACTCTATTAGCCTCCCAACCAGCACTTTGATAGAGTCCAACACAAGCACCTTATGTAGGAAACAATTGCCCCAGCCACATGGTTTCAAGTTAGGTGTTAATAGTTATTGTCAGTTTAAATTCACCAGATTTATTGTGGAACTAAGGCAGTCAATTTTCCTTTGTCTCCCCCTCCAAGTCCTTGTCCCTTGCCCAAATTCTTTTCCTATTTTATCCAGTAGTTTGGTGTTATCCTTCGGGTTGGAGCATTAAAAACTTTATCCATGTACATCCCTTTCAACTAACTTGCACAAGTAAGATGTGCACACATCCAGTTGCTGAAGTCAAGCACAGACTCAAAACTTTTCCACTGTTGGCAGGTTTCAAAACTGAGATCCAGGAAGACATGAATTATACTATAATGTATGGTAGAACGCTGTTAATAGCAGAAATCTATCTTTTACTAGTGTTGTTATACCATCGATGTGGCGTTGCTGTGTTGTTAACCCATCGATGTAACGTCACATCGATGGCATAACAAATTGGAATTTTGGCATTGTCATTCCCAAGGCAGCAAGACAGCCAGCGCTGTCAAAAGCACTCAAAATAAAACAGTCAAACAGTCATTAAAGCGAAAGCGTAACACCAAACCAAATAAAGGCAGCGCTGTATTCTCTAAAAGTCTGGATAACGATGTGAGCATTCATAATTGAGCAGCAAAACAAAAGCAAGAGAAAACAGAGTCAGATATTATGATGCTAGGCTCCTACCTACATGAGCCAAAACTGAATCTAAATCGCAAAATAACAGAACAGCCCCTCCACATAGCCTTTAGTTTGAATGGCGTGTGTGTTTTCTTCCGTTGATATACAGTTCACGAGTAAACTGTCAATGTTTTCATCCTAAATAAAAATGTTTTATTACAAACGAAATCGAATATATGGTTGTGATACTGCTAAGGTAAGAGTGTTTTTTTAAACAGGGTCCTGCTTATGCTCGAAAATGTGACAAAATACCGGGAAATACTTATTACACTATAAAGACAATGTATGGAGCCGGTGGTCAACCACACTATACTGAGTGCCTAAGTGGTTACCTTGGCAACTTTAGTTTGACCTCTCGGAGCTGCGCCTCGAGGGTTAAGTAAAGCTGCCAAGGCAACCACTCGGCACTAGCATAGTGTGGTTAACCAACGATGCCCATACATTATCCTCTATATCAATAGTTCTCAGACTTTGTCACAGTGAGCCTCCCAAATCCATGGAAAAGATTTTGAGCCTCCCAAAAACTTAAATAATCTTGGGCCTCCCAAAGAAAATAACATACTGTACTTTGCATAGTGCACCATGAATAAATTGAAACCTTTGGGTACTTGGCTCATATTCAGTTCTTTGTCTTATACTGAAGTGGAACCTTTGAAAAAGAGCTCCTGTGCTCAAAGGCATTATCTGAATAACAAATAAATAAAATAAATAAATGTTATTCAGCTTACTGTAACCCCCTTCACAGGCCAACCTACTTGCTCTGCTATTTTATTCTTGAACCATTATTACCCTTTGTCGCAATACCTTCATGGGTCAGACTACTTTCTCTCTTTCCTCTCTATACGAAATAACCTTCCTACATACTTTGCCTCTCCTGTCCTTCCCTGCTCGTAAGCAACTTCTCAGGGATTACTTTACTCCTTCCTGCTGTTGCTCTTAGCACTTCTATGTTCAACCCTTGTATTTGGGCTGTTCTGCCATCAGGCTACAAATTGATCTATTACCTCCTCTCATTATTAGTTTATTGTTCATATTTGTTTGCACTATTGTTCATTGTGTATTTCTTGATTGTTTTACAGTTACCTTTTGAAATGTATTCACTCCCTACCCTTCTCCGGATATACCTAAAATGAGCCTTGGCTCATTCACCTTCCTTCCTTGTCACCTATTAGTAAATAAATACACGATTTACCTACTATTATCCTCTTTCAGTTTGCTTCATCTTTTCACACAAAATATATAAAACTCAAAATTTAAATACAGCACTTTTCAGACTTGCTTGAGCCTCCCTGGAACAGGTTGGGGCCTCCCAGGAGGCTGGCCTCACCATTTGAGAACCCCTGCTCTATATTATTCCATTCCCACGGGCCTTTCTGCTTGGCTTTCTGTAAGATTTTAAGACACAAGCATGGAGCTACAATAATAGGCTGCTCATTTCTTTACTTGTAACCATAGCAGCAAAGAAAAAATACATTACATTAAGTTAGCCCACTGGACTACTACAGATAGAGTACTATACATGTATTTACACTACAAGTCCCTTAAGTCCATAGAATTCCATGATGCCTCCTGATCCCAGCATACTCCTGTACCTATAACCGTTCATTCCTGCCTCTGCTGGTCCTCTTCTTTCCTGCTAACCATAGTGAGATGATGTCAAGCAGAGCATGGTTTCCGATAATGTGGTCGGAAAAATATTTTCAGTAATGTGGTCGGATCTGTAATGGTGGTCGAGTATCAATGCGACATGGAGCTGCAGCCAATCATCAGGAACCCACCCCCACCTTTGCAGCTGAGCAGTGGGAGGCATATATTGATATGGCTGTGGACCACAGGATGAAGGAACTAGAGCCAACCACTTACAACACCACCTTGCAGAAAAGGGCCCAGGAAGGCAGAGGAGACCTGGGCCGCACTGAGAGTGAGAGATATTTACAACTCAAAGGAGGAAACTGGTCATCAGATTCCCCTACCACCTCTGAGTTAGATTATTTTACTGATTCCTCGGAGCAGGAATCTCAATGCCTTATAAGCTCTTCTTGTCCTCAAAAGAGCCCGTGGAAAGAAAAGGAAATTCTCCTTAGATAAAGGAAAGCTTGGGAAGCTACTACAAAAGTTTAGAAAACTGCAAGGGACTGCACAGGAAAGACAAATATCTATTCTGCTACAGGGATGGGGTAGAGACCAGGGCATTCAGAGGTGTAGCTTTCACAGAGAAAAGATTAAACAAGAGCGGCTTCCAGCAATTGGTCAAGCCACAGGACATGGGTGACATCCCTAAATGACAGGCAAGCAGACCAGGCCTTGCCCATAGACCCGAATCCAGCAGAAAAAGAATACTGGGCAAGGAAACTTGAGGAGGCAGGTTCAGCCAGAAGGTTCCCCGAGGCCAGAAAGACCCATAAGAAAACTAAACATAGACAGGACAGTCAACTAATCCACCCCCCACACACACACACACAAACACGTTCCGTGCCTCATTCGATTGAGAACTTGGATCGCTCCAGTGGGAGGATCGAAATCCTTTTTTTTTTAATTATTTTTATTAACTTTTCCATATTATAATACATTAAACATACAGAAATCATACACATATACATAAACAAACATATAAATAACTAAAAGCAGTGCAATTAAAATCCAACCACAATTCATATACCTCTGTTTGCTCATCTAGGTCCATTTCCATCTCTACAATATATGAAGGTGCATTCATTCTTGAGGGGACAAAATAAATCCTGAATATTTAATTGGTTAAGACATCTGGCTAGATGCTACTCCTTGTTCATCTCAATCGCCATTTCCATCTTATTGAGGAATGTCGAAGGGTGTATACAAAATTATTTAATTTGCCCTATATTGGTTATGGCTCTTTATTATTTTCCTTTCTCAGGTAAGGTCTCAGTATTTGTACTTCCCTCCTGGGTATATATTCCCTTTAGGTCTCATCTCTCCCACCTTCTCTCCCCTAGGGTCCTTGCCCTTGTTTGGCCAAAATCTCAACCACATTTCTCTGATCCCTTTCGGCCATATAATGAAAGTAAGGGAGCCATCTAGCCACATATCTTTCTTTCTGGAGCCTAAGCCTTGCTGTCAGGTGTTCCATCTCCATCAGTTTATCAATATTATTCCACCAGGCCTTTTTATCTGGGATCATTGGTGTCAACCATCTTTGGGTTATCACTTTCAGTGCAGCTGCAGTTAAGATATTGAATAGATATCTATTTGCTTTAGTTCTCACCTCTGCTGGCAAGCCCCAACACCCATGTAGGGGTGCACATGGCAACCTCACCTCCAGAATCCGACCACTTTCTTTAATGATCTCCACCCAGTATGAATACAATTTCGACATGACCAAAAATGTGTGTATGATCACCCACTTCTCCACATCCCTCCAGCACAGGTTACGTGAAATGATCCCTAAATTGTTGAGTTATAACTGGGGTTCTAAAGTGGCGCTGTACCACCCTCCACCTAAAGTCCCTCCAGGCAGGAGATGCTGTGGTCATGAAAATTCCTTCAAATCTGGCCCCATTCTTCCTCAGTTAGCTCTGTTCCCATTTCTTTATGCCAGTTTGTTTTAATCTTACTTATAGGTTCTGTTTGTAGTGTTGAAAGTAGGCGTACTATTTGGGCCACTCTCCCTGTAGGTTGCGTTGAGGTCAACAGATCCACCAGCAATTGTGATATGATTCTCATTTGGTTGTAATTGAGTTCTGCCCACTCTACTAAGCAGATAATGCTTGAATTGTAGAAATCTAAAATGTTCCCACTGAGGTAATTTAAATTCCTGGGCTATGTCTTGTAATGATTTTATCGATCCCTCCTTAAAAATTGTCCTATTTTAGTTAATCCTAACCTTTCCATATTTTGAGCCCCTCCAATTTGAAAGGTATAAAGTCTATACATGCTCTTAAAGGGTGTCCAAAGACTGTTTCATATGGAGTTTATGTTTTCTGCATATCTCTGTCCACGTCAGAATCAGATTATGCCCAAACATTACTATAATGGAATCTTTGAATATTTTGATAATCCATCACCAGTATGTCCTCCAGCAATGGCACATCTCCCCATCTCTGTCCATGCGAATTTCCGCCTTATTCATATATGAAATAAAATTTTGTATCTGGGCTGCCCAGAAATATCTTCTAAATTCAGGCAGGGCCACACACCCTTTTTCTTTTGAGGCCACCAAGATCGACCATTTAATCCTTGGTCTTCTACCATTCAAATAAACTTGGATATCATATTATGCATTAGTTTCCAAAATCTTTCTGGAGGCCTCACAGGCAAAACTGTGAATAAAAATAAAAATCTTGGTAATAGATTCATGCGGACTTTCTCAATTTTGCCCATCAAAGTGAGAGACAGTTCCTTCCATCTCATACAGTCTTTCTGTGCTTCTAATAATAATATAGTGATTTTTAACACATAATAAATCTAAATCTCTGGGTATCCAAACACCCAAATATTTTAAACCATTTGAGGCCCATTTCAGGCCATATAGGGAGCAGTGGGAGTGGGTCTTTGGATCTGCAATGGGTAATAGCTCTGTCTTTAGTTCATTTACTTACTAGCCAGAAAATGAGCCAAACATCTTGAGCTTATCTATTATCTTTTGCACATCCTTTACTGGGTCATTTACATATATTAGGGTATCATCCCATACAGTGGTATGCGAATATCTCCCAATCTAATTCCTTGAAAATCTGGTGTTTGTCTAAAATATGCTGCCAGGGGCTCTATACTTCATGCGAATAGTAATGGTGATAGAGGACACTCTTGTCGTGTGCCCCTACCTATCTCCAGGAAATCTGAGATCAGGCCATTCGCCTTAATCTGTGCCCTAAGTTCTCATGTAAATTGGCTATCCACTCTGTAAGCGGGAACCAAAACCAAAGCCCACTAATACCCTTTGTAAATATTTCCAGTTTAGCCTGTCAAATGCCTTTTCGGCATCGACCGACATTACTGCTTGTAATGTTTTCTTTGGAAGTTTCTCTGCCTCTGCTATTGTGTTTAGAAGTAAGTGGATATTATCCTGTATATGCACGCCCTGGCATGAACCCTGTTTGGTCCGGATGTATCAACTCACAAATTAGAGACTGTAATCTTACACTTATGGCCTTGGTAAAAATCTTGGCATCTACATTAAGCAGTGATATTGAAGATAGTTCGAACACATAGCTGAGTCTCTGTCTGGTTTGGGAAGGATTGTTATCAGGGCTGTACTCCATGATTCAGGCATCTGCCCTTCTCATGGACTGTGTTGCATACCCTAGTCAAAATTGGGGTCAACTCCTTGGCAAACTTTCTATAGAACTCGACTGGAAGACCATCCGGTCCTGTTGTCTTACCACTTTTGAATGATTTTAGGGCTGCATTTATTTGTGTATTTGAGAAGGGCTTCTAACTGTTCCTACGATCCAGATAAAGAGGAGTTTCAGCTCTTTAAAAATGTCTCCATTACATCGCTTTGATTTAAACTATTTTCCTCTCTGTACAGCTCAGTATAAAATTTTTTGAATTCGTGTAGAATTTCTTCTGGAAGAACTATTGGGTTCCCAGGTTGCGCCTTTATTTATTTTAATTATATATTTTCTGCTTCTTGTTTCTTAAGGCACATGGCTAAAGGCGATCCGCCTTTTCCCTCCCTCATAGTATCTTTGCCATGTAAAGCGTAATGTATTCTCCACCTGCCGTAATGACAAAGCGTTAACCCTCTCTCTGACTTGTTTTATTTTAGGTTGTAAATCAGCTCTTCTGGTTGCTTTATGTTCTGTTTCCAATTGTTTTAAAGCTTCCTCCAGCCTTAAGATAAGCTTTCCTATGCTGTTTTTTTTTTTTGAAGATGCATAAGATATCACATGACCTCTAATAACTGCTTTTAAGCAGTCCCATATATATTTTAATTGTGTCCCATCTTATCATTATCTTGTAAAACATTTTAATCACCTCTTTAGTTTTGTCAACAAATTCTTTGTCATTCAGCAGGCCTAGATTCAACCGCCATATCCCTTTTGTTTTAGGGCTCCCCACTGTAGATGATATACTACCAGAGAGTGATCTGAGAGGGCCATGGGGTAAAAGCTTATGTCTTTCTATATCTTTAACTATAGTACCCATTTCCTCTGTATATATATTCTATCAACCTTGAGTATGAGTTGTTGGCAGATGAAAAGGATGTATATTCTTTGCCCGAGGGTTAAGCAATCTCCACGGTGAGTCAGCCCCACCTCCTCCCTCCAATGTGGACAGTAGTTTGGAGCACGTCCATGACCCCTCTTACGTGGTGGCACACAATCCAACAACCCATCCTCTACACAATTCCAGTCCCTGCACATATTACCAGTCCTTCTGGTAGTTTAGCTAATATTTGGAATACCCTTCTTATAAATTCCCCTGTAGGGGTGTTGGAGCATAAATTGAGAGAATGTGCATGGTCTTGCCTGAAATTGGCCTGTAACCCGTACTAATCTTCCAGAGGCCTCAGAAAGATACTGATAATTGAGAAGGGTTCCTCTTCTAATTAATATACCACCCCTGCTTTTTGGCCTATGGGTTAGAAGCCCCAACTACCTGTCCACCCAGGAGCATCTTAATTTCATGTGCTCCACGTCGGACAACCTGGTTTCTTGGAGACATATTATATCACATTTGGCTTTTGGATCTCTTGTAGTACTCTGGCCCTCTTAATTACACTGTTTATGCCCTTCACATTTCCAAGTTCCTATTTTTAAACTACCCATTTTCTTTTCCATTGAGACCTCTTCCATCTCTTTTGCCCTCTGTCCGCACTCTCCCCCATCACACCTTATACATTTGCCAGATAACAAAAAATAACATAGTAAACAAACAGTTCAGAACATGAACATCAACATACAAACTTTTCAACATAATCTGAACACTCCTCCCCTCTCAACAAACCCAAGGGTGGAGCATGATATATATTTTATACCTATGATCAGAGAAAACCTAACAAAGTAGAAGACAGACACCTCCTGGCAGTGTGGAGTCTGTAGCTCCACTAATGGAAGTGAGGCTCCACCCATATCAGGGTAAGGAGAGCTCGTCCACTGGATTCACTTCTCCTCCCTCACTTATTTGTGAACTTCCGGATTCCCGCCACTCCTGCCCCGGCGATCCCCTTATCATGAAGAATAAGCAGGGAACAAAGTCCCTGAAATCCATTTTTTTAACTGTAAATTTTATTAAATTTTGATAGTGGCACACACGGACAATCGTATTGTCATTGTCAGTACATCATTTGTACACTTACATTCACAATACACTGTTAGCAATTATACAGAAGCTCTCCTGAATATCTGGGTGAGGAAAGGACCCTTGAGGAGAACTTATTTTATCAAAAGGCGCAAGAGGAGGTTGGGTTAACATCAAGCACATACGGTTACAAATAAGATCAATCTGGAATGGATCAACGGACCTCGCCCAGCCCCTTATGGTACCAATTTCATTAAGGGATTATGTCTGGCCTATGGTTGGCTATGTACATAAACCAAGCCACCCATCTGTTCATTAAGAGGGTCATCTCTGCTGCAGTCGACTGTCATACTTTCCATACGATAAATATCATTTATGTTGTCTTCCCATTGTGTAACTGTCGAGGGGAGTGGGTTGAGCTAGAATCTGGTCAGTCCTTTTTAGCTACTGCAAGAAGAATGTTAAGCAAATAAAGTGCATGTCTCCTTTTAACTTGTGGGAGAAAGTGTAAGAGTATTGCCATCTCTGGTATCAGAGGCCCCAGGTCTGGAGACAAGTCCCCAAAGCTTGTCCCACTGCCTGCCAAAATGTGGAGATGATGGGACAGGACCAGAACACACATGTGTGGGTTGACACTTCACAGCTGCAGTGTCTCCAGCATGAGGAGTCCCATGGGATATGAAATTTGGCAGTAATTTATGGGGTGCGGAAAAAGCAGGACACCACCTTGAAATCTGACTCAGATTTAGATAGGTCTATTCCCCACTCCTGGCAGAGAGAGATGTCAAGTAAGTGCAAACACCACTGCCTGGAGCTGAAGTTCGAGGGAGGTGTCAGAGACAGGCTTGAGACAGCCGTCTGACCCAGATGCCCCAGGCGATCCCCATTTGAGTGGGTTCTGACCCAGATGCCCAGGCGATCCCCATTTGAGTGGATTCCTTTATCCACTGTAGTAGAGTACCTAATTTCACAGCTGTGCAAGCCACTGGACTGCAAAGTGCGATGTAAACTTCAGTGGGACTGTCTCAGACCAGCCCTCCCTAGCAAAATGGCCCTTGCCCTGGACTTTGACAAACAGTTCTCCATTTACCTGGGAAAGGTGGGCAAAGACGCAAAGAAGGGCTTGGATAAAGCCCCATATGGTCAAAGACAAACTCCTGGAACTAGCTGGACCTCTCCCTCTAGTCAGTGATGTAGTCCAGGAAGCTCTGGATGATGACACTCTCTGGACCCCTCACACCTAGAGGACATTATCCAAAGGAATCTGCTTCTTGGGTAACATGAATGTTGCTCTGTCCTCAGAAGGAGGAAGTCAGCTTTCATAACGTTCCTCCCAGACTCCACAGACCTGGCCTACCAGGACACAGGCATGGAGGCAGATGGATGCCTTCAGACAGCCACTCCTCAAGGAGCTTCATAAGCTGGGAGATCGTGAATCTTCTATCAAAATATGCAGGTCTCATTCAGAAACAGGAGACCACTTTTTCACAGGGACGGAAGGAACAGGGGTCCCACCCTTTGGCCAAAACCATCAGCAAGTGTGTTTCAAACAGGTCTCAACTATGGGTACAACAACAACAACAATCACTATGGATATGATTCTTTCCAGAGCAGGAGGAAGAGGCACATGGACAGAGGCCATGCCAGAGTTAGAAGGAACATACCAGATGAATCCCCAGCCACTGCAGGTAATATGGCTCACATCCTTCCTCAACTTGTTTTGGTCACAGTTCCACTTCAGTTGGGGTAGGATGGTACATTTGCAGCCAACTGGCATCAGGTAACCCAAGACCAGTGAGTCCTGGAGGGCCTGGGGTTCGTGATCAACACCATAAATTCAATCCTCAAACCTTCCCAGACTGTAACTTTTCTGGGGTTTGATGTGGACTGCATTTTGGCATCCCTCAGACTGCCTGCCAAAAATAAAGGAGACAAAAGGGAGATCAGGCAGGTCCTGAAGAAGGACTCAATTTTTCTCCAAGGCATGGCCAGCATTATAGGACTCTTGAGCTCCTTAATTCAGGCTATCTTGCCAACCACTCCACTACAGGACCCTTCAGAAGTTCAAGATTGACTCCTTACAGTAGACAGGGTCTCTGGCCCTACCAACCATTCTCAAACCTAGTGCATTCAGAGCTCATCTGCTGGCTTTGCCAGACTGAGACCTGAAATGGACTGGTAATTTTCATGACAAGCCAAACAGGTAACAGACCTGGTTGCCAGGTTGTCTGGCTGGGGCACTTGTTTGAAGGGGTCTTCATGGGAGGCAAATGGTCCCTGATGAAGTACCCTTCACATCAACATTCTGGAGCTACTAGCAGTGGCCTTTGCGATCCAAAGCTTTGTGAAGAAAAGACAGGTTCATCAGTCCTCCTCCGCATGGACAGTGTGGTGACGGTGAGGTACATCAACCGTTTGGGGGGACCAGATTCCCAAAGCTGACAAAGATAGCCAAAATGTTTTGCACTTCTGCCTCAGAATGAATGTTCAGTTCCAAATCATTCACATTCCAGGTCTGGCCAATGGGGCAGTGGATTGGGGCTCAAGGTACATAATGGACTAGGAGACTTTCAGCTTTGTCACAATATAGTTCTCATGACTACAAACAGGAGAGGTACCTGAATCTGGACCTGTTTGCCTCAAGACTCAATCATCAAATGCAGAGGTTCTTCAGCTGGTGACCAGAGCCCTTGGTAGAGGCCATGGATGCATTCCTGCAGAACTGGGAGGGAGAAGGAGGCATACACCTTTCTCCCCTATGCAGAACAAAAGCCTGTGGAGGGGTTGTGGGATAACAGATGGACCAGACACAGAACTTCAGGTTCAACACACAATCTCTGTGTGATGTTTATTTAAAACATGGAATAACTTTAAACAATGGCATATCCCTTCTTCAATACATCAGTTTGCAGCAACAGACTATGCATGTCCTTCCTCTGCACTTAGTCAGCACTTACTGACCCACTGATCTACTGATCTATCTTTTTAGTAAAAATTATTTCAATCCCTATGTTGGCCTTGTGTGTCTGGGTGATGGGGAGCTCAAAAAACAACAACAAAACAAGCTAAGACAAAGAACCTCAATGCAAAAGCACTGAAGCAAGGGTTACATAAGGCAATAAAGCCAAGTTTCAAAGAAATACAAAATCACACATACCTCCATAATGCAAAGCATCACGGGATGTATATGCAAATCACCATGAAATTTTAGGCTGGTTCAGCTTAAAGCAGGAATGCATGGTGCCAAAGGCCTCTCAAACAATCTGTAATTTACATGCATTTTAAATAACACAATGGGGTTTTCTGATATATCTACCCGGAAACTTAATTTCTATAATACAGTCACCTAGTACTTTTACCTTTAACAAAAACACCTAGTGCCTTGGTATTTTCAACATTTACAGGTTTCATACACATATGGTATATACATCAAGGTATTTTATGACATGGTGCAATTGCATACTTAATCCAACAACGAGGAACACACAGACTGTTGTTTTACATTAGCTCGGAGGTCACCACAATAAACTCCTGTACGAGGACCTGAGAAGGAAAAGGAAAATTAAAGAGGACACTATAGCATAGTCAAGAAAGGAGGGTCCATAGGGTGGCCAACCTTATGGACTAGAAATTGTAAAAGATAGATTGAGCTAAGAAATAGAAGAACTATTGCAACAAATTTAAGAAAAGGTCGGTCCTCAGGAGTGCCAGGATCTCCCTGTCACAAAGCCCAGATCAGAGACAGAGGCTTCAGTAGTAGTGGTGACCCTGGTGTGGCAAGCCCAACCATGGTACCCATTACTACTGGAACTTTCAGTGGATCTCGATTCTGCTTCCCCAGGCCCCAGGTCTCCTGAGGGATCAGAGGCCATCCACATCTTCGTCCTGGAAGAGTCCTTGACCTTGGTGATGTGGATGCTTTCAGGGGTACCTGGGCAACCAGGCCTTTCGAAGGAGCTATCAGCCTTCTCTGACAGCCTTGGGCAGGGGCACTAGGCCGGTATACATGTTGGCTTGGAATGGATGGGCTCGCTGGTGTCTTTCAAAACACCTGGATCCCATTTCAGTACCTGTGACACAGGTCCTAGAGTTTCTTTACAGAGTGTACTCCACAGATAAGTCGTACAGGTACATCAGTGTATTACAATCAACCATCTCAGCTGGGCATGACCCAGTTGAAGGCAGGTTCATAGGTCAACTTTCTTTGGTCTGCAGATTCCTCAAGGCTTTGCAGTGGTGTGAGGCACAGGGCCACCTGGGGCGTAAACAGAGTATTCAGATTTATTTATGTGTGTCTTTGGTAACTGGGTGAGTGAGCTGATCCGAAGGACCGATTTCAGTCACGACCTGGCACACAGGTGGCAGCAAGCATTCTACAGAAGTAGTAAAATACAGAGAATACAAAGATATGATCACATCCAGATACAATGTAATTAAGCTAATAGAGATACAAAGCAACTATTAAGCAGTACAAGGTGAACACATGAGCTAAAACTAAATTGTTTGAAGAGTGTGGTTCTAACCAAGACCTGTCCACAACACATCTGTCTGTGAAGTTGGCTACCCTTCTGTGTCTGATCGCCATTAAATGGGTCTCTGATGTCAGAAACTTGGAGGTCTCCAGGATGTCACAGACTGTGGATGGTGTACACTTCAAACTGACTAGGCATGCTAAGACCTCCACTCAGGGAGTTATGTATGCCAAGTTCCAGGAGGAACCTGCTGCGCGTGGTCCACTGATAGCAAGCATACACAGAGGACAGAGGTCTGGCGTGATCACGGTCAGACTAGCTTCTCATCACTTTAGCAAAACCGCACAACCCAGTCACGGTCCTGTTGCCAGGTGGGTGCACTAGACAATGGCGGAAGCAGGTATCGACCTGACTCAGTTTAGAGTTCACTCCACCAGAAGTGCCATGTCAAGCCAAGCATTTTGCTGCAGCATTCATCTAGGAGACATTATCAAAACAGCAGACTGATCCAGGGACACTGCATCTAAACTGTTTTACAACAGACAAGTAGAACAGAGTGTAGTTAATGTTGGTCTACTCAGGGTTTTGCACAAGCTTATTATTGTAGCCACTGAGATCATGTCTTAAAAATGATAATTTTCCTAGAGCACAGCTTGAAAGAAAATTATGATTTTAATAACAACTTGGAGGCAGAGATAATAGTCCCCCCACATTATTTATCTTTCCTCAGGTTTGGCTTAAGAAGTCCAGGACTAGAGGAGGAAGAAAGAAGAGGAGAAACAATGAGATTCTATTTACTCTGGTGATGTTCCAGTTGTAGCCCAGTTTAGAATGAGCAAGCAGTTCTGGTTGCACTCAATGACCTCAGGAACAAATGCAGGTCCAGAGCGTATGGTGAATAACGTGTCTTTTATTTCAAAGGGGACCCTGAGGAAGACTCTGCAGAGTTGAAGCACTGGTGTAGCTCTGTTTATGCTACTGTGGACCTTTGGTCCTGTATTCTTTACTTTGAAATAAAAGACACGTTATTTGCCATCGTTCTGGACCTGCATTTGTTCCTAAGGTCACTGGAGTCGCTAACCACAACGCCATCAGCTTTTGGAAGTTTGGGCTTGCTGCCTGTCTGTGTTGTTGCACCAGCCCTACCCACGCTTTTATGGAAGAGGATATAGTCCAGTTCAGAAGGACAGTTTCAATTCCAGTTGTTGCAAGTTATGGCAAAGAAGAGGATGAGCAGAGGTGAGAGTAAACGGTTATATGCAAGGGAGCATGCGGGATGAGGCGCGTCATGGGATAATATGGACTTATAGCGTATGGTGAGGGCTTGTTCAGGATGGAAATCCATTCTAGCTGAAATGTTGTTGTACCACAGTTCAAAGATCATGGAACGCAGTTATACCACACTGTGGTACAACAACATTTCTGCTTGTTTTGAAAGGGCATGAGCTGCGCTGTTCAATGGAACAGCTGCAGCAACAGAAATGGCAGGATCAACCAGACAGTCGGAGTGGCAGCACCATTGACAAGAACATGACTTCAGCAGGATCAACCAGATAACTAATAAAAATGCAGGATCGTCTGGCTCGGGTGGTGCAGAGGGCTGAGGTGCTGGTGTCTTACCTCGAACACACCACGGCGACCGGGTTCGGGATCGGACTCGGGTCACTGGGGGTCGGCAGAGGCAGGAGAGGAATGAGCGTCCGGAGGACTGCTCTCCCTCTCCTGGGGTGGGTTAGAGGTGATGCCTCGCCTGTAGTGGCCCCGGTGGAGACTGGGAGCACTACAAGATGCGGCTCAATGACGGTGCCAGGAAAACACAGAAAATGGCGCCTGAGCGACCGGATGACGGCCCCTGGACCATCGCCTATAGAGCCTCCAGAGAGCCAGGACCAATCTCAGCAGCACCCAGAGCCGAAAAAGGAATGCCGGAAGGTAATTTCCCCAGGAAGAAGGAACCTGCCAGACGATGGGTCGTCAGGCCACCCTGGGCCAGCTGCAATATGAGATCGGAAGCTGGCGCCGGGTGGGTTCAGAGTGGAGGACGGGAGCTTCTTGGCAGAAGGCCTGAAGGAGGCCGATCGGACACAGGAGGTAAAATAAATAATGCAAAAAAACCCTGCAAGATCAACCAGATATCTTTTTTTTATCATCTATTTTTGCACCGACCTGCGAGGAACTCTCTTGGCATCCTCCAGTGCCCCAGCTCTACCTCTGTGCCTGAGAGGCCTCCATCTCCTGGCACCAGCCTGGTTATCCCCTGGCTCTGAGCCCCCCGAGGCAGGGCTGCCCTATCCACCCAGGGCACTCTATCTTGAAATCAGGCCAGGCTGGGCTTGGCCCAAGAGAGGAGGGCAACCCGGCGGAGTGTGGCTGAGAGGGTGGAGGTGTGCCGCCATCCCTGAGGTCAGGGATTTTTACATGTAGGTGTCCCCGGAGTGCAACATGCAATGACAACCGTGTACGGCTGCCTGCTGACATCTGCCACCTCCTGCCCCAATGTTCTGGCTGGTGATCCTGCAATACCCCGATCTCCATCGAGGAGAGGACACCGAGCAGCCCAGGATCCCTCCCCAGGGAGATGAGAGCTGTCCTCCGGATGCTCAGTCCTCCCTCCCTGCCACCCGCTCCCCGAGTCCATCTCCGAACCTGCTGCCGCATGGCGCAAGGTGTGGCGCCCAGCACTCAACCCTCAGTGCCACTGGGCCGGTAACCAGATATTTTAATATAACTCAAGTGATTGCCTCATCTAGTCCTCTTGCTTAGCAAGAGATACCACCACCATGTTTTTTGTTTTGAAAATCCCGCCCCACATGAAAACTTTTCAGCCAATAGTAGCCCACGCTATACATGTAGGGACATCTGGACCCCAGCAACCACATCACTGACCCTAGCAAGCAACGAGAAAACCGGAATAAAACGCTGCAGAAAAATTACTTTTCTGTTCTAAAAAACATTAAAAGCTTTTCCACTTTATTTTTAGGGGCAACATACACTATAAAAAATTGTGGATGGGCAACTCCTTAACGGTGTGTTGTGCCACCGGGTTCTGATTTCACGGACCTCTCGAGGTCACCGGTATCAGTACCTCTTGGTGGCACAACACACTGGTTGTGCATAGTTGCCCATCCACTATTCTCTATAGGACTTGTAGTGCAGATACATGTATAGTACCCTATCTGTAGTAGTTTGGTGGGCTAACTTGATGTAATGTATTTTTCTTTGCTGCTATGGTTACAGTTGAAGAGGAGAGTAGCCTATTATTGTAGCTCCGAGTTATTATTAAAATCATAATTTTCTTTCAAGCAATGCTCTAGGAAAATTACCATTTCACCTCTCCCAATTTGCATGCTCAATATGGCTAGGAGTGTGCAAGGGTTTGGTTTGTTGATGAGCAGGCGTGCGGGCTCCACCTGGAGTGATACGTAGACTTTGGATAGCAATGGGTCTGCTGAGAATTTAAAATGTTCCCAGAGGCATTTTTAATGACATCTCTCAGGACGTTCCTCTTCAGTCCCTTCTGGCAAACCAAGGATCCTCACATATGTAGCCCGCATTGTGTTTTCAACATTTTCAAGCCATTTTCTCAACAGCATGTTCTCCTTGGTGAGCTGTCTGGAAACCATGAGGGCCCTGTCAGCAGTTTGCTTTATGCTTGTGTGTCTGAGGATAGATCCCTCCCATTTTATCATCCATGGTTTTCAGTTGAGTTTGGAAGTTTTTCATGCGCTCATCTACGCAACTGGATCACTCTGAGCAAAGCAGCATTAGAGGGCTGTGAGAGATCCGTTTCCAGCTGGGCTTGTGGCGAGTCCTTACTTGTTCCCAGGAGCTGCTCTTTGGACTAGACTCCTTCTTCCACCACCTCCCTGCTTCTTAAGTCAAACCATGCTGCTCTTCCAGACATTTTATCTACTAGAATCAGGTATCCTTAGATTTCTCTCAGGAAGATCTGTAGATTGGTATCAGTTTTATAGACCTTGGGAGCAAAATTATGTTTTTAATTGTAGTGGCAGCCATTTTGCACATCGGCAGCCACGCACAACCTTAGAGAATTGCATGGACCAGTTTTATGGGAAGGGAATGTTGACAAGGATACCTGGGAAAATCACCCCTTACGAAAAGTGCCTCTGGTTCTTTTATTTCCACCTGGACACCCACCAGGACAGCATCAGAGATGGTCCAAAGAGACCTTGGTTTAAACTCCACAGAAGGACAGCCCATCTTGACAGTACAGCATCCCGGTACCGCACTTGGTGCTGGATTTTATGGTCTGAGCCCAGTACCAGTGTGGGACTAGAACCCACAACATTCTGGCCCAGAGGCTGATGTGCTACCAACTGAGCCACGATGACACCTATTAAGCAGTAGAAAAAATGAACTCTAGGGTCAAGAACTTTATTTTCATGCAAACTAACCTGGCAATGAAGAACAAAGGGAAGAGTAACATACACTCATGTGAAATATACTGTAAGCTGAACTGTGTTTAAATATTAAGTTTTACTAAGTTTTCTCAAAAGTGACAAAATCACTTAAAGGTTAAACACCCACTTTTCTAGTACACATAGTACTGTAATGTCACTGCCTTTATATTTATGCAAAACCTCTACTGCTACTACTGCTGTCCCTCTGTTATGGACCCCTTGTAAAGAAGATGCTACCTGTATGGGAAGCCCAATCTTAGGGCATTACCTTCAGCACATAAACGCCGTGTTCAAGATTTTGCTCAGTGGGATGGAACCTGTGCAGTGCGTTGTCTTCTGGGAGACCGGGCTTTGTGAGCTGGCTTTGTCGCCCATGGCTTGGGGGCTAAGAGGTGTCGTTAAGTTGGTGTTCGAGCACCACTTGCTGGCCAGTCAAAGAGCTGCACTTGGCAACAGCTGTGATGGCACTGCTCAGACACTCTCCTGGCCAGATAAAGGCACAGTCACGGTGGACCCAACTGACAAGGCAAGTGATGGGAGGGAGGGGTGAAGGAGGAAACAAAATAAAAAAACAATAGCTAGATTAACAGACCGGAGGCAGACAGATGGGACACAAATATGTAGACAGACAGCCATACAGACAGACAGACAAATAGATGAATAGGTAGAAACATAGACTGTGACAGCAGAAGGAGACCAAAGATCCAACAAATCTGCCCTTACTAGACAGACACATATACAGACAGACGGACAGACACACAGGCAGATAACCCTTTCTCTCTGGTGTTCCTATGATTTGTACTGCCCGCACCACCAGTATTTATTTTATAATGTTAAGGCTGGCTGCCAGTACTTGTGGTCTGGATTGTTACCTGAGCTGTCTTTGCTCATACTGGAGTACCTGTATCATTTTACTGACTCTGTACTCCACATGGTATCCCATATCTGTCGGTCGTTTTATTATTTATTCAACTCCCTCCTCCTGTACATACCTGGAGACAAGCTTCTTTTCCTGCTCCACGTGCCTTACCAGCCAAATAGTTTAAATAGATAAGGCAAACAGACAGATACTGTCTGTAGATAGATAGACAGACAGAGAGACAGAAAGACAGACATTAGGTTTTACAACCACTAGCAAAGCAAGCTGGGCTAGTGACTAAGAAATGGCACTGACCCCACAGAATTTTACACTGGCCCACCTGTTATACAGTCTGTACTGAAATGTTACCTTCTCCCATACAAGCATACAGGACTAGTGAATGGAACATTTGACTGACTCGATTTAAACTCCACCCACATTTGGCTGGGTGGCCTGTGCCAGCATCGACCCGGAGATACATACATACATACATACATATTGACATAGATGAGGTTGCTCGATAACCTGGTTAGTAAATGTATGCTTGACAGCAGAATTAAACAAAAACAGTGCCACGACTGCAAAACAATCTTTCCCCTGCCCAATCCTTACCTCCAAGTTCAGTGCCTACCTTAAAGGGATGGTATTTTCAATCAAAAATCCAGTATGCAGTTCCACCTCTACCTACAAATTCCTCCACACCACCAAGAGGTCAGCTGGGTCTGCCTGCTTTAATATGTGATACAGGAGTGCAGCACCCTGGCTGGGCAGCACCTTTCTAGGAAGTCTGGGTGTTCACTATGATTTCATTACTTCACTAGTTCCCATTCCTACAGCATTCGACTGTCTGAATCTGGTGCTACCCAGCCAGAATATAGAGCACTCCATATTATACGACTCAGATTCAAGCTGCCTATCCTCATAGGGTGATTATGAGTCTTTGGATTGGCTGAATTGTATATTGGATTTCTGATTTTATTTGAAGGCAAACACATCCCTTTTAGTTGTGTGCAATCACCCTGTGAAGTTCCATTTCCTGGCTATCTGGCCACATAAGTATATTATCAACAGTGAACATACTGTATTTCAGGAAACCGCAGCCAGGATGTTAACAGAGCCACGTCCCGACTCCCAGCAAGGGCTGTAAGGAAACACCTATGGTGAACTTCTGACTACTGAGCACCACAACATAACAGAGGTATAAGGATCTGAAACATGAATATTGAGATCAGAGGCAATCAAGAAACAGGGTGGCTTTGTAGTCTGATCTGCAGAGATGTCTGATTTGTCACTGGAAACCAAGTGACTTGGGTTCAAATCCACCACAGTCTGTGACTCACTAAGTGACTTTTTTTTTTTTATTTCAGGACTGACTCACTGAATGACCTTGAGCAAGTCTCTTGACTTTGCTGTACATTCTTCCCAGTTGTGATATTGGATATACTGAAAATGTAATGTTGCTTCTCAGCTGCACACCTCGCATTTGCATCTACAAACCAACTGCAAAACACATTGGCAAGGCAAATGTTATTTATATAGTGCCCCACCCAGGGCTCAGAGCACTTTACAGTTAAAGCAATAACCCCAAGAATTAGAATCAAAATTTAAATAAAACTAAAAGCTTTTTCACAAAAGAAACATTTTTAAAGAGGCTTTAAAGGCTCTACTATATCTTAGTGGTTAAAATGTCAATTATATTTATATCAAACAATAAATTATATTGCAAAAACAAGAGTGCAGTAATTTAAAGCAGAATACAGTACATACCCCCAGTGTGGCTACTAATATTCCCAGTGCAATTTCACACCCCACAGGTGCGTTATCGAGGGTAAGGCTTATAGTCAAGGATCCCTCATTATATAGTATCACAGACATGACAGCATCACAAATATCATCAAGTGCAACATATTGACTTCCCCATTTTCTACAAATATTTATAGAAAATGGGGGTCATCAGTATGGTTGCACTTGATGATGTTTGTGACTCCACTGTGCTACTGCTACCTGGGTAACCACAGATGCCAATGCAAAGTATGAGCTGCAGATCGAGATAATAGCTGGCAAGTGCCAGCACGCACCACCATTCATCAGTGTGCATGCCCATCACTGGGCCTTCTGTCAGTGTCTTGGGATGGGCAGAAAAAATGGAAAGACTTCCAGAAGAAGCAGCATGATGCCACCCATGCATCACATGCACTGCACTGCCAACCAAAGCACCCACCACCGACTGCACTTCAGCTCTGTCAGAGGGCACTGGCCCACTGCAGAGTTTTATTTAACTCTAAAAATTGATTAGCGTTTTGCTCATAAAAGTTCTAAAACATTGTGAAAATGCATAGCACTTGCCTCACTGTGTTTAACAAACATAACACTTCTAGAAACCTATATAAATGCTTTCTGTACAGTTAGTATTGTCCCAAGAAAACAAATGCTAATCAATTATTTAAAACCCTGCACTGCTTGGCAGCTTTGCCTGGGGGTTAGGCTAGGGAGGACCAAGTGGTGGAGCTAAATCCCAGAGAATGTGTGTGATGGGACTGGATGGAGTGGCCGGGCCAAGTAAGTGCCAGCTAGGTAAAAGAAGAATAAAATACAGTAAACTGAAAAAACAAAAAAAAAAAGCAAAAGGAATAAACTGCAATGTCTCCCAAGCAGACAGGACTAGATTTTCCAGTATTCAGGAAAACTTTCTAAAATGTGATATTCAGATATAGTCGTGCTTATATTGCATTAATTGTCTATACTTATCTTCCGCTATTCTGTATTACCGTGGATATGTGCATGAAAATGACATCTTAAATAGTTATAACATCCTTTTCTACTGCAGGTTTAGCTTTTGACACCTCCAGAGCTGACACCCTAAATTCTAGCTTACCTATTACTGTCCCTACACCACTGACAATATCCTCACCTTTCCCATTTCAGTTTAAACAGGTAGAAGACCTTCTGCTTCACCTAGATGTAAACAAAGGTGCTGGAGCTGATGGGCTAGGACCGTATTTCCTGAAATCTGGGTTCCAGTACCTAACTGCTCCCATCTTGCACCTGTTCAACTTGACTGTTAGCTCCTGCATCTACCTGATATCTTGAAGATAGCACATACTTCCCTTTATTCGAATCAGGAGACCCTTGGACTTGAATAACTCACCGAATTTCCTTTCTACCCTACTCTCTAAACTCCTAGAGAAACTAGTAAATACCCAAGTAAGAGATTATCTCGATAGGACAAACTTAATAAATACAACCCAATCTGGATTCAGACCAGCTCACAGTACTACCACTGCTCCTTACCACAGTTACAAATGATTGGCTCCTTGCCTTGGACAAGAAACAGATCACAGAGGCTGTATTCCTGGATCTTAGCAAAGCTTGCACAATCGACCATGCTTTACTCCTTGATATGCTAAATTGTCGTGGTGTAACTGGCCCAGCACTGAGTTGGTTCACCAGCTACCTGTCAGGTAGGCAGCAGCAGGTTAAGGCAGAAGGTTCACTCTCCCCACTCCTGCCCCTCATGGGGGGTTCCATGAGCTCGATTCATGGACCTCTTTGTTCATGATATACATAAACGCTCATTAGGATTAATATCAACAAAGCTAAAATACATCTATTACATGAGCGACCAGTTCTCTACACCTCCAAACCCTCAGTGAATGAAGTATGTATCGAGCTTCAGGTCAAATTGATCTCCAACAAAATCTTTTACGGGTCCAAACTTCTAAATTCTAAAAAAGCTAAGGTCATGTATTTCCATTCCAATCATCTGACTGCATTCCCAAAAGCTTCTCCTCATTGCCTCCCATCAAAACCCTCCTCAGCACAACCTTGAAGCTGTTAACAAATTTAAATACCTGCTGCTAGAATTTGACCACCACCTAACATTCGTGCCCATATTGCATCAATCTCAAAAAACTGAGGAAAGAATCGATTTCTTTTAGAGGAACAAGTCCCTTTTCCCAACTGAAGCCAGGCTGAGATTGGTACAGACCACGCTCAACCCTCTCCTTGATTATGCCGACGTGATATATGGTCGATGTTCAGACTCTCTGTTGCACCCACTTGACAATCTCTACCATAGGTCAATAAGATTCATCACAAATGTCCACCGCTGCACTCATCACTGTGACTTACACACTCCTTGCTGGATTTCCTGTCCACGAGACGTTCATCCACTCTCTCACATGGCTCTACAAAGCCCTTCTGCTAAAACTCCCTCTTGCATATCTGGCCTTTTCAGTGATCTGCCTGCCACTATCCACTATGGAGCAGCTCATTCATAATGTTGGACATTCCTAACTCACGCTTCTGCTTTGGCAAACTGGCCATAAGTCATGCTCTTTCAGCTGCTTGGAACATAGCAGAAGCTACCCTCAAACTTCAAAATCTTGTCTCACTAAATAACTTTAAAACTCTGGTCAGCAGCAAATTGTTTTACTCTTGTTTTGTCAACCTCATAAATAACCAATATTCATATACTTATCCTACTAATTTTACTTACCTCACACCTACTTCTCATTTACAGATGGCTATAGTAGTATTTAATGTCCTACCAAGAGGGTAATTATTCACCCCTTACCTAAGCCTTCTGTCCTCCTGTCTATTCCATCTTTCTCATCACTTTATCATCATGACTGCCTCACCTAACTTTCCTACATGCACAGTTCCCCTGAACATCTCTCGCTCCTTTTCCTGCTCCTGCTGTACATGCTTCCTTTACTCAGGATAAGGCACTTATATCATAAGGTCTAGTACTTATGCCTCTGCACTTGTCCTTAATTTTAATGCAACTAATGTGACTGTTTGGATTGTACAACTGTGGAAAGGACTTCCCTTCTGTACATTTATGTATCTAACTTGTTCTATCGTGTTGCCTTTTGTAAATATTATTTCAGTATTGTATCGTGTGTTTTGCCAGATGTATTTCTTGTACAGTGGAAGCTGGTTATAGCGGACTCATTGGTGTTAAACAAAACTGTCCGCTATCCTCACCGTCTGCTGTAGATGGAGACTGTTGAATAGTGCTGTACCACAATGTAAATCAATTGGAGACAGCTCCACTAACACTGTGGCATAGTACTTTAATGCTACAGAGCTTATTTTGTTTTTTGTTCAGCTGTGCTGGCTGTGTAGTGCTGTGAGGGAAGTGCTTTTGTGGCTGGGTAGGAGGGTAAAGTACTGTTAAAATCAAAACTTTATTTTCTTTCTTTAATATCTTCACTATTTCCAGAGGATCGGGGTTGATGTGCATTTTTCAAGTTTTAAATGTTTTTCTGCATAGTCCATAATCTTGCTTTGTCTCCCTGCTTTCAGAGTGTACAGTTTCCAGTCCCAGTCTGTTCGAAGTTAAAATATCCCAATCGGGATAAATGTCTGAGCGCTGTTCCATTGCTCGAGCGCCAGGGCATTCCTGTTGTTAGAAGCCATGGTGAAGAACGGATGAACAACAGCCAGCAGCCAGCTGTGACAGGGTAGAATAGGACCCTGTCCCATTCGCTTGGAGAAAGTGTTTAAATGCAAGGATCTGTATTCTTTCCTTTTCTGTCTCTTCTGTCTGGTTAGCAACCAAATTTTCCTGTGAGACTTTCGGACTTGATCAACTCCGAACAGTCTCGCAATCCTTTGCCTCTCACTGTCTCTCTTTTCTCTTACTTGTTTTTCCTCCCTTGCATATCTACATCTGGTAATATAAGAATATGTGCAAATCAATATATGGAAATGAAACTGATAATGGGATCACTTTTGTTTAGAAAACATGGTATTACTGTTGAAATGTGTATATATTTATAATTTGAGATAATAGTAGAAACCTGGAGGTTACTTGAGTACAAATGTCTCAGCCTTCTGCAGCTGCTGTGGGGACCTCAGGAAGTTCTCAATGTTCTAGAAGTTCCTGAAATTTACAAAGAACAAGATGCTTGCAAAGGATGGGTGTTGAAAAGACTTATAAAACAGCTAAGCTGAGCTGCAAGGGAGATTTTTTTACAAGAAAGATTTTATTTTGCTTCTGTACATAGTTATTCTGAACAGGTTAATTTTATTTTATGTTACTGCTACAAATAAACAGTTTTGTGGTATTTTTCAACTGCTCCTGGGTTTCTCTGCTTCCTGACCTGTGCCTCGACAACACCAGCAATCTGGGTAAGTGGGGAATCCTTCAGTCTTTATTTAGCTGTCAATTAACACCTTCTAGTGAGACAATGAGGTTGGGAGGGTAGTGAGTTGTGGAACTGACAACAGTAATTGACCGCTAATAGCTTTTCACAGCTGCAAAGCATATGCGCTTATCGCTCATGCTGATTGCTGACTGCAACGTGGCATGCGAGGCTTATATCACAAGAACTTGACTAAGAAATGTCCGCAAAATACACCACACAATGTCCTTTTAAACAGACGAAAGTGAATAGCAGTCTATACATAGGGTTTGGGATGTCACTTTTCGTCCATTTAAACCGAATGTCCGTGAAAAGCAGGTGCACTATAAGTGGAGTCCACTGTACCAAGTTGTCCGCTCAGGACCTCCTTGCAAATAAGCGCGTTTAATGGAGTTGTTTCCTGCTAATAAACTTGAACTTGAAAATCGGATCTTTGAGGTGCTGGCCAGGTAGTGCAGCGGCAAGGCATCTGCTCACTGCTCCAGCAACCCGTCTCAGGAACAGACACAGATTTCAGTTGGTCGGCTGGGAGAAGAAGCAAAGAGGTTCCCATTTGACAGCTTGCCTCCTTCAGAGAGGAAGGAAGGTGCTCCATTTTCTGCTGACTGACTGCCGCCCAGTGGAGGCAAAGCGGCAGCACATGCGGAGGCTGCCTCAGGGGTTGGGGACTCCTGTGGACACTGATGTCTGCGGCACACAACTGCAGATATGCACACTGCATCATTGCATGTTGTCAGTCCCTAGGAAAAATGGGTGGGAAACCACTACAGCGGCAGTATGGCAACTGGCCAATCACAGACCCCGTGACCATCAACCAGGCACCCAGTTTCAGACTGGATCCTGCTTCCACTAGTGAAAGCACACTCCACAGAGGGCCCCACTGTGTGTGTGTGTGCGTGTGTGTGTGTGTTGTGTGTGTGTGTGTGTGTGTGCGGGGGAGGTTGGAATAAGAACCTGAGGGAAGTGAGTAATGGGGCTGATGGGGCTAGTCAGATGTGAAGCCTCCTGGCAGATCAGAACCAGAAATTACAGACTGGAAAAATTAGATCTTTTTACTTGACCTAATGTTTTAAAAGTATCTGAACAGGCATTTTGCCCTGGTGCCTTTTAGCAAACCTCCCTAAAACTGTAGATAAAGTGGAGCTGTTTAGCATTCTATCTATGTTTACCTCTCATTTCTTGATTCAGTATTGGTTGTGTCATATTTAAAAAGTTCCCAGCCATTTCTTAATTCAGTATTGGTTGTGTCACATTTAAAAAGTTCCCAGCCATTTCTTAATTCAGTATTGGTTGTGTCACATTTAAAAAAGTCCCCAGCCACCTGGATGGCCCTGCAAGCGCATTGCACTACGCTGCAGGTGACCAGGGTAGGTCACGGTTCATGAATGGACTTAGGTTGTCACACTGGGAGACAGGCCAGGGTGCCAAGAGGCAGTGCGCCTCAGTCGGGAGGGCTGGGGAAGGTTTTGATGCCACAGCAACCCTGCAGGCCAGGGAGGTCGCTTCTTCTGCAGGGATGGGTTGTGCTTGCACAAGGCCCATTAAGATGCTTCCCATTGCCACTGGGAGGAGGCAGGGACTCAGACAAACTGGGGAGAAAACAACACCCCATCTACCGCCTTCATGATGGCTCCAGCCTGAATAGGTAATCCCTGATATCAGAGTACATTCCTGGATGGCAGTAGGGCAGGATAAAATCCAGATTGAAAAAATAAGAAATACAATCTCAAAATTTTAATGCATTTTAAAAGTTCCACTTGAATTTAACTCTAAAATGACACCGGATGTGAGACGATGACATCTTCAGAGCGAGACCGCTCTGTGTGCAACACTGAATACCAATGGAGCCCTGTATATAACGTCCATGACTGTCCCTAAATGTGCAGTGTATTATATTTATCGCTACTTAACCTGTGGATGAACTCTATGCAATGGTGTGCAGTGGGCTAGCGAAGAACGGGCTGAGAATACCGGCAAGGGATACGCCTCAGGCCTGGGGACTGGGCAGGTGGAAACAGTGGAGAAGCAGCTCTATAACTAAAACCCACCTCACAGCAAAACACTGCAATGTCACAAACAGTATTACAACTCCTCAGAGGTTAAAGCAGGAGGAACCGATGATGTCTGAGACACACATGATCTTGTTTTCATACAGATGTCCTCAGTAATACAGAGTATGGGAAGATAAATACAGCAGGTTAATGAATATTAGCTGAACTGGGCCTGAATCATTTAAAAAGTTTCCCAGGATGCTGAAAATCACTTCAAATACACAACAGGCAGCAGCGTGGGAATGAGGGAATGCAGCTTTAGATGGGAGGCTAAGTATTCCCTCAGATGAAGGAGACTTGGTGGGGTAATGTCCTTTAATTGCCTGAAGTGGTGGTAGCGGTTGTGGATTGGGTGAGGCGCTTGAGTCCCACCCAGAACGCTGTGACTGGAAGTAAAGCAGGGTATCAGGAGGGCCGCAGACAATTCTAATAGAAAGAACATTACTCAAGCAGAAAGCCAAACCACTAGAGACAGCATAATAAAAAGAATATGCGATATTACAGACTTGGCCTTTTCAAGCAGACCACAATGGCTTTAATGACGAAAGAGAGACAAGAGGATGGAGGAGGTGGAGGGATGCATCTGGCTGGGGTCTGAGGTGACTGGAACACAAATAAACAACTAAACGTGAAATCATCTCATTGTAACACAATCTATTTATGTGGAAAGGACTGTCATGTCATAAACACAGAAACAGAGAAAATGTAATCAGAAAAAGACCATTGGTCCCTGCAGTCTGCCCTGTTATACCCCATCCTACCCTGGCACCTATTATCTAGTCGAGGGTTTTGCCCTTGCCTCCCTCCCCGCCCCCGGCCATACTGCCATCCCCGTGAGTAACTCTTAAGCTTTTTACTCTGTCATAGCCATGTTTATGAAGACCCCAACGTTATTGGGCTTACCTGGTGTTGGTCTCCGCTTGTGCCCAGCATCCTTACCGCCTCATTTCCCGGTTCATTTTGAGCCCCTTACTCTCCATCTGGCCCTGGACGTTGTTTTTCCTTGTGAATGTGGTCGGAAGAGTAAAGCCGCGGAATTGCCACACTGCTCCTGCATGAATATGCAAACGGGCGGTCCGCATTACGCGAGTAGCACATCCCGGTTTTCTGCACTTCTGCTCCACATCAAGGGCTCCTCTGTGCTCCCAAACCCCAGAGTTGGCATAATGGGGTCCGGAGATACGAGGGAGGCGGTGAGCAACCCCAAACTCTTTATTTTAAGAGCGCCAATGGCTTAGAGGATCTGCCTATGAATAATGTATAAGGGCTTATGAATATTAATGAGCCTGCCTGCTGCCAGGGTGTGGTGCAGTGTTTCGCAGCAGCGACAGGTGAGGAGTTGGTTTAAAATATGGAACCTTTGATGTGGATCAGAGAGCAGTGGGACTACTATTGGACTGTGGGGAAAATTTATAAAAAGGTTAAATTGTGTGGCTACAAGAGACTCTGTAAGGTGGACAGTGCTGGGGACTGTATTTACAGCATCCATTCTTGTTGTTTCTAACCTCTGCCACAGCCAATCAGAAGTCAGTAGACTGTGCAGAGGGCTCCTGGGACCGAAAATGGACTTTTGGGAGAAATAGGAGGAACTTTTCTTGGCACCCAATTTAAGGGCCAATAGGGCCAAGTTGAGTAAATGAATATTTGTTCTGTGTGACAACAGCTGCAGCCAATGAGAAGGGGCTGCTGTAAACCGATAAAAGGGACTGTTTTGCCCACCAAAGGAGAGATTTCTGAGTGTGCAGCCAGAGTGCAGGAACAGAGATACTGCTGAGGGCTTGCTAGCCCTGATGGCATGTCTGTTTGCCAAAGGCCTTGTCTGGCCACCGTATTGGTAAGCTGCAGAATGCCTGAAAGGAGCATAGCCCCTGGAAAAGGAACTGGACTGTGAGAAGTTCCCAGGATGAGATCTGAACCTGTGGCTGAGTGAGTTTACGGCTGAGAATTTGGACGCAGCTGCTGAGATTTGAACCTGCAACTGAGTGAATTTGTTTCTGAGAGGAAAGCTGCTGCACAGATTTAAACCTGCGGCTGTGTGCAGGAAAGTTAGACCCTGCAGCTAGTGTGAGAGACTTTTGAAATCTGTTGCCAGAGAGAGAACTGACTGCCTTGCAGTGCAGAAAGAGCCAGTGGAGTTTGGCAGTGAAAAGCAGAAACTGTAAAAGTCATAGCCTAATCCCACAGTATCTGCAGCAGAGAACAGTGAGTGCCAATCATCAGTCTGGGTAACCACCAGCCTTCTATGTACCCAGACTAAAGAGGAGACCACTGGAGAGGAAGACGTTGAGAGGCCTGCCAGGTGAATACTGCATACAAAGGACCCAGGGGTGAAGATTGGAAAGGCCTGGCAGGTGGGGACCAACATTTATTGTTTCTTCAGGCAATTGCTGCTATGTTGCAACATCAACTCCTGATACCCGCATGGTACCGTGAACTCAGTTTCTGCCACCCCTTTCAACTTCTGAACTGTAAGTACCCCAGGCTGTGACTTTGTGGGAGTCTTTTTTAGCTAGCTAGTCAGAGAATTCGGGGTTAAGTCCTGTGCAGGACTGTGCCAAGATTAAAGCTGTGACCAGGCAGAAATTTAAAATTTTGCATGTGGTAAAACTTATTGGGCCCTACGTAAGCTCCTCAGCGTTTTCTTCATGGCGGTGTGGTACCCACCCAAAGGACTTTATAGATTTTGGGCAGCTGCCATTTCCAAGTCAGGTGCACCTTCGTAGGTGGTAGGTGGGGACTGTGGGGTTAAAAGTGTTGCTACAATTGATAAAGTTGTTACGCTTATTTTTCTCCCTTTTCCTGCTCCCAAAATAAAATTTGTTAATTGTTAATGTTACATTCTGGCACTGCGACTCAGTCATGAAAGTTGGAATTGTTGTTGTGGGGAAGGTACAGGGGGCAGTTACTATATTTTTCTGGGGGTATTAACCTGCAATTTATCTACAGGTATTTCCTATCACTACCCCAGGTGGAGTGGAGGCACCACGCCACCTGTTGTTCCCTGCATCACTTGTTTGCCAGAGAACCTAGGACGGCCCTCTTGAGGTGTGTCCAGGGAAGACCCGAGGAAACAGCTGAGATGAGTCCAAAAGGGCTGTTACATTTGAAACTATTTATGGTGCTTGCACCCATCCTCTCCAGGCTCTTCCATGGCTCAGCCACTCTCTGTAAAACAAAACTTTCTCCCATCCCCGCTCACAGCTTCCACTCATGTTCCTGTGTTTTTGATTCACTATTCTTGTTGAATCTTTTCTCACAGTCTAGCTCGGTCATTCCTTCTGGGAACTTGAAGATCTCCGTCCTATCACCCCTCTACTTTTGATCTTCAGCAAATATATGTTCAAAGCGTTAAGCTGATCCTCATATGATCTGCCCTGTAGCTCTGAATCATTTTGACCACTTTATGCTGCAACGCCTCCAATCTGTCTTTGTCTTTCCTTAGGTGAGGAATAATCAACTCTGGTGGGACTCAACCCACAACCCTTGAATGACTTTCCTTACTATACTAGAAGTCTAATGACTATCCATTGCACCACAAAGCCCTCGCAAACAGAGGATTATGGTCTCTGCTGTGGGATAACCAGCAGAACAGGTGAACCCTGAGGGACAAAGATCCTGTTTTCATGCAAATATCCTTGGTAGACAAGACTGAAACAGCTTGAAGTTTTTTTATTATTTTTCCATCCCATCGAGGCTGCCCTTAGCCTAGTCCATGAAGTTGGAGACAGTAAGGCTCTTCTGTGCTGGGCAGATGGGTGGTGCAGAGCCCAAGTGTCTCGGCATCATCCTACTGTGGTAGGGAGGGCTTTTCTCACCTGCTGTATATCTTACCTGAGATGCTGGGCTGTGAATGCATGGCCAAGCATGCAACAGGCATGTGCCACAAGGCCCCATGCATCCCCCTCACTGCCATCCCTGCAGAGCCTGCACTGCATGGGGAAACCCAAGTGGCACTCAAGTGGCGGAAACAGACTGCCACACACCTGGATGAGGAGAGCATTGTGTCATCTGAGATGCTCAATCCTCTTAATACTCCCCCCACCACAGTCAGTCCCCCATGATTCAGGCTCACTCTCAAACGTGGTTGCCAGCATTATGGAGGTACCCCACAGCTGCACCAACAGGCTGGCCCCGACTGTGCAGCTCGACGCTCTAAATTTTGGGGAACGTTCTGCAATTAGGTTCTGCTGATGCCAAGTGTGACTTTTTTTTGATTGGTGATTGTAACTGCCAGTCCAGGAATAGTCAATACATGGAATACACTTCCACAGGAGGTTATGAATTCAGATAGCATTACTGAATTGAAAAGTAAACTCGACAAATACTTATTCTCAATGGTCGGGCATTAAGCCCCCTTGTCTAAGGAGTCAGACATAATAGGCTACAAAGTCTTCTGTCTATCTTTTAAACTGAGTATAGTACTGAGAGTATAGTCTGCTCGAAAAGGGAAATGTAATAATAATGAGATGATGGCACACACCGCTCCCTAACTAAATGACATTGTAGTACACCTGATTTGGTTGACATGTTAAAGATGTCCACGGGAGTGTTTCTGTGTTTAGACACAGCCTCTGTGCCACTTATCCAAGAAAAAATGGAAAGAGACTGCGCACAACGAATGTCTGAGATGGGGAGTGTGTAGCAGGGCTGCGAGGTTGACAACCAGTCTACAAAGTGGTGCTGCAGTCGCTGCTGGTCACCGACACTGCAAAAAGTTAAAGTAACAACAAAAAGTGTTGAAACTCATTCACCCACTCACCAGTGAACAGAATGCAAAATCAATGTCCTTCACTTAAAATGGAGCAGCATAGTGGCTCTAGATAACTATCAATGACCCGACTAGTTTCAAAGCAACTGCGTCATTGTCAGAAGTTTTTTATTTTAGTGCATCATTCTGCTGTACAAGAAACCTGTTCCACTTATATTGCATATATTTTCTCTGTTAATCTGCCCATCATTGTTTTGTTTGTAATTAGACATTTCTGTTAAAAAAAGTAACTGTGCATACAACTTCATCAATACAAGTAGCATTCCATATTCATTGGTTACCCTAAAGGAACACAAATACCATAAACTGATACACTTAGCTGAGTTGGACACACTGCACTGTATCTTTCTGCAGTTGACCTCATGTATAATACAGGGATATACAATAGGGCCAAGTCAAAATATGAAATTTGTCTTCACATGTTAGGGGCAGGACTATAATTCACAATTGTCAGACCCACAAGTGAGCTGTGAAAGTGTCCTCTCACAAGTGATAAAAAGCGGTGTATTTTGAGTCACACCATTGGATGCTCAATTTATACAACATCAGTCTATTAGTTTTAGCTTTGCAGTCTTCTTTTGTAGCTTTAACTGTTTCTCTTCAATTTCAACTGCCAGTTTCAGCGCTGCAGTGCATGCAGTTATTGTGATGTCATCAGCATTGTGAAAACTGCTCTCGATTACTTCAGTATGCATTGTGATGTATCAAGCAGGACAAGGTATCATCTGTGGCATGTCCAGCTCAAGATAACAGGATGTCTTGTCAGCTGGGTGTAAGATGTCACTTTTTATTTGCCATTACTATCTCCACTGGTGTTGTATAAAAATAAAATAAATCATCCATTAATTGTTTTCACCCTGCAAAGGGTGCCAGAGGAGACCTTTCTTAACGGAGAAGGTGGTGGCAAAGTGGAACACACTACCGGCTGAGGTGGTGGCATGTAACACAGTGGAATGCTTCAAGAAGGGCTGGAACAGGACAAAGGGAGGGTAAGGGGGTGGCTGCTGAATAGGGAGCTAGCTGCAATATCGAGCAGCCTAGATAGACCAGGATGGCCTTTTGCTGCTGGCAACTTTAGGTATGTTCATATGTTCGTATTAATCCTTCCTTCTGCCCCCCACTTCATCAATGTCTCTATATTAGCCTCCACTTGTAATCCTTGCATTGTATTTGCCCGTATACGGAGCTGTTTGTACCTCCAATCACCAAAGCAACGCTAGTGTTCTGAATCCTTCTGCGACAGCCTGCCTATACTGACCTTCTACACTGCCGTGTATGACCCTATTTAATCTTGTACTGTAAGGTAAGGCTTGTTGTGTGCACTGTGTAACTGCTGTTTGGATATCATCTCAACTAGAGTTACCCCCTTCCCAGGACATACCTGGAAATGAGCCATTGGTTTAGTGTACCTTCCTGGCAAACAAAAGTTGGAATAAATATGCAGGGACATAAAACTGGAAATCATACAACAGTTAAAGCAAAGTACATCCACAATTTGTATAATTTATTTATTTAACTTTCTATTTTGTCCCTATTTAACCTCACCAGCTGCCAGGTCCTCCTCCCATCTGCCCAAGCCTTTCTGCCCACTGTAGGAGGCCTCTGATGATCCAGCTAGCTACTCAACACCCTCCCTAGAATCCCGACTGTAACATGCAGCTTGTCCCCTGTGGGTGGACCCCTGGTTCAGGGATATTTCACTCAGTGATTAAGGTCCAAGAGGAGGTGCCGCACTATGCAGGAGGAGACAGTAAGGCCCTACTGTGATGTGTGTGTGTGTGTGGGGGTGACTGTAACTGCTTTTGGCTGCTAAATATTTTTTCCCACCAAGCCTCCCATTTCCTTTTCCAGGGCATTGCGCTGAGAAGCAACCTGACAGAATGCCTATCAGGGCCATCAGAAGGATATGGAAGCTCAACTCTACCTTTGAAATTCTCTGCCAACCCTACTCTGAACTGTGGTGCCTCTACATCATTCATTAGGTGAAGGAGGTGCAGATATAAGACCACTTCAGAAGGACCAGTTACTCCTTTCCATACAACATATCCTCCTTTGGACCACCAGGGGCAGCTGTGAAGAAGAAGCGCTGTCCTCTCTCCTTGAGGCAGGAGCGCCTGAGATGGTCACCAGAATCCCACCTCACCGTTGACACCAGGCATCCCAGCCTAAGGGTGTGAATCCAGGTTGTCCAGCTGGCAAGAGGTAGTGTTCCTGCTGCACTAGCTGGCCAAATCATTCAATACCACACCACTGAGAATACATTTGCCAGATGAATGGTGTTATGTTGTCAACAGAAATACCTGCTATCAAAATAACAAGATGGAACAGTCTACCAGCAGAGACAGTGGATATGAAGACAGCACAGGCCTTCAAAGTAAACCTGGACAGATTTCTACTTACCAAGGGAATCACAGGGCACGGCATCCTAGAAAATAAGTACATGTATGAAAAGCATACTTGTGGGTACCGTGATGACGATTATGGGGGGTAGGACCTGATGGACCTAGAGTCCCTTCCGCCATTAATATGTAGTAGTATTATATAATGGTTATTAAAATGTTGTTAGAAAATATTTATTTATATAAATATATATATATATAAAACATGAAATTGATTGCACATAGGAATAAATGATTTGATGTTTTTGAAAATGTAATTTATTATTTTTTAAAAACACTGGCCCGGATATTCAATGGTGTTGCACCATGCGCAACCCCCAATGCACCCGGCATGATATTCAAAGGCCTGGCTGGCGCAACCCCAATGCGCCAGGGTGCATTCGTAATGTATGCAAGCGCAGATGCAGGGGCATGCCCATGCATATGTGGCACATCCCGATATTCAGCCCGGATGTGCAGCGCATATGCTGGCACAACCCCACATGTGCCGCACTGGTGCACAAAGTTGAGCCGAAAAAAGGCTCAATGCCAGCCACCACAGGCGGGCGGCTGTAGTGCATGGCGCACACAACAGCTGCCAGCGCGGGTGGCCACTCGCCAGCAGGTATACCGTCCACAAGCACCCAGCCCCAGGAGACCTGTGCTCCCCGCCTCGCCTGATCATGGGCATATGTAATATTAAGAATCCCGGTGGTCCAGTGGGAAGTCCTCATCGACGGGCATACTTAAGATTTTTGATGGTTCAGTAGCCTCGCCGATCATGGCATGTTGCAGACACTTCAGGGGAATTAGTGGTGTCCCGGTCGCCGATCGGTACGTTGCTCCCACGATACAGGCCAGTGGTGCCTCTCACTCCTTCCACATCTTCGCTACTCATCACCTTCCTACTCCGGCGGGCAGCAGCACACCGCCTGCATGCCGCCTGGGTGTTCCGCTCTAATGACAGCGTATAGTATGCTTCGTGCCTTTGTTGGTCCACTGCGTGACCATCGGCATCGATACTATACTTGTACTACACAGGCCCCATGTGAATGAATGCATTCAGTCACATAGTGGACCTGTGTAGTACAGTATGGTTCAGATGCCCATTGGTCCATGCAGTGGACCAATAGGTGTACAGAGCGTACTATACGCTGTCATTCAGCTGGTGGACGAGCGCATGCTGGCGGGTGCTGCCACCCGCCAAGACGGGGGTGCTGGGTATGGGGACCTCTGTGGGAGGGTGGGGAGGCGGGTACCACTGGCCACCAGGTAACTTGTTCTGGGAATCCAGTTCACGATTGGGCAATGGGGCTCACCCATTGGACCACCAGGGACTCTTACTTTACATATGCCTTACGGTGATTGGGCGGGCTACCCACTGGACCACCAGGAATCTTAATTTACATATATGCCTGCTATCGGAACAGGGGCACCACAGGACCACCAGGGATCTAATCATTACTTGTGCCCGCCGATTGGGTGATGGAGGGGTTACCACTGGACCACCAGGATCATGACTGTACCTTATGCCCGCAATTGGTCATACAGGAGCGGGACCGTAATGGCACTCAGGTGTCGATCCATGATGGCTGCAGCCTGGCAGGGTGCCAGGCGCAAGTCACCGGATCGGCATATCGCATTCAAATTGGGCCATAATGGCATGCAAGTGGCTAATTGCACCTACATATAATGGCCTCATTTGCATGCCCCATGCTGAAAATCGCGGGTGATGTGCACAACTGCACCTGTGCTGGCCACCCCCTGCTCCTGTTCTTTGTCTTCCGCTGGCGCACTGCCACTGTGCACCGTGCACAGTGTATGCGCCTCATGCCATATTCAACAGTGCTGAGCCATGGTGCAGCACCATTGAATATTGTTTGTCCACGCCTGGCGCAGCCCAGTTGTGCTGCACCCAGGTTTACGCACTGCCCGCGAGTCTGAAAATCCGGCCTATATGTTTATTAGAATCGTCAATGTAAACAAATACATAAATCAAGAGAAAACATCACTCATATATAATCCAATCATATATTGAAAAAACCTGTCTCAGTTTTGAAGTATTATACATTAGCATACTGTGTGACTCTGAGCAAGTCACTTAAATGCCCAGTGCTCCCAGGTCGCCCTCAAAACAGGCACTTGTACCTAGTGGGCCTTACCGTTACCAAAGACTAAAATAAAAAAATAGAATTTAGCATGCATGTATAACAAATCATTTAAATAGTATATGATACTATAACAGACTTAAATAGCTAGTGGAACAAAAACAGGAAGACAGGAAAATTATACATATTTTAAGTAGTAGTTTATCATAACTTTTTTTCTAAATTATTTTTTCTTCTGCTGATTAGAAAGTTTTCTATGTTACAATATTGTGCTGGATATGTGGAACATCTCTCAGCTCAGTCTCGCAGCTAACATATCGATCTCAGTGCCCCACACTACATTATCAACATTGTGATCTCACTGAGAGTGACATCACAGGTGACTGACCTGGCAGCTACAGAGTGGCTGTTCCTAAGCAGCAGTGATGTCACAGTCAGTGAGGTCACAATGCTGATGATGTAATGGAGGAACAGAGCTAGATATGTCAGCAGCCAGGCAAAGCGCTGGTTCACATCACACCTACTAACATCAGGTACACAATCTTCTAATTACCCAAAGGGAAAGAAAAAGTACTTCAGATATAAAAGGTAATGGTTGACTGCTTTTAAAAAGTAATACTAGTTTTAGGCAGTACACTAGCTCTTTAAAGCTAATTAGTTATAATCGCATAGTAAAGAAGGAAGAGAGAGAGAAGGAAAAGTACAGTACAGCAAAGGGAAGGAGTAGTAGAAGTGAGGGTTATAATGGCTCAGGTGTAAGTATGCAAACCCATAAGACAGTTTATTTCTATCATACAGTTGGGAAAATTATTCTTTTGTTTGAGATTTTAGCAAGTTACACAATTCCCCAAATTTCTTATCGAAACCCAATAAATTAGATTCAGTCCATGTCAGAGTTTTTCCAAGCTAATTAGAAGGCTGTGGGTTCTATCCCCACCAGGCACTTGTTAATATCCCAATACTGACACTGTAATGCAGCATTAAAAGTGGCACTCCTGAGGTGCTATCTTCGATGAGGCGTTAAACCGAGGTCCCATCTGCCTGTTCTGGTGGTAGTTCAGGTTGATGTTAAAGATCCCGTGGCACTTCTCAAAAGAGTAGGGAATTTTCCGTGTCCTGGCCAACTTTCCCTCCATTCACTAAAAATACCACCAACAGCTTCATCTGGTTCAAGGTCAGTTGGCATTCATCTGTATCCCCTTCTCCGGTCGTGTCTGAAATAGGCAGAATTTCTGTAATGCACTTACCCGGTCAACACAAACTAACTGAACTGAACTAGGTCTATGAGTTCTGTTATAGGGCAACTGAGAACTCGGTTTCTATCCTTAGGTGTGAATTTTCCACAAAGTATCCTAAAATACATTTTTTCATGGTCATTGTGATTAATCTCCTTAAATATAGATACTATTTTTGCCAGAAGTTCTGGATATTCAGACATGACCAAAACATGTTTATTACATTTCTGTTAGGCAAGTCACATTTATATATTTATTTATTTTGATAACCAGATAGGTATGTTGATGTGAAGGTTCCTTTTTAGGCACAGAAGAGTACAAGTCAAATATTTATGCTATTGTAATTTATTTGAAATTCTTAATAAAAGACTGCTTGATAAAAACGTTACAGGCTATCAGGCCTGATTCTAAAACTCTTAAACCCTTTCAGGGGTTTGGGTTCTAATTTAGAACTAGAACACCCAGATGTTCAAAGCTGTAGGGGTTCTAAATACTAAATAAAATGCTTTTTCTTTTTGTTTATACATCCCAATAACAGGAGATGCCAGTCTGAAAAACAAACTAAGTATGGGGCATTACATGTTAACACGTTTTCTTGTGACACACCTATTATTATTCCAGTCTCTTGTGCTCTGTGATTTTCAATCACATTTAGCTGTATCTCAGGGCCAGAGTTAGACAGTTTACAAATAAGGAGTTACTGCTTTGAATTCTGGTTCAGCTGATTCAATTCTCAAATAATAGTTTACTGTTTTATGGCTGCTTTGAGCTGTGTTTAAGTTCATAAAATATTTAGGCTGCTACTATCATTTCCATTTTATGGTAATATTTTACAGAGTTGCATGTAACTATAGCCTCCTGGGGATGAGGATTTTGTTTTGCAGATCTGCTGTTTTCAGTTATTATAGGGCATACATGCAGCTCATGGGCCTCGATTATGCAGGCATGTAGTTTATACTATTTACATTTTTATCAACTTGAAGGGATGCTTCATATGTGGTATCTCAATACAGAACACGCATTTAATAATATTTTCTGTCTTTATATTAAGGGGCCAGTCACCAGTAGAATCAATACACCTATAGTCTTTTTTTTTAAGGAAATTATTCCCCGACTGCCGTTGAGGCTCGGTGGTGTGTACCGACCATCCGTCTCCATCCCCCCACAGGGACTACAGGGCACAGGCAGGGTGTGTGTTTTTTCCATGATTACAGTAGTAGCTACTGGATGCTCTACCCTCGGGTGCCAGTGTGAAGGACCAAGGTCCAGGTGGGAAGCCGTGTGGAGACATGGCTTCCGGCAACACCTAACAGTGCCCCTCCCTCCCAACACCATCCGCTGGTTGGATTGGTGCTCAACCTTCCCAGAAAGAGGAGAACTGCCTGATGGCACCTAAATCCAGCTCCTCCCTCCCCCGCTGACCCCTGATGACCCAAGCTCAGTCTCAAACTTGGGTTGCCAGTGCAGCACAAGGTGTGGCATCCAGGGCCTCAACCCTCAGTGCCACTGGGCCGCCACCTATGGTCTGTTTTGTGTATGAAAATTGATGTAACATCTTATTCAAGAAAATAATAAAATAAAGTTAAAAAAAACATGACATGCTGCTCATATATCTGCATACTATCTGCAGCTGCACCAAGCTCCAAACAGCAGTTGTGACATTTGGCATTTGTGTTTTGAATGACACACAATGTTTTTCTCTCTCCTTACTGCATGTGCAGTGAGAGAAATTTATTGCTATACTGAGAAGGCAAGTCTTTTTAGTTTTTCCCACTCAATTTACGCTTTCTCACCGCCCAGTGGTGCTGAGGGTTGAGGCGCGGACGCCAACCTTGCACACCCTGGCAACCCAGGTTCGGTGACGGACTTGGGTAGCAGGGGGTCGGTAGGGGAGGGATAGGATGGAGCATCCGGATGAAAGCTCTCCAGGATCCAGGGATGCTCGTGTCCTGACAACCCCAATGGAGATCCGGGGTACTGCAGGTACACCAGCCGATATAAGGGAGGTGTGGCAGACGCTAGTAGGCAGTCGTGTGGGTGTCATTGCATGCTGCACTCCGAGGGGAACCAAAAACAAGAACACCCCAGGCAGCCAGGTGAGGCAAGGCCAGTCTCCCGGGCAGAAATCCCATATGCTCACTGCCAGCCACAATCCCAACCCTACCCTGGGAATCCTTGGCCTCCTGTGTGGGGCCAGTAGGGGAGGAGGAGATCCTGATACCAAGTTTCGGTGCGAGGAGTGGTCAGGCGAGCGGTTAGGGGTGGAAGCCGAGCGAGCCCGCCTGAGAGATGCCTCGGACTGTCAGGCGAGAAAAGAGTTGGAAAAATCTACCTTTCTCTCCCTTCTCAGGGTTGGCACATTTCACCTGCAGGCACCACGTTTTCTCTCTTTTATCGTTCCTGGGACAACAGCATGAAGTTTAAATGTGCACCCAGTGTGCACACAACTAGCATGTGCAGATCAAGCTGCACATCCACCCCAACCCATACCCCGTTAAGCCAATCTTGCTTGCATGACACAGGAAAACCAAGGTGGTGCTTGTGTGGCAGGTTTCGACAACTACCCACCCCAAAGAAGGCATACTTCCACTGGAACATTCAAACCTCCTTGCCCACTAGCCCTCTGACTTCGGAGATCACTCCTAAACCTGGGTTGCCAGCTTTGCAAGTGGCACACTGACCAAATATTACAAGTTCTACGTTTGTCAGACCACTGATGGAAACAGTAGGCCAACTGCTCATGATTTCAGCGACCTTGGGTCATTGGGGACCAGCTGGGGAGGAGGACTACATCCCAGGAGATGTTAGTGTTGCTCGGATAGTGCTTTTATGGATCCAGCTATCCTCTGTCGGATAGTGCTGGAATCTGACCTAAGATCAGGCCAATGAATAAGAGGTCAGATCCATCAGATCCAGTCTCAGATAGTTGGATCGGGTGAGTGGATCCAACCTTGGATAGTTGGATCTGACGGTCGGATCCATCAGATCCAGGTCAGATCCACGGATACCTCTGATATTTACAGTGGATCCTTGGTCGCATATCTGTGCCATCCAAGGCTATCTGATATCTGATCAAAATGATGGTATCTGACCTGGAAGGATACTATCCGAGCAACACTAAGGAAGAGGGATGTCTCCACATCCTGCCACCTGGGTGATTACGAGTGGAACTGCAGGTTGCCATGCCTTAGGGAAGGGAGAGCAGGCTGACATCATGGAGTAGTATGGGCTGAGTGCAAACTCACACTTAGCATCATAGCCGCTGACATCTCAAGGAGGTCATGAAAACAGAAAATATACCCGGATTTGAAGACATCCGACCCTGATAAATCCCATCCCCACCCTACTGTTGCTGCCTCCTGACGATGAACTGCTTCCGGGGTAAATCCCCTCTCCTGCCTGAGAGGTAAACCATGGCTCTGTACAGGACTGGCTATGGCAAGTAGGCAGAGTGGGGGAGGCGGGGGAGGGTGGTGTACACTGGCACATCCTGAGGGAGTCCTGAGGGAGTCTAGTATTGGGGATTGGATGGAGGAACATAAAAGTACTGATTAAAAAAATCTAATGATTTCTCAGAGATTTTTTAGCTTCTTAAGTTCTGTTTGCAATATCAATTAATATTAATTATGTAACCCCCTACAAATGGGGTTCCTAAAAAGCCTCTGTGGAGCTTGCCTAGGTGTTCCCCTGCCTGTTGGCATTTGGCGATTAAGCTGCTAAGAATGGCACTGTGAGTGCTGGTAGATTCCTCATACTGTCTCTATAAGAGCTGCCTGCTTGCAGGCATGATTACTGTTTTCAGGGGCTGGTGTTTCTCTGCTTGAATCCCACCTGAACTGCGGGAAATCGCCCATTTCTGCAGTCACTAAGAGCGAGAGGAGCCTAAATGAAAGATGTAACTGTTTGCCTGAAACCAGTTAAGAGTGTTAGTAAAATGCAGTTTGTCTAACCTGCCTTTCTTGCCGCTGGGACTCTGTGTGTTTGTCCCTCAGTTTTGGATCTGAACTGCCGAATGGGTCCAATCAGTGTGGGGGACCTTTAATATGGAGTCTGTTTTGACCAACCAGAATTCAGACTCTCCTGGGAGCTGGCTTACAATGAGGAGGTATAGCTAGTAATTCTGGGAAGCGAATTTCTGGACCTTGGCGCCTATTTGCACCAATGGAGAGAGTTTCTGAGTGACTGATAGCTGAGTCCACCAACTGGACCACGTGGCGCCCGAAAAGAATGCTTTGCCTTGCAGCTGGGAGGTCAGATTTGTTGTGACCGTGAGGAGAGAAGGAGCTCTGTGCTTCTGCATGGTATAGTTTCGCGGAAGTGCGTGAGGAGGCCTAAAGTCAGGCCGTTGCCAAACCAGATTGGACTGAATCCGAGGTACCAAAAGGAAGGAAGACTGAAAGAGTGGAAACCAGGCTCACCCTGTAGAAGACTGGAGAAATTGCTGAATCAGCTCGGTCTGTCAGGAACTGAAGCTGCTGGTGAACTCTCTGGTATTTGCAGTAAGTGCGTTGGGACCTGAAAGCAGCTGCCTGGTATAGTAATTTCCTTTACATATAATTGTGTTGAATGCTCATGAGGAATAGCTATTACAGATCTCTTGTCACCGCGCAGTGTAAGCTGAATGTTGAGCTGAATGTATTCGGACTGAATCAAGTCTGCTGATCAAGGCAGTGTGGCCTGGGTGATAGAATCTCGTCTCCTGCTTGTGTGTCTGGCAATCCAGAACCACCATCTGCAGCAGGTTTCATCAGCGTGGGGTAGTGTGAGTACAAATCAGGGCATCCCTCACCTGTAAACAATCACCAGTGTTTCATCTGATTTTCTTTCTTTCATTTCCTCAAGGACTGAGCCATCCGGCTCTGGATTACAATTGGGTATTGTACATATCTGTCTTATTTATTATTTATTTATTAATTTACGAGTTTTACCAGGAAGGCATACTGAGCAACATGCTCGATTCCAGATGCGACCTGGGGGCGAGACCAATACATAACCTGAATTAATACATAAACAGCACAAAGTGAAAAACAAAGGCTTACACCTCAAAACATTTGGGAGAAATTACAGACAAGGGTAGAATACATCGATGTATAGAATTGGAAGGTAGTGTACTTTTCATATACATTTAGGTTATAACAACATGATAGTAAAATTGTTAATTGAAACAGGAGCAGCTGGAGGAGAAATGCGCTCTGAGTAGTCTGTTATGGTAGGGGCTTAGTGCGTGTCTTATGGGGGCAGGTAGGGTGCCCAGATCTGTGGGATTCAGTAGTTAAAGTGGCCTGGCCTTTGGTTGTGTGCATAAACAGGACGTGTAGTAGTCTTGGGTCCAGCTCCTGAGGAGTATGCAGGTGGAGGTTGTTGGGAGAGGTAGAGGACAGGAAGGGAAGGGAGAGGACCAATATTTGGTTGTGAACCTAGCACAGTTAGTTAGTCTGCGATCATGGAGGGACGGCAGGTTAAAGAGCTGTATAGGTTGCAATGGTGTGTAGACTGCGGGCAGTCGAGGATGAAACGACAGAAAGAGTGGAACAGGGTGTCTAGGCTGGCCAGTGCAGGCGTGGGGTGATGGTGTATACTATATCGCCGTAGTCGAGTGCTGGAAGAATCATTTTGGACAATGGCGTGCCTTGTCTGTGTGGGAGTGGCTGCTTTTGTTTTGATATAGTGCACCAAGTTTGGGGGCAGCCTCTTGTCTAAGGAGTCGATGTGAGGACGTGAAATCTAGGTGTTGGTCTAGCCAGACGCCTAGATATCTGGAAGCTAGTGCAATTCTCCAGAGGAGTCCCGTCCATGGTTTTGAAAGGGGCAGGGGCTTGGTGGGAGAGTCTTTGTTTGGAGCCAAATGTTAGTGATACGGGTTTTAGAGTTTAGAAATAACTGGTTTGACCTGAACTAGTTCTGGATGGCACAGAAATCTTCCTGAAGGAGGTTGCTATGCTGCATGTTGTGGGACCAGAGGCATACAGGACAGTGTCATCCGCATACATCTGGATGGATGGTGGGAGCATACTGATGGGATGTCATTTGGACCTAGGACAGATCCTTGGGGACACCGGCAGAGACTGGCAAGGGTTTGAGTGTGTGAGGCTAGTTTGACTGTTTGTTTCCTGCCCACTAGGTAGTCATGGAACCATTCAATGGCTGGTTTAGACAGCCCTCGTCTGTGAGTTTGGAGAGGAGTAGGGAGGGAGGCGGTATCAAGGCCTTGGCTAGGTCAATAAGATGGCCGGTGATGTTTCCTTTGTCCATGCTCATGAGAATGTCACCAGTGACAGGTAGCAGGGAGGTGATGGTTGAGTGGGATTTCGGAGCCCGATTGGAAAGGTGTGAAAAGGAAGAGGCATCCAGGTACGGAGTGAGTTGGGACAGGAACAGTCGTTCCTGTAATTTAGCCAAGATAGGGATTAGGAGATGGGTCTATAATTGCCTGGGGAGGAAGGGTCTCCACCTTTTGGCAGAGGTATAACGGTGCCAGCTTCCAGGCCGTAGGTAGCTTGCCCAAAGAGAAGGAGAGGTTGAAAAGGGTGGCTAGAGGGGGCTATGGCTGGGGTGGATAGGAAAAGCATCTTTGCGTCCAGGGACATAGAGCATTTGCCTTTGTTTGGGTTCAGGGCCCATAAGGGCGGAAGACTTCTGCTTGGGATACTGGGCGGAATGAGAATGGCAGGACTGGGGGCAGTTTGAGGGGGCATGTGCAGTGGGGGCGGGGGTGACTATACGGGAGGGAAGACAGGAGCTTGTCTGCACAGCTGGAGAAGTGGGTGTTAAAGGCTTCAGCTACATAGATGGGGTCGAGATGAGGAGCCCTGAGCTGATATTGTAGGGGTGGGGTTGAGTTGGGGGGAGACAGGGATTTGAGTGATTTCCAGAAATCAGTTGGGTGATTTATATTTTTGCTAAAACCGATGGGAAGTAATTCTTTTGGCTTAGCGGATGATGTTTGTGCATGCATTTCAAAGGGATCTGTAGGTAGTGAGGGAAGCCTGAGTGCCCATTTTCTTGTGGGCTTTCCAGGCGTGGTCCCTGGAGTGGCATTTTCTGATTATGTCTGCCGTGATCCAGGAGAGATGTGCGCCTCTAACTCTTTTCATGCGTGAGGGGGCATGTTTGTCCAGACTTTAAGGAAACTGATTTTGAATGCCTAAAAGGCTGTGTCAATGGAGGATGTCTCGGGGATAAAGACCAGTTTACACATCCTAAGTCCAACAGGAGAGATGCTAAGTTGAGGGAGTTATAGGACCTGGTGCGCAGTGTCTTGGGGGGCAGTGGGGCAATGCACCTTCCTGATCATGGAAATCGGTGATGATCGCTTATGGAATCGGGTAGCAGGCCCGCGCTAGAATCCTGTAGGGTGGTAGGTGAGAGCCCAGTCCAGTAAAGAGTGCTTTTGAGTCTTGTGATTGAGTCTGATGGGATCGGCAATGAGTTGAGTGAGGTTCAGGGCCTTAATTTTGGCCTTCAGGTGGGCTTTATCAGGACCTAGCCAGTTTGTGTTAAAATCACTGGTGGCGTGGGCTCACCCCAACAGTAGGGACTGTAAGGTGATCAGGTGGGAAAGGATGTCCTCGGGTGGTGTGCAGGGGGCAGTCCGAGCCTGCCACGTATATGGGGGTGGAACTAGGGAGTGAGAGTTTGATGAGTATAGAGTCTATGTTTCCAGGGGTGAGGGATGTCCACTATTGTGAACTGATGACTATTGGCGATGTACATAGCCGTGCCACCGCCTCTCTTTTGCCTGGCGGTCATGTCTGATTATTGTGCACCCTGGCATGGATACTTCCGCATCAGTATGATGAGGTTTGTAAGTTTCGGAAATGACTAGGATGTCAGGCGCTGTGTTAAAGCAATTGGTTGCAGCAGAGATTTTAGATAATAAGCTGCAGGTGTTTAGGTGCAGGATACGGAGGCCTTTGGGAAAGAGAAGGCGTGGGTATTTGTATTTGTGGGGTTGGGGCCGGGTTTGCCTCTATGTCCCCGGACAGGAGCAGGAGTAGTGAGATGAGATGCTTTATTTTGACCTAGGAGGGTTTGGGCAGGATGTGGTGGTATAAGGTAGGAGAAATTGGGAGGGAATGGCCGGGCTGGGGTGTGTAAACCGAGGCCCCTGAAGTGAAGGTGGTAGGATAGTGGCACTAATGTGTCCATAATGGTTGTGAGCCATGTCTTGAGCAGGTGTGTGTCAGTGGGCAGCATAGCAAGGCTGTGGGGTTAGCCATGGGGGCAGGGACGGCGGGGTTCACTGTTTGGGAGGACAGCGGTGGGCAGGGAGGATAGAGTGGCCAGTGAGAGGAGAATAAGAGATGTAGGCAGCAGCATCCTGGACTGATTTGTATTTAGGTGGCTGAAGATTTGGTTTAGTGCCCTCTGGTGGTAGCAGCTGATAAGCTGCAAATGGAGAAATAGGCTGATAGGTTTTGGAGAGTCATGTGACATCAGCCTATAAAAGGAGGAAGCTCACCAAAAGAGGCGGTGGTGGAGCCTTTCCATCTGCACCTGCCGGCCAACCCTGGGCAGCGGACCTGGCTAGCTCCTCAACCTGGGTACCCAGAGTGTGACTTTTATGACTTTGTATGAGTGCACAGTACTGTGATTTATTTCTGCTAATCAGCTTGATCTCCCCTCCTGTGTTTCACACCCTAAATAAACCAGATTGAATGTATTGACTTTAACCTGTTTAGAGTGTCAGTACCTATATAGCAGGCATTGCATTATTTTGTGTAAATTGACCAACCTTATTTCACAAGGGGTCCTCCGGGGACGAACTGCAGAATCAGTCTGGGGTAGAGTGGTACCTTATGATTGGATACAGTGGTACATGTGGGGTATTGGCATTGCAATTCTTGTATATCGTGTGGACCATTAGAGGGAACAAAGGGGTCTCAATGTCCCAGAGGGCTGTGACCAAACTCGACCAACCAGTACCAACCCTGACCTCTGGGTGGAGGCACCGCCATAGAACCTAGGCCCCTCAACCTGTTGGTGGTCCAGCAGGCAGGGGTAGTAGCCCTTGGGATAGCGCCACCTGGGGTTACAATTATACAATGTGGTCTCCAATCCTGGTTTGTGATTGGTTAACTGGCTTAAACCATATCACAAAATTTGCTCCTGACGTTGCAAATATAAATAAAAAGCCATCACCTCACTTCCGCTAACGATACTGCACTCATCCTGGTGGGATTTTAAATCTGCAGTGTAATATCCTATCTCGGAGTCATTGTGTGCGTGTGTTTTAATTCTCAACTGGTGCATCAGGCTTCTCACACCATCAACTCTTTCTGATGTTTACCTATTTTTTGCCCAAACTGATATAACCGCTCCGCTTACACCACTTCCCCAACTCGACGGCATCACATTCCATGCTGTCTCCGCAGGTCCCAGTTTCTGGAGTCATGTTTGAACAGTCACAGTCCACCTTTCTATTAGGAGCAAAGTACACTAAGTGTACACAAGTGAACATTAACTTTAAAAGGAAAAAAGAAACAAAGGAAAAGCTGTCACCTCCCCTCTCTTTCATGTCATGGTGACTGATTCCAAGTCATCAGTTTGCTCTGATTTCATGCTGCAGCGTCGTACCAATGAACATTCCTATTTTATTTATTTTTAAATAAAAAAGAAAAAAATGACTAGAAACTAGCAGTCTGCTGTTTTATTTGGTAGCAAAGCACAGAGTCGTAAAATCCCTCCTCTCCAATATATCAGAGCATTTCCACATAAATGGTAGGCGTGCCACTCTTGGCTTAGTAGTATACTCTGCAAATCTCTATGGGCACGTCAATCACTCATCTTACAACAGCCTCACTCCTTCAGGAATTCAGGCATACATTGATCTGATCCTTTGCTCTCTCTCTATCTTAAAACAACACAAACAAACAAAAACTCCAGGCATATCTGTGTAACTGGGGAGGGCTGGAGGGTTGGGGTGAAGGTGTCTCCTACAACATTATTCTACTTAGAACAGCACTAGTTAACACACAGAGGAAGGAAATACCACAAAAATACAAGAAGTTTGTTTAAAAAAGCACCATTTTAATTTTGTTTTCTTAAACCTTTACTTCCTACCAATTGTATAATCACAATAATCCACTCTAGGATGTGGGTTATGCTGGGATTTATCCATTTCTGATGTGGTTTAGTCACTTGGCCTGTGGCCTCATGACCAAACCACATGAGGCGTGGTAAATTCAGCATAAGCCCTACCTCATCAGTTATTGCTTAAGTATATACAGGAAATACAATAAGTGAGTTTCCCAGCAAAAGACACTATAACAGTAGAATTTGATGTCCACTATTAAAATCATGTCGGGGAGGAAAAACTGAACAGTAAAGCAATGCAGCTGGTACAGAACTCTGTAGAAAATCGTGGACATCTAGCCAAATTTTAAGTGCTTTGGGCTAGATTTTCCAAAGCTTTGCTATAGCCACAGTTTCCATTTCTGAGTTGGCCTACATCAAAATGAATGTGTCAGAATGTTTGAATGCTGTTGTCAAGTGATTTGATGCACTTGTGATAGTTGTACATGCTTTACAGCAACAATTGCACATTCATCACATATTGACCCAGCATAATTTTTTTATTAAAGTGGGAACCAAAATGTGGCAAATTGTGTAACCGTGCCAGTGAGCTGGATCACCTTTTACGTGGCGAACATTTTGTCATAAGTTGCACAACTGCACTAGAAATATAGCTGAAATCCTAGACTGTTTTTGACAATCTGGCCACTTTATCCTTGGCTTTAAATTCTAACCAGTTTTTAGCAGTAAATCTAATCAGCAGCTAGAAAACCTTGGAGCTTGCCACAGCCAGTGCCACTACACTATTATCTGCAGAGACTCCTGTGAGAGGCTGGGACTGGAGTAACTGAGAGAACCCCGACCCGTCAGTGCCACTGTCTGCACCATTACCTACAGTAGGCTCTGCTAGTACTGGAGTAACTGAGAGAACCCCCACCATCAGTGCCACTATCTGCACCATTACCTACAGTAGGCTCTGCTAGTACTGGAGTAACTGAGAGAACCCCACCGTCAGTGCCACTATCTGCACCATTACCTACAGTAAGTTTTGCTGATACTGGAGTAACTGAGAGAACCCACACAGCCAGCACAACAGTCAGTACCATTACCTACTATAAGTTTTGCTGGTACTGGTGTAGTAGGGAGCGCCCACAGTCAGTGCCCAGGTTGCACCATCATCTACAATGAGTTCTGTGGGACTGAAGTAGTTGAGAGCTCCCTCCATTGCCAGTGCTTCTACTCCATTGTCCCAGAGTGACTCCTGCTGAGAATGTCTGGGACTACAGTAACTCTGCTCCCACAGCCACCTCTCCTGCACTATTTTTTTTTTTTTTAGTTTATGCTTTTGGTGCCTTGCTCTCCACTACTTGCCCGGGCATCCTGGCAGCTCAGACAGAGCTACCCCAATCTGCCCGTGCCCCGTAGGGGCGGGGAAGAGGGCAGGCTCAATCTTCCACCAATCAAACCTGACATCGGGCCCTCCCGGTCTGAGCACCGTGCCGGAGCAAGGAAGCAGGGCCATTTTCTTTATTCTAGTTACTCCCTCCCCAAGGACATCAGGCGTGCAATGGGAACCGTGGAGACGGCACACGGTGAGACATGACACCACTCTGGACCCCTGCCGATGTCCACCCCTCCCACATGGTGCTTCCAGCTGCACCTGCACCCATGTGCACCCAGGTGGCAGCACTGCAGTGGCAGCGGCAGCCGTCCCTCCCACCCTCCCCAGAGGAGAAAAGTGTCCCTTGGACGCACGATCCTCCTCCCCCAGCCACCTGGGCTCAGTCCTGAACCCCAGTCACTGGCACTGCAAGTGGTAGCACTACCACTGCACCAGCAGGCAGCCCTCCTACATTATTTCCTTCAATGACTCCTTCTAAGAGGCTGGGACTGAAGTAGCTGTGAAATCCCTCACTCCAGTGCCTCCTCACCATTAACTACAGTAACTCCTACTGGGAGAGCCTGGGACTGGAGTAGCTGTGAGCGTCCTCACGCTCAGGATTCTTACACCACTGTAGCAACCGCTGCTGGAAGACACTGGGAAAGGTGTAATTACAGCTATCAGCTTCTTCCCAGACAGAGTTCTCTCCATCCACTCTTATTCAACAACCCTCGTCAGGAAGCAAATGTGCACCTGTCAGGCAAGAAGGTAAAGAAACTGTGATATACTCCAGTAGTGCCAGTGACCCACCACACAACACCATTTGATCCAGTTCTGAGTTTGAATCCTGGCACTGTTGGTCCTGATTTAGAGCCAGTTCCTTGTCAGTACCTTCTTGTGTGGTGGTCTGAACCTGATAGTTAAATTTAAATTGCCAGCCCTTAAGTGAGTCAAATCAGGAAAGCAGTGAATTAATGTATGAAGTCACTGCACAGTTCTTAGCAAGGATTTCTGTAACATTTGACTTTACCACTGGTACTAATTTAAAGAGAATAACCACTTACTTATTCGCAAACGAGAGCAAGCCAGTTCGGGGAGGCGAGCAACTTGGTTTGTGCTGAGTTCATGGTCCAAAGATGTGATTGCAGGAAAAATAGATAGTTCAGTGAGGGTGCAGTTACAGCATTCCAGACAGTCGAGAATCACTTAACGTTGGTCCTCTCATCCCTGTGGATAGTCCTCTTATGGAATTCCATTCCTTGAAGTAATTTGTTCTGTCTGCTCCCCAACTGTTTTTTTAATAGCTATTAACCTGCTTATTTTTCCACTTCAATTCCAGCTTCTTTACCTCCAAAGTATGCTCTCTGTCTCTTATATAGATTGGTTAAGAAACGTAGGACAACCTTTAAAAAAAAATCCCAATGTTTTGCTCCTTCATAGGACAAGTTCACAGAAGTGAGGTAGCTGCCTTCGTCCTTGACATCTGAAGATAAACTGACTCAAACCAGGAAGCAAAGGGTCTTCACGAACTTATCCCTTGCACAGGTCTTTGCTATTTAAAACTCCATTTTCCTCCATAGTACCTTCCTGCCCTTTATATTTTCTTCTATTCCTCTTTCCTCTCTTTCTCTTGCCCTCCTGTATTTTTCTTTTATCTGTTATGTACTCTATCGTTCCTTTATTCCTCTTCACCTTCCATCCTCCTTTCTTAATCTTCCTCTAAATAAAATTGATCCTTTTGGAACCCTTCTCCTTTACACCTTTTTTCCTCAGCTCTCCTACTCCCTTTTAACCACTTTCTTTCTCTTTGCATGACCTTATGCTTCAGTTCTTCTCTCTGCACTTTCTTCTGTCTAGTTGTGGAACAGAGCATCTGTTTTCTTTCAATTTGGTAAACGGCTCCACTGTTTTCCCCTCCCTGCTCAGGCAGCTTGCAGTCTGCTGTAGCTTTAGCTGCTTAATCCTTGCTAAAGCTCACTCCACACAGTCCACTGAACATCAGCAGAGTGGCACTGTGGGTTACCATAGCAACCGGCCAGCTCTGGCACTGCTGACAAGCGTCAGTGTCCAGGTGGGTCATTTTCCACTTCAATACCAGACTTTTAAGTCAGCTGCACTGCACTCAGTATGTACTTGGAACTCTGCTCACCCTCTCTGACTGAAACAATTCCGTCTTTTCCATTTTTCCCTCTGCCTCCCCTAGTATTCCCCTCCTTGTCTGCAAGCGTCTGGTCTCTGTTTACCTTAGCAGACTCTGTCTGGGGGCCTGGAGCCTTCTGCATGTGGTTAGATTTTCTGAGCTCTGCAGATGGCTCCCATATTATTTTAGCCACTGTTCAGGCTTGGTTTGCAGCCAAGACTTTTGCCTGTGATGCTGTCTCAGCTGCCAGGACCAGCCATATGGGGAGCATTAAAACTGGATTAAAGGAGGCTGTCTTTAACTCTTTCAAAGGCAATACAGAGCTAGGAGCATTTCCTCTTAGCGGTGCTGCCCTTTTATGTTCCTATCATAACCTGTAAAAAAAGTTTGCATTACAGCTGAGGTTTGAATTTGATAACATTTACCCTTTTTTCCCATCCAGACAGTCCAGTGGTATGTGTCATAGGGTTCCAAGGCCTTCCCCAGTCAAATTTTGTGTTCCCATTGTCAACTCAACTGCATCATTCAGGCCCCTGTCTGAGAATATTGGGGGGTATTATCAGGTAGTCTGCAGGGTTTACCCCAATAACCCAATTTTGCTTGCCCTTCCACTGGTGCTGCAGGCAATGCCTGAAATCTGCAGCATTCCTGTGGAGGAGGTAGGACTCCTGGGCCCTCCCAGAGTCACTGCAGGAGAGGAACACAGCGCATTCGCCTCTGGCCGGGGCACTGTTATGGGTATATAACCCCCAACCGTGGGGCCACTAGACAGTTGGAACACAGGCTAGCTCCCAAAGCTGTGTCACCCACATGGTAGGGAAATGGGTTACATCTGGGCCTTCAGGGCAGCACCAGTGCTATGAACTTCTCAGCATAAGTGAAGCTCTGGTAGCCAGCTTCTCCATATACCAAGATGCGGACATCTCAGTGGCAACACTCATTTGCCTACAGGGCTCCTCTTTGGTTAAATGCACCTGGCAGTGATATATCATCACTTCCTTACCTGGGCACATTCAAATTCATGCTCCGCTAGCATCTCACCTCTAATAGCACCTGCGACTGTTATGCCTAATTCCTCTAATTACAAGCAACTGTCCTACCTATCGGGCTCTCGTTTGGCCTCACCTCCCAGCTCGTCATTCTCCTCCCACCTTGGACAAGGCCTCTGGCTACCTCCCCTCCCACGCCCTCCCTGCCTCCCTCCCAGCCCCTAACCTCTCCGTTTTAGCTTGTCAGGTTTCTGGCTGCCTCTTCCAAATTTCCAGTTTCCATTGCTTACCTTCCTCTCTCTCTCTCTCTCTCTGCTTCACCTTGTTTCACCCTTTAGTCATGTTTCTTTGACAGTTATAGCGGTTTACTTACTCTGTTTGATTGCATTAATTTTCTGTATTTTGAAACAATGTATTTTTTTGCCTCCCTGTTTGTTTGTACCCCCTTTGACGTGGAGCCTTTGTAAAGCGATGTTTATGCTCAAAGGTATTGTAATCAAGACTATAAATAAATAAATAAAACAAAAATGAACATTTGTTTTTGTTCTCTTTTCTCCCAGATCTGGCCCTCACCTCCCTCCTCTGGTGACCACCCAACCCACCGTCCACTGATTTCACTACTTCTGCAGCGCTCTCTGTTCTTCCCTCCATTGCAGGGGTCTTTGTGGGGGTTCTCCATGTTGCAATTCAAGCAGGGTCCAGGGCTGGTAGTGGGCTTCATGGGCGAGGCCCCTTAGCTGGCATTAGGCACCAGCAAACCTTCTTGGGGGCCTCCAGCTAGAGCCAGAGTTGCACTACGTTAAAATGTTTTAAATCATTGTCATGTTTGTTTATTTATGTAACCCCTAGATGGCGCTATCCAGGGCTACTACCCTGCCTGATTTGCCACTAACAGGTTGAGGGCCTGGATCCAATGGTGGTGCCTCCACCCAGAGGTCAGGGTTGCAATAGTTAAGCTTCTTGGTCACAGCCCTCTGGGACACTGCAACCCCCTTTCTTCCTAATAGTGGCCCACATAATATAGCAGAATTACCTTCACAGTATACACTTTACCCCCAAGGCTGGTTCAGGCACCGGGACATCCTGTAAAATAAGATACAGTGCAACAATCACAGTACAGTACTTTAACATAGACAAATACACTTCAGGCAGTATAACTTTGTTTGAAACAAACAGCTCTGATTTATTTAGGGGATATAACAAGGACAGGGGAAATCAGGTTAATTAACTTATCACTTTACTATCTACCTATGGCTCTGTGCAGCAGGCCTATCCCTACCACATTACTGTCCCTGGGTACCCAGGCCCAGTGGCTAGTCCAAACCGTGGCAGCTGGTAGGGGCCCTTTCACACACAGAGAAAGGAAAATTAAACAGTCAGCAGTACAGTAATTCCATTTGGATTTAATGTGGCAATTCAACAGGAGCGACCCGAATTAGTACTCCGACCTCCAAGAGATATGGTCCTTCAATGTCAGCAGGGCTACTTTTGATCTCAAGAGACTCCTCACACATTTATGGTAAAAGAAAGCACTATACCAGGCAGGCTGCATCTGTATCCCAATCGCTGATTACTGCACAATAACAGGAGAACACAGCAGATTCAGTTCCTGACAGACCGGGTGTAATTCAACAGTTTCTTAGTCTTCTACAGGGTGAGCCTGGTTTCTACTCTTCGAGATCCTTTGATTCTTTTCACAGGACGGATTCAGTCCTAACAAGCAGTTACACAAGTTGTGGGCGGAACTCTGGGCCTTGCACGTTTTTGACTGAAACTGTGCACTGAAGAGGCACAGGTTTCTTTCCCTTCACTTTCAGATCTCAAACTGAAACTCCCAACAGACAAAAACCGGGCACTTCCTTTGAGTTCACTCCAGTTCTTGACTGGATTGGCTGTCACTCACAATAGACTGCTGCTGTTAGTCCAAAAGGCACGAAGTCTAAACTACATCTCCCAGATCCTGCCATACAATCCTCTTGTGGCTGGCTCAGATTATGAGTCCCAAGTTCTGATTCGTCAAGGCATCATTTTAGACTAGTTTACCCCACAGATTGGTCCAGTTCAGCAGTTCAAAACCAGAATGGGGAACTAGGCAGACAGTTCTGACTGCAAAAGCAGGTTAGACAAACTGTAATTTTATTATTACTGTAAATGATTTCTGGCAATCAGTTACATCTTTCAGACAGGTTCCTTTGCACCTAGTGACTGCAAAATGGGAAGAATTGGCAGCAGCTTGAGTGGCATCAATCAAAGAAACACACAGTCCCCATACAAACTAATTATGTCTGCAAGCAGACGCTCTTAAAGACAGTACCAGAGGTTCTAAAACACTCACTGATAGTAAACTAGGCAGCTTAAACACCATTCAGGCTTGGAGCATTCAAGCAAGCTCCTGAAGTCTTTTGGAACCCCATTTGCAGAGGTTACACCCTTCCTGGCCCTGAGGAGAAGAAAAGCTTGGCGTCAGCGTCAAGCAGTACCCATAAGTTTCAACTGCAACCATATACATTGCTTGAGCTCACACTTTCAATCATCAGTCAATACATCATTTTACCAGAACCATTTCTGAAACATTGCAGTACGTCCTCTTTACACAGTATAACACACATTGTACCATAACTCAAGTTATTACCTCTTGTACATGAAACCTGAAGAGGGACCCTTCCCTATCAGTTACCTTGGGGCTGGACGGGGCAAGGCACCATGCTTAGAGGGCAACACAAGTAACTTGGGTTAGCACTAACGCTCAGTTTGGGCAATGAGCTGAGGGACACATACACTCCTTTATGGACAACATTGAGAGGCGAGGTCCACTGGCGGCCCAGGAATCATAACTGAGGGTGCACCACAGGCTTTACAGCTCGACCAGTCTTTCTAGGGGAGCTGTTGCAGTCTCTGCACTCTGAGCCTCATTTTCAGCATTGTTCTCACTTGTCAGGGAGTCTCCATGGGGAGTGAGAGGCTAGAACTTGGGGCACTTTCAGCTCCAGGAGTTACAGTTTCTGAGTCCACAACATTTGGCTCGCATGGAGAGCTTTCAGACACTGGCAGTGGACTGTCAGGGCACTCAAAATACTCTTCTTGTTGGTGTATCACCAGTCTGCCCCAATCTATCATTTTCCTCCTGAAGCTCAAACAGTTCAACCATGCACAATGATTCCATTTCATCTGATCTGATGCTTTGCACTTCACTTTCTGGGAGCATTGGCTCCAGGGATGAAGCTGGGGCATAGAACAGTCAGAAGGCCCAGCTTTGTCTCCAGTATTGACTAGGGGATTGCCCGAAACAAGGTTGACTCAGTTCGTAAGGAAGGGATAAGAGTATTCAAAGTCACTCTCACTTTCTTCTGATATGGACTGACAGTCATGCTCCAACTGGGACTTGTGCAGGGGAACACTTTAACTCTGCTTCTGTGGGTGCAGACTTCCTTGATCTTTCTTCTTAGCAGCAGCTCTAGTCACTGGTCAGAGGGGCATCTTCTGGGGCTCAGACTCAATCAGGATTTGTCAATGGGTAGTAAATGATTTCTATGCATTGTTTTACATCTTTAATTGTTCTCAGGCCTTACTTTGTACACTGGCAGATCATCTAGTTTGCCCACCTACAATGTAGGAGATGGTGCCATCTGTCAGCAATCTTGTGTTTGCCATACAGTCCCAGATTTCTTAGCAATACCGATCTCCTCCTGGGTTCCTGTGCTTTCACCTTTTGTCTTACTTTCTTTGTTGGCCAGATTTCTTTGGCAGCCATGGTTTTGAGCCAGTTGGTACGCATGAGTTAGCTGGGCCTTTAACTTTTGCACATACTGTAAATAGTTGTCAGCTTGAACCCCATCAGGAGAGACCCCAAAACACACATCTACCGGTGGTCGAGCTTCTCTTCCAAACATCAGGCGGTGGGGGAGAGCCAGTGGCATCACTTTTGGTGCAGTTATAAGCATGTACCAGGGTGCTAATTTGTTAGCTCCATCTAGGCTTGTCCTTTGGGTGCAGGGTGCCTAGCATGTATCTAGAAATGCGGTTGAAGCGTTCAGGCTGTGGGTCCCCCTGGGGTGGTAAGGAGTGGTTCTGGACTTTCTCACTCCCCACAGAGAAGCCATCTCTTTGATCAGGCGACTCTCAAGTCTCTCCCTTGATCAGAATGGATTCTTTGTGGAGCCCATAGTGACAAAAAAGTTTTCTCTGAGTACTTTGGCTACAGTGGATGCTTTCTGGTCTTTGGTGGGGAAAGCTTGGGCATATCTCGTGAAATGGTCAGTGACCACCAGCACATTACTGATATTTCTTTGATCTGACTCCAAACTCAGAAAATCAATACAGACCAGCTCCATGGGTGCACTGGTGGTTATGTTAACAAGGGGCAGCCCTCTGGGTGCAAAGCTCCTCTGTAAGCAGCGACTACAAGTTTTATGTGTGTTGCTCCACATCAGCCCCATCTTAGGCCAATAGAATCTGGATCTCACCAAGTCAAGTGTTCTGTCTATACCAAGGTGCCCCATGTGGTTGTGCAAGGACCTCAATACTGAGTCTCGAAGGCAGTGGGCAGCACCAGTTGTTGTTTGTCTACTTGTCCCCTCTGTCTACTGTTTCTCTATATAACAGTTTATTGATCAGTTTCAACTTAGGACCTTCTTTGATAACAGTGCAGTTCTCAAATCAGTGGGCGTAATTTGGACATCTTTTCCTGCATAGAGGGCTTCAAGCTGATTTGATCATAGGATCGGCGAGATTGAGCCGGAATACTGTCATTGTCCAGCTGAGGCAGTGCACCAATGTCTATTGCAGAAAAGTGGCAATAAGCAGCAGGTATGCAATTCTCAGAGGGTCCCAAGCAATCCACCATGCAGTCCACTGCGTCCGTGGACATTTGTTCCTCCCTGTCAAACTTCCGGCAGAGTGCCGAATGTCAGGTTCTGCCAATCGGACCCAATCATTCTGGGGAACAGGCCTCCGGGAGAGACATCAGCATCTATGTGGTTCAGACCTGCTCGGTGTTAGAAACATAGTCATATGTAGATAATGCAAAAGCCACCTGTGGCCAGTGGCATCCAACAGCTGAGGTCTGCACATAGGTCAAAGGATTATTGTCAGTTTTTACTAGTATTTTAGCCCCATACAAGTACTCATGGAATTGGTCAACAATAGCCCACTTCAAAGCTGGGAACTCTAACTTATGTACAGGATAGTTCTTTTCGGATGGGTCGAGGCTTCTACTGGCAAAGGCCACTGGTCTCAGGCCATTCTCGTGCTCTTGGTACAACTTGGCCCTAACCCTTGCAAGCTAGCATCAGTGTGCAGGGCGTAAGGTTTTCTTGGATCGGCATGAGCCAGCACTGGAGCATGGGTAAGTTGATATATGATCTCATGAAAAGCAGTCTCACAATCAGGGTCAAGCGGGCCCCAAATACTTCACTCGGATGAAAATACACTCTTTCAGTCTTGAGGGCGCTGACTTTTGGTATTTTTGTGGGTTGGGGATACCCTTGAGTAAGGTTAAGTAAAGGGCGGATCACTCTTGAATAGTCCTTGATGAGGCGCGATAATAACCACAGAATCCAGGAATCTTTGCAGTTCTTTTTAGATTTTGGGCTGTGGCCAGGTGAGTCAAGAGCCTCAACTTTGCTTGGGTGGGGTTCTATTCCTCGGTGGATACTATGTGTCCACATACTTTACTGATGTTTGAAGAATTGACACTTATCAATGGACAGTTTAAGGCCAAAGTCCTCCAGTCGATCCAATACCTTAAATAATCTGCTCTCATGTTCCTCAGTGAGCTGCCAAACACAATAACATCATCTAGGTATACCAGGCACTCTAGTAAGTTCATGTCCCCACTGCACGCTCATCAATCGTTGAAAAGTGGCTGGGGCACCTGAAATCCCTTGAGGCATCCTCATGAATTCATAGAAGCCAAGCAGACAGATAAAGGCTGTCTTCTCACGGTCCTCTGGGGCCACGGGATCTGGTAGTACCCACTGCGGAGATCCAGCACAGAGAACCACTTGCTCCCGTTTAGGCAGTCCAAAGCATCCTGAATCGCGGGCATTGTGTACTGATCAGGATAGTCCGCGGTTTAAGGTGCGATAATCCGCACATGCCACTGTCCCATTCTTTTTCCTCACTACCACAATGGGGAAGCATAAAGGGCTTCTGGATTCTTGTATTACACCAGCCGCTAACATCTCTTGCAGATGCCGTCTCACATCATCTATATCAGCAGGTGCCAGGCGCAGACCTCTCACTAAATGGTCTTTCATCATGCAGCGGATATTGTGCTCAGCTCCTTGCGCATCCCACGTCCCATTCCTTTAAAAAACACCTGGTCTCTCTCGGGCAAGCTTTCACTGATCCTCACTTTCCATTCAGCTGGCGGGAGTTGCCAAATCAAACAAGTCAGGCGTTACTCTGTCATTCTTCCTTGAACTCTCTGCTGGGTAGCACTGCAGTGTCTGCACAATGCACATTAGCCAGGATGCAACCTCTATTTACTCGAATGTCTCTTTCAGACACATTATGAACTTGGACCATTACCCTTCTGGCATAAGCATGGGCTCTAGCGGGCAAAATACTAGGCTTGACCAGCAGTCCCTCTGGCAATTTTCATGCCTGGTGCATCCAACATTAATATTTTATTCTTAACATCCTTTCTGATACGGACCTCTCCCTGTAAGGTACACTGGGCATTTGGTGCCAGGATCAGAGACTCAGGATCCTTCTTCCATACAATTCGACCGGTTCCTCTGGTTCTATATTTTTCAGCATCTCTCTGTGCCTCATAGGCCTTCTTAATTAAAGCCTGAACTCTTAAAGCTCTACTAGTCTTTGACCCTGTTTTTCATAACACAAATGTGCCAGCCTTCTGAACATATGAGCATTTGTTCCAATCAACAAAGGGACACCATCATACAGTCCAGTGGGGGACACACTAAGGCTAGGGTCTCTACTTGTTCGGCACTCCAGCCACGGAGGTGGGGAAGAGACAGCCAAATTGGATATACCAGAATAGGGTAGGCCTTCTCACTTAACCCCATACATGCAGTCCTTCTAATGGTTGTAAGGGTACGTCTGACAAATGCTTCTGATACCAATCTTGAAACATAATTGTCACTCTGGGAGCCACTGTCTAATACAGCTCTTGTAGACACTCCATTTACCTTTACAGTGGTCTCCATGGAGGGACCCACTATTCTGGACCAGTCTGGAGAGGCGGTAGTGGGGGCCTGGGCAACTGACCTTGCCACAAAAGGACGTGAATTAGCATTTTGGTGCCCTCACTGGGATCATTTCGTCGCACCTCTTAACCACTGATTTGTTCTCCAGCTCTCCTTGTAGCCTATATGCAACTTTGTCAAGTGTCTTTTGGGATTGGCATTCCCTTTTCATGTGCCCATCCTTCCCACAATTATAGCAAAACATACTTTTGGAGTTTGAGCTGGCGAGGTGCCACACTGGGAGCCAGGCGGGGTATTACTAACTGAAACCTTGGTGCCATCTCTGTTCTAGTGATAAGCATTTGGAGACATCTCGTCAGTTTCTCCACTTCCATGGTCAAGGAATCGAGTTCGGAGCTGTTATCAGCAGGAGATACATGGGTGGGTATCCCCACCCCATAGCAGATCAGTCGGATATAGGTCGGGGCCCGTACTTGCAGGCGTGGCCTTCATAAAGGGACTGTTTTTGAATTCCGGATCTCTCTCAACAGTTAAGCCCCATTGTGGCATATCTTTTCCTTATCAGAGCACTCATTGACTGCCAACCTCTGCCCTGAACTTCCTTGATGGGCCACCCTCAGTCACTCGGGTCATAGCCACAGCTATTGGTGCAGATCCCTCCCGAGTCGCCTTTTCTCAACTCCTCGAATTTCTCTCATTAACTCATCATAGGAGGTGGGGATTCAGTCGATTTGCCAGGCGTAACTGAAGCAACAGCAGTTCTGAGAGGGCAGACTTAAGGTTCTGTCAGTCTGGTTGGTCCAGTTCAATCGCTGGCAAACTACCCTTTCTGAGGCATTCTTGCAACAATTTTCCAGCCGAGACATACACAGACAACAACTCCTTGGTACTGTTGTGCATTTCTTACTCTCCACCATAGGTCCTCATCAGAATCTGGGCTCCACATACATTCACAGGCCTCAAGATAGGCTTGTGCAGTCGCTTCAGGGTTACTGGCCCGTTTGCTTGCGGATGGTAGCCAGGGCAGGACCTCGGGCTCTCACTAACCCTCTTTTAGGCACCCGGCTTCCGAGCATTGCCATTCTAGCACTTGGGGGCAACATAGTCTATCCAGGTCTCCCAGTCATCCTCCCCTTGGGGGGTGGGGAGGGTGCCAGAAGATCCTCAACCTTGGTGGAGAGTCGTGACTAATGGCAGGTGCAGAAATAGGAGTCTGCATTGGTTCAGCCACCATTCATGGGTACTGGAGCAGGAGAGGGTGTTGGGGAGGAATACCCCAGGTGGCAAGAATAGTTTCTTCAAGTCCTCCACAGTTTTCCTTCTCCCAGCAACCATTTAGCAAATTTCTCCTCAAAAGTTTCAGATAGTGGTGGGGCTCATTCCCCCGGTCTTACTGTCCTAGTTATCACTCTCAAGCAGTGAGGGCTCCCTCTGGGGTAATGGTCTGTGGTACTTTGGAGCTATCTATGGGATCCTTAAACTCTACTAGGGCCAGGAAAGTGTGGGTGAGCAGATTAAGCGTGCGACCCACCACCACAGGATTTTGTAAACCTTCCACCTTGGAAAGTACTCCCTGCACAGTGTCCGTGCTCGATACCCAGGGGATGTCCAGGATAAGCATAGCATTTTGGGGTCGATCTCCTCCCAGTACACCACTCCACCAGCCGGTGCACAGCCACTTCTGTCGAGGTACCCATTTATTTATTTATTTATTTTTTCCCTTAACAGTGGTTTGTAAATATGGCTACTAGAGGACCACACAATCAGCGGTGAGCCTCAAAATGTAACCCCTAGATGGGCTATCCCAGGGCTACTACCCCGCCTGATTTGCCACTAACAGGTTGAGGGCCTGGATCCAATGGCTGGTGCCTCCACCCAGAGGTCAGGGTTTCAATAGTTAAACTTAGCATGGTCACAGCCCTCTGGGACACTGCAACCCCTTTCTTCCCACTAGTGGCCACACAATATAAGAATTACCTTCACAGTATACACTTACCCCAAAGGCTGGTTCAGGCACGGGACATCCTGTAAAATAAGATACAGTGCAACAATCACAGTACAGTACTTTAACATAGACAAATACCTCAGGCAGTATAACTTTGTTGAAACAAACAGCTCTGATTTATTTGGGATATAACAGGACAGAAATCAGGTTAATTGATTATCACTTTACTATCTACCTATGGCTCTGTGCAGGCTATCCTACCAGTTACTGTCCCTGGGTGCCCAGGCCTAGTGAGCTAGTCAAACCGTTGGCAGGCTGGTAGGGGCCCTTTCACACAGAGAAAAGGAAATTAAACAGTCAACAGTACAGTAATTCCATTTGGATTTAATGTGGCAATTCAACAGGGAGCGACCCAATTAGTACTCACGACTCCAAAGAAGATATGGTCCTTCAATGTCAGCAGGGCTACTTTTGATCTCAAGAGACTCCTCACACATTTATATGGTAAAAAAAAGCACTATACCAGGCAGGCTGCATCTGTATCCAATCGCAATTACTGCACAATAACCAGGAGAACACACAGCAGATTCAGTTCCTGACAGACCGAGTGTAATTCAACAATTTCTTCAGTCTTCTACAGGGTGAGCCTGGTTTCTACTCTTCAGAGATCCTTTGATTCTTTTCACAGGACGGATTCAGTCCCTAACAAGCAGTTACACAGTTGTGAGCCGAACTCTGGGCCTTGCACGTTTTTGACTGAAACTGTGCACTGAAGGAGCACAGGTTTCTTTCCCCTTCCTTTCAGATCTCAACTGAAACTCCCAACAGACAAAAACCGGGCCTTCCTTTGAGTTCCTCCCAGTTCTTGACTGGATTGGCTGTCACTCACAATAGACTGCTGCTGTTGGTCCAAAAGGCACAGTCTAAACTTCATCTCCCAGAGTCACTGCCGCCTACAATCCTCTTGTGGCTGGCTCAGATTATGAGTCCCAAGTTCTGATTCGTCCAAGGCATCATTTTAGAGCTAGTTTACCCACACTGATTGGTCCAGTTCGCAGTTCAAAACCAGAATGGGGAACTAGGCAGACAGTTCTGACTGCAAAGAAAGCAGGTTAGACAAACTGTAATTTTATTATTACTGTAAATGATTTCTGGCAATCAGTTACATCTTTCAGACAGGTTCCTTTGCACTCTAGTGACTGCAAAAATGGGGTGAATTGGCAGCAGCTTGAGTGGTACTCAATCAAAGAAACACACAGTCCCCCATACAAACTAATTATGTCTGCAAGCAGACAGCTCTTAAAGACAGTACCAGAGGTTCTAAAACACTCACTGATAAATGGCTTAAGCATGCAAACACCATTCAGGCTTGGAGCATTCAAGCAAGCTCCTGGAAGTCTTTTGGAACCCCCATTTGGGGGGTTACATTTATTTAACTTTTGTTGACAGAGTAGTGCACTAGACAAATCCTGCCTATTTTCAGGCTGACCAAGGAGGAGATACAGATGAATTCCATCCGACCTTGAACCAGATGAAGCTGTTGGTGGTATTTTTAGTGAAAGAAATTTGGCCAGGACACCGGAAATTCCCTACTCTTTTGATAAGTGCCATGGGATCTTTAACATCCACCTGAACTACCACCAATCCAGGCAGATGGGACCTCGGTTTAACGTCTCATCGAAGGCGGCACCTCAGAAGTGCAGCACCCTCTCATGCTGCAGTACAGTGTCAGTACTGGGATATTAACCCAGAGTGCCAGATGTGGGAACTGAACCCACAGCCCTCTGATCTCCCGGCCTCAGAGGCGGTGTGCTACCTACTGAGCCACTGACACTTCAAAGTCAAACAGCAGTAAAGGGCATCACTGGGTTTTGTGGAGCCTTCTGATGTGGCATCATAATGTCATGAAATTACTGGGCAAGGTGTGGCCCAGTCTATCAGAGGCCAATGAACAGACATGGATTGGATGGGCAGAGGGGTCCCAGGACTAACACTGCTACCTCCCCTAAAACATATGTAACCACCCTGAAAATGGGGGTTCCCAAAAGTCTTCAGGAGCTTGCCTGAATGCTCCAAGTCTGGGTGGTGTCCGGCGTCTGAGCTGTTTAAATGTGGTTCCAAGTGGTGCTATTTGAGCCTCCATGTACTGTCTCTTTAAGAGCTGTCTGCTTGCAGACTTAATTAGTTGTATGGGGGACTGTGTGTTCTAATGCCGAATCCCACCGGGCTGCTGTCATTTCACTCCGTTTCTGCGTTGCTATATGTGCAGAGGGAGCCTTGTTGAAAGATATAACTGTTTGCAGAAATCATTTAGAGTGACTGAGAAATGTAGTTTGTCTAACTTGTCTTCATTTCAGCATACGAACTGTTTCAATGTAACTCTTTCATTTGGTCCTGAATAGCTGATTTGGGCCAATCAGGATGATAGGGAGACCAAAATGGAGCCTGTGGATGAATTGGAACTTGGACTCTCAATTTTGAGCCAGTCACAAGGGGATTATGCGGGCAGTGACTCTGGGAAATGTAGTTTTAACCTTGGCGCCTTTTTCCACCAACAGAGGGAGTCTTATTGTGAGTGACAGCAGAACCAGCCAACAGAATGGTGTGGAGCTAAAGGAAATGCCCTGCTCTGTGACTGGAAAGAGTAGATCAGTTGTGACTGTGAAGAGAAGGAGCTCTGTGCTTCTGCAGTGTATAGTTTCGTGCAGGAAAGCGTAGTAGAGGCCCTGGGTTTCGGTCTGTAGCCTTTGTGAGTGCCAGTTTGGACTGAATCCGAGTTGTGAGGAGAAAGAAGCACTAGAAGTGTGGAAACCAGGCTCACCCTGTAGAAGACTGGAGAAATTGCTGAATCGCACTCAGTCTGTCAGGAACTGAAGCTGCTATGTGTGCTCCTGGGTATTTTGCAGTAATTGCGATTGGGATCGAGGAGCAGTCCGCCTGGTATAGTACTTTCCTTTTACATATAAATGTGCTTAGTGCTTGTGGGGAATCGCTATTTCCAATCTCCAGTGCTGTGTGTTGTGTATTGAAGCTGAAGCAAACCCCAGCTTGTTTCGGACTAAATCTGTTACTACCAACTGCAGTGGGTCCAGTCACAAGGACCTTGTCTCCATCACCTGTTGTTCTGGCTATCCAGAAGAACATCCACCATCCGTCCTCAGCTTGGGTACTGTGAGTACAAATTAGGGTATTTCCCTGCAGCCTGTTTTCAATCACAAGTGTGTCATCTAATTCTTGTTGTTTCACTGCTTCATGGACTGAGCCATCCGCTCGGATTACAATTGGGTATTGTGCATATATTTTCTTCTACAGGGCCCTATCCATCTGCTGGTCAACCCGGACCCATGGACCTGGCTAGCCCCCCAACCTGGGTACCCAGAGTGTGACTTTTCAGCCCTGTATGTGTGCACAGTACTGTGATTTAATGCCACCAATTAACCTGATTTCCTCCCGTGTTACTGCCCCTAAATAAATCAGATTTGTTGTTGTTATACTATATACTGTCTGTGGTGTTGGTACTTATGGAAACAGTATTGTGTTTTGCTGTGTATGTTGTTTAACCTTATTTTATTCAGAGATGCTGCAGAATCAGTCTCGAGGTAAGTGGTATCTATATGAGTGAACAGTGTGTATAGTGGGGTATTGGGGCTGTAACTCTGGTGTACTGTGTGAGCCACTAGAGGGAATAAAAGGGTGTCTCAGTGTCCCAGAGGGCTGTGACAAGCTAGTCTAACCACTACAAACCCTGATCTCTGGGTGGAGGCACCGTCATAGGACCTAGGCACCTCAACCTGTCCGTAGTCAAACAGGCAGGGGCAGTATCCCTTGGAATAAGCGCCACCTAGGGTTACACACATGAATATGTAACTAGCTGCACTGAAACTAAAATGGTGTGCATATTTATTTATTTATTTAGTTTTGTTGACCGGTAAGTGCACTAGACTAATCCTGCCTATTTTCAGGCACGACCGGGGAGGGATACAGATGAATGCCAACTGACCTTGAACCAGATTAAGCTGTTGGTGGTACTTTTAGTAGTAATAAGAAATTTGGCCAGGACACCGGAAACTCCCTCTTTTTTCGATAAGTGCCATGGGATCTTTAACATCCACCTGAACTACCACCAATCCAGGCAGATGGGACCTCGGTTTTAACATCTCATCCGAAGACGGCACCTCAGAAGTGCAGCACCCATCTCATGCTGCACTACAGTGCCAGTATTGGGATATTAACCTAAGTGCCAGATGTGGGAACTGAACCCACAGCTCTCTGATCTCCCGGCCTCAAAGGCGAGTGTGCTACCTGCTGAGCCACTGACACTGACACATGGTACAGAGAAAGACATGGGCAAGGTGGCTTGGGTAAAGGGTCCCATGATTTATCTCATTGGGCGACAACAACTAAAAAGCCACCCCAGTGTACCAGTTTGTGGCCAACATTGAGATGAAGCAGGCTGTTTTCTCTCTGGTAATGCTGCCCCGCCATGTATACTCACACTTTAGCTGCTGGGACCTTGCCAACATGCAGCCTATCCTGCAGCTGGAAGGTGAGCTCTCCAGGGCCCTACCGTAGGGATCACTGATGCCATGGAAATGCCATGCTATTCCACCTGATTGAGATGCACTCCCACTGGCAGCACTCCATGATCACTGGCCACCTGGCTGCCAGCATCTCAAGCTTGTTACCAAACCTGGGTTGCCGGCAAGGAGTTTGACATGCTTCCCACTAGGCCATCAGGCAGTCCCAGCTAAGAAATGTTTTTTAATTTCTGTAGTTCCTCACTGTGCCTTACACTCGGTCCACTGGCTTCCAGTTCACAGCTCCATCCTCGGACTCCGACACACTGGTTCTGTTACCACTTTCCAGCCAGAGCTCTGTGCTCGATGATGTACTTGGGGCCTCAATGGATCACTGCACTAATGTCCCTGGGATGACAGACCTGCCAGCATACCCTATGGACTTGGGTGGAACAGCTGTGTGTCATCATGACAACCAAAATTAGATTTTTCCCCCTAGTTTCTCTGCCACCTCCCCTTGCAGCAAGTATGCATGTGCAAGGTGCACAAGTTCGTGTGGTCACCAGTGATGTTAGGGACACCACCCTGCACCACCATGAGGTGTTGTTGAAGAGCTTGGCACAGCTGCCACCCCCAAAGAGCATGGTGCAACTGATTCCCCCAGAGAAGAGCATCTGCTGGATGCTCTTAACCTTCTCTGCTGGCCTCCACTCCTCAACCTCCAGGCGCAGGGCACGAACCCAGGTCACCAGCAGGCAGGAGTACTCTCCCACTGCTCGATGCCACACAGCTGGTTCAGCTAAGGACTTTTTCAAGAAGTTCAGTAGTAGCTGGCTACAGTATTTGCTGATTTATCAATGGCTGCTTTTCTACAGGCGTCTGTTTTTTTTTTTTTACCTCCCTCGCTCCCGGCCCCAGCCACTGGTTCGGGTCACCTAGGACCCCACTAGCACTCTACCCCCACCACCAGCTACCACCCCACATGTCAGCCCCCTGGGGAACCCAGCGTGATTCCTTCGTGGATGGGTCCCCCTCTGAGGCGAAAGGCGCTGGGAACCGCCAGCACGAACTTATTGGCTTAAGTGCTGCTGGGTGGACCGGGCTTGTCTGGGGGCTTCGTGGCAGTGGGGGACTGACAACCATCATCTGGTCAGCCAGAGAGCCATTTTCCTGGCTTTTCCCTGGGAGTGTGACATCCGGGACATCAAGGCAGAGCCGACATCTGTCGCGCTCCCTGCGTAGTGGGACCCAACGTGCTGTCATACCTTGTCTCTGCCAGATACCGGCAGACACCGGGCGGGACCCTCCCTCCCCAGAAGATGGCAAGCCGTCATGGGAGGCTCAAGCAATCTCCCCTCCTCGCCGCCCTCTGACACTCGGGTCCATTCCTGAACCCGGGTCATTGACATCGCAAACGGAAATCCAACCGCTATGCCGGAGGGCTGGTCGGCATCTGTTTTTCCTGTTTGGATTCTGATAATTTGTATCATGTATTAGCACTGCTATTTTGATACCATTTTACCCGTAATGCAGTCCTTGTTACAAGATTTTTTAAATTGTCCCTGTATAATCTGTTATTTCTTATTTCCTTTATATCTGTAGTGATGAATCCCAGTTACCTGTCTCACTGGATGCACCTGAAACAAGCCCTTTATCAGTTTAACGTGACAGATTTCCAGTACTGACATTCTTGATTATTTATTGAAAATAAAAACCAACACTAAAATGGGCTCTGATAATACTGATTTGTACCTCTTGTCTTTAGTCTTTGATTTAATGGCCTATCCACTTGATGCATTGTTTAATAAAGGAATAATGCCTTATAGGGTAGGTGTTATGCGGATAACATCCCAACTCGGGTGGTTGGGCCCAGGGCCACCGTGAAGTGTCCAACACCGAGAAGGATGTTATCCCAGCATAACACCCACCCTGGAGGGCATTATTCCTATTATACTAATGGTTTGTTGTTATATATAAAATAAAAAATAATTTGAAAGAATTTTTTTGTTAATGTGGAAAAATATTTTTGTTTCTTAAGAGGAGATGCAACAAAGAGAGGATCAATAATGATGGCACTAGACCTGTGAACAGCAGGGATGTTATGCCAGGATAACATCCCTGCTGTGATGGCCAACTGACCAATCAGAGCCCAGGATTCTTTCTTGCCATTGTATAATCTTTCTTTAGTCACTGCAGAAGTACCACAGCTTTGGAAGCAGGCGATCGTGGTGCCCATTTTCAAGGAAGGTGACCACTCAATGGTTAAACATTACTGATCAATTTCTTTACTGGCCCCTCTGTCCAAGGTCCTAGAAAGAATTGTGAATGACCAACTAAAATTACTTAGCGATGTATCAGATTCTGACGCATCTCAACATGAATTCTGTCAAGTCATAGTATGTTAACAGCAGTTATTGAATTCACAACTTACTTACACAGTGCTTAGACAGAGGACACATGGTTGGTGCATTATTTTTAGATCTTTCAAAGGCATTTGATTTGGTGCATCAGGGTCGCCTGCTCTCAAAACTTTGGGAGGTTGTTTTCTACATCCCTGGTTGCCTATTTTCTTTTTTATCTTTTTTATACTTAGTATGCTTTTTGCTCCAGCAGCAACTCTGGCCCCCACCTCCTGAGATGAACCTGGGATCACCCACACACACCTGCCTTGGTTACCCTCCAGGCAGAGCCTCCATGGCTGCCGCTCAGCCCTGTCAGATCTGTATCTTGGATGCAGTGGGACCTCCAGTCCGCCACGGTAGGCAAGGGCATCACTGAATGCTCCAGGAAGGGATTTTGTAGTATTTTTTCCAGTGGTGTGTCAGGCTGGGCGCTGCAGGCGTAAGCATGCCATCGTCCGACACACCACCCAGACCAGCACAAGCTGGTGTCTCTGGTACCAGTGTCTGGTCACCCAGAGCCCCGGACTGGAGACACTCAACCTCCCCCATGGAGGTGGAGAGTGAGCCATAGCCATTCAATCCACCTCCACCCCAGCCCACCCTCAAGCTAGCTGAGTCCACTCGAACCAGGGTCACCTGCGCAAGCGGTAGTCTTTCCGCTGTGCTGGCAGGCGGGCACAGTGCCTGGTTTAAAAATTAACTATCTGTACACAAGTTAACTTAAATGGTGTTTCTTCCCTTCTTAATATAGATATTGATGTCCCTCAGGGCTCTAGTTTGGGCCTTCACTTTTTATTTTTTTAATGATTTACCTTTATTTTTAAAATAATTTTTTTAATTTTATATGCATATGGTCTAGTTTTTATAGGCATGGCGCATTATTAGAAATCATCTCTTAAGCGTAAATGGATTTTGACTTGCTACAGGAGGGATTGCTATTAAATACTACAAAACAAAGTATATGGAATTTCGTTCCCATCAAAGTTAGAGTCTCTGATTCCTTTCCATTCTCCTACTGTGGATGGAAGGGAACAGAGATAGCATGTGTTGGCTACTTTAAATACTTAGAGCATATAATTGACATTACTTTATCCTTTGAAAAGCATATAAATAGAATTATTAAAATAGTGTACAAGAGGTTAGGACAGCTTTATTGTATTTGGAATTGTTTAACATCTCATTCCAGAAATGTCTTGCACAGTCATTGTTAATTTCAATTGTGGACTTTGGTATTCGATTCACTCAACAGCCAGTGATACACTGATGCCCTGAGTAAAGGTTTTGTATAATTCCATATGCCGATTTGCTTTGTCTGGTTTCAGGTTTCACTTTCTTAAGGTGTAGCCTGCCTGCTTGGGTTTGGCCCTGCATATAATGACTGTGGCTCCACTTTTTGGGTCCTAAACTGTATATAATTGTATATAATGCACTGCTCACAGCCTTGGTGACTCTAGTATATGTTCTGTCCATTTTTTTAACTGTGTGTACCTTCTGAATATGCTATGCTTTCCTGACTCTATGAAACTGCCTAAATTGTGTCATGTTGTCCTATGTATTTGAACTGGTATTTCCTTGTACTCTCCCGGGTCATACCTGAAAATAGGCAAATGTTTTGTCTAGTGTACTTACCTGGTTAATAAAAGCTAAATTAATAAAAGGCGTTATCGTTTAAGCAATAACAATCGAAAGACTGTCATTTCTGAGGATTAATAACCGGTTGGGGATGGTTGGCCCAAGGTGCAACTGAGGCTAACTCCCTCAGTTGGTCACTAATCAGGAAATTACCAGTTTCAAGGTCGTGTGCAATTATAAAGTCAAATAGCCCGTAACAATGTTCTTTTTCCTGTTTAGCTTTAACTTATTTAATGTTTTAAATAGGGTGGCATGAGCCATGTGTGCCACACAGCATCAGAGCTGCAGCTGGATCAGTCATTTCTAAGGCGTTAATGACCAATCAGTAGCCAATCAGGAGCCTTGCTAGGCTTGTGAATAATGAATTAGACTTATAATGTACAGTATGCAGTTCTTTGAAATGGTTTTCTTTTGAAGCAAGATGTTTATATTTTACTTTGTTAAAAGTATTAGTAGATTTTTTTAATTCAACATCTTTTTGTGTATGAGTTTTGCAACAAGCAATTTAAATTTGTATACTGCCAGGTTATCTCAGGGTAGACAGTGCAGACCCATTTTCTTTAAAACAGTTTTGGGTTGGCCAGCCTGCGGTGTAGTGACAAGGTGTCTGTCTGCAACACTGGCGTCACGGGTTCAAGAATGGACCTGGGAAGTTAGAGGGCCAGCCGGGGAGAAGGCTTGAGCATCCCAGGGATGGCTCTCCTTCTCAGGGGAGGGGTTGTGTGTCGGCACAAGTCAGACCCCTAGCAGAGACTGGAGATTTCGCTGCAACCAGTGCCTATTGTCCTTGGGCGTGTTGAACACTGGCATCATTGCACGCCATGCCTCCTTCAGGGGACAAAATTGGTAAAATTGCAGCCGCCATCCACTGACACCCCGCATCCTATGGCCCCTGATCACCTACCGTGGCACTCCCACCCCACAACCTATCCGTTGTCTGCTGTACCAGGCCAAAATCCTGTGCTCTGCCCTGGGGGCAAGCCAGGAGAGCAATGCCGGTAGCAAACCTGCCGGCATCCTTCTCCCATCATCGCAGGCTTGTGCTGGTTAGGTGGCCCCACCTTGGGGGCAATCCAGGGTATTGGGGTTAAGGAGGTAAGTCCTGGGGGTGAAGAGGGGGACCGGGGTTGGCAGGGGCTGAGCTGCAAGCGGTACTGCTGAAAAAGCATACTAAATAAAATAAAAATAAAAATACATCTTTGGGTCAGAAACCTTATCTTTAAAATCTACTAAAGCTGGAGCTCCCTCTCTGCCAGTATGCAAAAGTTACAGTCTGGGCCATGTTTAATCCAGCATTACAAACATACTATATTATTTTAACAAATCTGATTGTATTTGGTTTGGAGGAGTGTTGACATGTATTTGTACTAATTATTTCTTGTATTTGAAGTGTGTTGTTTAATGTAATTCATGTTTTTTTATTATTATTTAGATTGTTGGGGGTTTTCTTGGGTTTCTCCGTTCCCTCCTGGAGCCCGACACACGGCTGTGCGTGTACATGGAGGCGCATGCACACGGAAGCCAGCTCAGCTCCTTTCGCCCACCTGTATTGTCGCCCTACCCACCTCCGTTACCCACTAGGCCTCCACCGGTGGGAATGAAACTACGGAGGTGCGACAACCCCACCCCACCACCCCGGAAGGTGAACAGCCTGGCGTCACGCTCAATCCTGCTCCTCCCACCCCCCATGCCGGCAATCTGATGACCCAAGGTCATTCCGAACTCGAGTCGCTGGCATAGCCGAGATGTGGCATCCAGCACCTCAACCCTCAGCGCCACCAGGCCAGCATATGTAATTCATGTTTTCTGTATTTGTACGACTGACCGGGCCACCTTGAAAATGGGCATTCATGCTCTTGGGTTCTTACCCAGTTAACAAATTTTAAATAAAAAAATGATCTGCAGATATCCCCTACTTATTGTTATTACTGAGGACATTTTCACAAAACAGGATCTTAATTCCTTACAGTTCATCTGCCCCATGTGTACTAAACCTCAGGTATGCCTTGAGAAAGAGCACGTCGGGTTTGAAAACGTTTGGTATATGCTGGTAGTGCCTCTTACCTTTTAACATGCTTTTATTCTAATAAAGTTTTTTGCATCAGACAACCAACATTGTGGTTTCCAGTGTCTGCAGTAGAGCTTAGCAGGTCTTCTTTTAGTTTACACGTGGCTTAGTCCCTACTTAAAGTCATAATCCGTTGTTATTTTTGTACACTCTGTTCATTGAGAATTTCACCATAACATGGTGAGACCATCTGTATACATCAATACGGCATAACATTATGTATGCAATCTCAGTACAGCTAGTCAAAATCTATTACAGATTTCTTATAGAATTGGAAATTCAGTATTTCTAGTATTTATTTATTTATTTGCTTTTGGTAACCGGGTAAGTGCACTAGGCATAGAATACCTATTTCAGGTACGACCGGAGAAAATAATAAAATACATACAAAATACATGTGGCATAGCACATGAAGGTGGCACAATTCGAGAGGAATAACAATACTTAGGATATGGAGAGACAATAGCTTCAAAAAAATGGTAATGAAAAATGTTACAGTAGTTTCACAAGATAATGATATTAAAAAGGCTTATGTAAAATTCAATCAATTGAAAACAGAAAAATAAGGATTACATCGAAACTTCAAAGGAGAGCCAGTCTATTAAAATAATCATACCTCATATGTTCTATAGGAGGGAATCAGTGAGAATGAAATATGGAGGAATAGGGAAGAGGAGGAGGAGGAGGAGGAGGAGGGAAGGGACAGGAAGAGGCCACACATACCATCTGCTGGCCTGTTTCTCCAACCACTTACACAGGGCTCTATGGCTGCCATTATTGCTTATATCAGAAATAAATCTATTAGAGATCAGTTATTGTCATCTATGGTACATTGGAGTTCCCATCTTGACCACCTCTGAACAAACACTTCTGTTCTGTTATGTAGGGAGAAGGTTTTGCTCAGACTGTTGTATATGTTTTATTGTTGCAGCCCATTCTTGAATGGTTGGAGGACTTTCTGAAGCCACCTTCTGGTTATCACCTTATATGCAGCCACAATCATATTGCCCACAAATATCTAGCATCATTCCCCTAACTCCCTGAGGCAGGAGCCCAAGACTAGCTGAAAGGGGTAGGTTTCCGGGCTAAGTTAGATATATGCATAATCTGCTGGGTTAGGTCAGACCAGAATTTAGAAATGGCCAGACAGGAAAAGAAAAATATGTACTTGGTGTGCCATCTGAGCCACACAGCCCTGCCAGCACGAGGAGAAGTGCCGGAGTCCTTCGGGAGGCAAAGAGGGGGACCAGAAAAATCTTGCCCTGACTTTCCATGTAAACTCCTCCAGATGGGTAAGGAGGTGGTAGCCCATATCCCCTGCCATATTTTAATCCATGTAGGGTCATCTATTGCTATAGACAGGTTTCTTTCCCATCTAATCTTTAAATTATCTGTAATGTAGGAAGAAAGCTGTATTAGGACTTATAGATTATATAAATTACCCTTCCCAATCTCCGAGGTCCATATCTGGACATATGGGGTAGTGTCTACAAACTGCTGAGAATGTGAGGATTCCACTCTGAGCTGTTTATTTATGAAATCTTGAAGCTGGTAATAATGCAGTCTGTCCTTTTCATCTAAATGAATCTTTTTGAGCCTCCTCAAGAAAGCACAGAGCCTCTGTGGAATAACTGCCATGGAGCATATAAGCCCGAACTATCAAAGCCGAGCACCAAGCGTCGAGTTGAGAGGGAGGGAAGAGGTTACATGAAACCAAGTGTATTTCCAGGAATGAGATTGTAAAGATTTATTTACAGTACCTCTCCTCCATCCCTCCAATACAGCTACGCATCCACCTGTGAGCCTGCTTGATGCCTGCTTAAGGTATAAAGGGGTGGAAAGGTAGGCCCCAAAGAGAATGGGAGCTCCTGGATAAGTCAATCAACTTCCAATGAGCTTTGTAGCCTCCATGCCCCTATAGAAGGTCCAGTCTCATTTGGGATGCCACCCGTACATAAATAATGAAGGTAAAGCTATGCCTCCCTGATTTTTAGGTAAAATGAAGTTGCTGCCTCACTCTCATTTTTTATTATTCCAGAAAATAGTTAATCAGTCTCTGCCAGCTAAGAAGTTCCTTAGCTGAGATTTTAAGGCACACTTTGGAAAAGGTATAGCAGGCGAGTAGAAATGGAAATTCGACCTACCGAATTGTTGATCTCTTGTATCTTCACCATTCATTACTGCTGGGTGTAAGCTGGGCGTGCACCCACTACAAAATTTTGTTTTTCTTTTTGTTTTTGAGGGAGGAGTTGGTGCCAATGGCGCTAGCCACATTTACAGCGACGCACCATGTGGTGCACTTAGGGTGGCCGAGAGGTGCCTAAACCTCTCATCCCAGTTCTGTATGCCGAGAAGTGAAATAAAAGAACAGAGGTATAAGAGTGAGACAAGAGAGCCAGAGATAGTAAAAGGAAAGGAAACCAACTGAAAAAGTAATAAGCCGAAAGAGGACAGGAAGAGAAGATCCTACCTAAGGACTAGAGGGCCTCCTTCCTTGGGCGGCTCTGAGGGAGGAACATGAGAGAAAGGAAGAAGGAGGGAAAGGAAACAGAGAGAGAAGAGGATAGTGGGCAGAGGGAAAATACTGCCACAATTCAGAGAAACTGGCTTGAAGCTTATCAGCTCAGAACTTGAGCAGGGAGCAAGGATCCCTCAGATAAAACTGGTTTGAATGGTTTGAACGAACCTTCTAGGCAGCTTAAAATGATACAGGCAGATTTTTCTACACATCCCACTATCCTATTACCCTTCACTCAAGCTGAGAGCTCACAGAATGCCAAGGCAAACTCTGTTGTAGGAAAGAGACCCCGTACCACACAATGTGCTAGCACGGGGGAGCCCTAAGAGAGGGCAAACCCCTTTGTCAGGATGGACAGAGCTAGAGAAGGAGCTCCTTCTGACTCCCTTGAGAAGGTAGGGCTAATGGACCAGACTTCCAGACCAAAATGTAAGTTTCTGAATTGGGCTAGAACAGACGAATTAGCCTTGGTCTGGCATTGCCAGACATAAAGGGACATCAGATAACTCCAAAGACTGAGGGTTTGAGGACTGTTTAACAGACTCACCCTGATGTCTGGAGATTGAGCTAATCTGGTCTGAGAAGTTCCTGAAGGCAGACCTTCCAGGAAACAGAAAGAGTTCCCTCAGATGAAAGGACGAAGTTTGGCTCGCCACCTCCTACTCAAATCCTGTTAATGTTTTTAGAGAAGAACAGAAGGTCCCAAGGAACCAGAGGATGAACCTCCCTCCCAGGGAGGGAGGAGGAGGAGGAGGAGGAAGAGGTAAGCAGGGTGGGGAGACACCCAAGAAATGAGCCCATGAGGGGAAGGTGGGAGGATTCATAAGGAATGGTGAAGATACAAGAGAAGATCAACAATTATGGTAGGCATGCACTTCCATATCTTCCCTTGTCAATCTTCACCATTCATTACTGCTGGTGAGTACTCAAGCTCGAAGGGGACCTGAATTTTGGCCCTGAGGAAGCAGATCCCTCAGCCTCCTACTGGTGGAAAGCAGGATGGGAGACCCTAACCAACAGACTGAGGCAGTCTAAGGTTGCTGAGGCCGAGGGGTGCCCCCCGTGCCAGGGGACAGAGGGCACCCTGAAGAATCCTCCTGCTCTGCAGTGGAGAACAGGCAGGTCCCCCAAATGTGAAGCAGTCACCCTACGCTGGGCAATGGGTGACAGTCTGGACAGATGAAGCCAAGTCCACCTAATGCAGATCGCTGTCTCGCTAGTCTGGAAGCCACCACAGGCATCGAGAAGATGCCCCGCTTGGTGCCTGCAGCTCCAGACCTTGTGCAGAGAGGGCAATGACTGGTCCAGACTGCTCTGTATCAGGCATGGATGCGAAGCTGTGCTAGCATTGACCACAGATGCCTGTTATAGGCAGCATGGTGTGCCTGATGTGAACCTATGCATAGCAACACACGACTTGTAGAGAAGACTCTTCATCCCCACTGATCAAATTCAGCAGAATCTGGATCTGGGGTCTGTCATGTGCCGGGTGCTGAGGCCCGGAAGGAGTGTCTAGGGCGTCAAACCTGAAGGCGGGTGAGGAAGAGAACCTAGAAACTCATGGGGGCACAATACCATCTTCTGCAGTCAGCTGGGGCTGGAAGGCGGTGGAGACTGCCTGGTGCGGATAGGCGCCTCCTGGAAGAGGATCGGCCAGGAAGGCACCACAAGGTGGTGAGCTGAATTCACTGAGGAATGCACGCCTCGTCGCCGCTATTGTCCCTGCTAATGTAGGAGATATGAAGCTCTCAAACCAGCCTCGAAAGGAACCGCTGATATTCAGTGAAATCAGTGTTGGAGGAAAGGTGGACAGAAGGTTCCTCTTCCTCAGGAGAGGAAGTCAAGGAGGAAGTGGAGCTTGAATGTTCAGAAGACTCCTGTGGCTGGGGGACAGGCGGAAAATCTGTTCGGTCCATGGCTCTGATGTATGAAGGAAGGCCGCAGTAGCTCTGAATGTCTTCAAGTAAACAGTCCCTCAGGGATCCACATGGCCCGGAGAGGGGTGGGTGAGGGGAACATAGGGCATGTATCTGGCCTCTGCCAGAGCTCTGGGATCCAGGGAGCGATGCCACCAAGACTGGGGACCCTGAGATCATGCCCGTTGCGAAGAGGTAACGTGAAGGCAACTCCAGAAGAGCCCAGAAGGGAATTTCCCTGTGATGCAACTGAGGTTGTGTGTGTCCAGAAGGGCAACCCTCAGTACCACCATTAGAAGGCGCTCTGGAGACTTGAGAGAAAGACAGGGTTCAGTGCTCGACTCCTCTCCACACCTCAGGGCAGTGGAGATATGTCGCCGCTCCTGACCCCGACCTCTCAATCCCTCAGACTCAGAGCACCCTCTTCCTAGATACCAGTGTAGAAGGTCCCTGCTGCTGAGCTCCCAGAGGAGACCACAGAAGCAGGGTCCTCTGCCTCTCCGAAGGGCCCCAGCAGCAACAGAGATGGCAACTGCCTGGGTCCTCTCAGGAGGAGGCATCCTGTCATGAATCTCAGAAGGGTCCACACAGAAGATCCCAGGCCACCCCTAGCCATGGGACACTCAAGGCAAACCTGCTCTGGGGACTCGGGAGAGGAACAGCTGGGCTGCCTGACACTCGGACTACAGAGGTTCAGTCAGAAGACTCAGGCTGCCAGTCCAGGTCCACCTCTGAGTCATCCTCCCCGAGGAGGAGTCGTGGAGTGACCTCCAGAGAGGCAACCTCAGGAACCTCTCCTGCGATGGCACTGGGAGTGGCACCCGGCGAGGCATGGCGACACCAATGGCACCGCTCGAATCCTCTGCCCTGCAGATGGTGCTGAGAACCACAGCAGCACCGTGAATGGCACCGTCCAAGTCCCGGCACCAGGGTGGCACCAGATCCCAAAGCGATGCCGCCAACAGCACCAGCCGAGTCCCCAGTGCCATGGATGGTGCCAGAACTAAGCAGCGCCACCAGCAGCACCGCCCGAGACCCTGGCACTGCAGATGGTGCGGAATCCAGAGCAGCACGCCAATTGTGCCGCCTGAGTCGATGCCGCCAGACGGCGCTGGAACCCAAGGCAACATCACTAGGTGGCATCAGGGTCCACGCGTGCCTGGCCCCACAACCGGAGTCCGCGACATTAAGGGAAGCCTGCACCTCTGAGGAGGTGACTGCCGGGACGGCACCAATGATGCGACTCCTGGGAGGATCACACTGCTCCTCCAGCGCCGAAGAATAAACCTCCTCCTCGGCAAGGCTGGAAGTGGAGGAGGTTCCCTCTTCACTGGGCCGTATAGACCCAAGAGGGAACTGGAGGAAGGGTCGCGAGATCTGGCCTGGGAAGCCTCATAGGTGACATCATCCTCCAAAAGTCGACGGGGACCTGCCGACTTTAAACGCATGGATTTCCAAACACTGATCCATGGAAAACAGGCGTTGCAATGGTCCATATCATGGTAGGGTCCCAGGCACCAAGACAAACATCATGCCGGTCCATGATGGAAAACTACCGGCCACAGGGGCAGCGGACGCATAGGGGCATGGCGCCTTGGATTTACGCTTGGTCCCTGAATTGGACATGATGCGAAATTAAATAACAGAAGAGAAAGCTCCCATGCCATCAAATGAAAAATAAATGAAACGGTCTTACCAGCTTCAATGGTGTCAGGATGAGAACCGGGATGCAGGAGAATCAGACAGTGTTGAACTGAACTAGGCTCGATGGCGCAGCTATGAAACACAGTCTCACAAGTAGCAGGTGCAGCTTGGATGGCGGGAGAAACAGAACTGGGATGAAGGAGGAGTTTGTGGCACCTAATGGCCACCCCTCATGCACCACGTGGTGCGTCGCTCTCGTGGCTGGTGCCATTGGTACCGACTCCTCCCTACAAAAAAAAAAAAAAACCTCCCATAGCGGATGCGCACTCCGGCTTACACCCAGCAGTTATGAATGGTGAAGATTGACAAGGGAAGATCATTAATCTTTAACAAGAGATTACAGTGGTAGAAAGTTAATGGTAAAATGTTCCATCATCTCATATCCTGCTTTAGTTTATTAATTAAGGATAAAAATTGCTAGCAAACAGCTGAGTCAAATCTTGTGGGATTTTAATGTTTAAGTACTTAATGATAGAAGGTTCCATTTCATGTGTAGTAGTCGGGAGGGGTTAAAGTTGAATGTCCATTGGGAGCACGGACCAAAAGCGGCGCCTTAGAGGCCTCAGCCAATCTCCCCTCCCACACAGGCGTAGACCAGCCACAGAAGCTTCTGCGGAGCATGGACAACAAGCGGGGTCTTATGAGGTAAAGGCTACCTCTCCCTCAGCTGCATCTTTGTGTGGGGTGTTAGCCCGTCAGCTGTCGCGGCGACTGCCCTACCCCTCACACCCAAGCTCGACCCTTAATTTATTGGCCCTTTCCTATGTCAACACTTCTCTCAGTGCACTATTTCTCAGTCCCCACTTTTCCATTTGCAGGTTATACCTGCTGGCCACTAGAGGAATCTTCTGCCTGACACTCTACTCTCTACAGAGCTCCACTTCCTCCTACCACCTAGAAGCCCTCCATCCTCCTCTTCTCCTCTCCCTCACCTTCATCCTTGCTCTTCCCATACCTCACTCCCCACTGCCCCTCTCCCTGACGTGCCCTATCCACTGACCCTCTTGCCCATACCTCGGACCCCACCCCAGGCCCTTTTCCTTGCCCTTAGTGACCACTAGGAGTCACTATTTCCACCCTCTAATCAGCCCCAATACCTGCTATTTTCTGCTCCCCTGTTGTATAGAACCCTATCTTGCCCAGGCCCAAAGCCACCACCTTACAGGGTCTTGAACCTGCCACCCTGTGCACCAAAGTCCGTGGCCCTACCACTACTCCAAAGTGGTATCCACCTTCTCTGACGTGCAGCCTAGATACTTATACCATCTGCCTCCAAGGCTACCTATGCACCATGTATGCTCACTTCCTCTCTGTGTGCCTCATATTCATAACCATCCAGGGACTTATTCTCACCAGCCAGACCTCACCCCTGCCCTGTGGAGTGCACCTTCGTATCTCTCCAGTTTAACTCTCCCCCACATGGCCCTTGCCCTCTGGAACCCAACATCCTCCCCTAGCTGCCCTCCCAACCCTGCCACCCACCCTGGCCCCTTGGCAGCTCCTCCTTTTTGCCTTTCTGACCCTGCAAACCCTGCCCATCCCTTGCTCCCTATACCTCCCCTCTGAACGTACTTCCAAAAGTTAAAAGCTGCCACCCTATGGCTAGAACCTTAGTTATTATATTACTCCTCTCTGGTAATATCCACCCTAATCCAGGCCCTGCCCCACCAATCCACCACCAATCCACCACCTAGGTCCACTGGTCTCCACATTGCCTCTTAACATATGCAGCCTGCAGAAAAAATTTGCTGCCCTTCAGTGCTGGGTCATACTACACCAACCAGACATCATAGCCCTAGTAGAAACTTGGCTACCTAAGTCCACCCCTGACTCCTTTGTCTCTCTTCTGGACCACCCCTGTATTGTGAGATCAAGCAGGTAAGCATGAGGTGGTTGTGCAGTTTATACTCAGTGACACCATCGTTGGCCATGCGCTCCTGCCCCCAAGCTTGTTAATGGTGCCCAGGCCCTTACCCTCTAACTTACCCCAGACCCCTCCAAGAGCTCGCTCTATCTCATGGTCTCCTACATATCCCCAAAGAATCAGAACCCAGCGATATCATCTCTCACTGAGTAGCTCTCCTCCCTCCCCATAAAGCAGAGCAAGTCCTAGTCGGGAACTCAGCGTGAACTGGCTCAGTCCCTCTGCCTCACCACTGCCTTAGACCTGACCCAACTCATCTACCAACCCACTAGGCATAACCAATCTACAGGTACCTGCACCCTCCTAAACATCATTATCACCAACAGCTCCCAAAATATTCAGGACATTCAAGTTCTCCCAGACTCCTTAGTGACCACTCCCTATCCTATTCCTCTGGTCTGCTCCCACCCCCAAACCTGTAGCCCAAACCACACTCCGCAGGCGTCTCGCCCGGGCAGGCTGAAAAACTCAAACAGTTTCTCGCTCAGATTGATTGGTCCCCATCCACTATGCATCCAACATTGATGCTGCCCTCGACCTCTTCTCACAAGCCTTTAACAAGGAATGTGATCTCTTTGCACCGTCACCAAAATCTGCTCCAAAAGTAGAATCGCCCTGGGTCACACCTGCCTACTCCAAATGCTCAGAGATAGGGATAACCTCTGGCACCTAGCCACTGAGACTGGCTGGACAGCTGACAGACAGGCCTACAACTCTGCATGTAACAGGTGCACATGGGCCATCCGTAAAGCCAAGGCAGACCACTACCAGGCCACCCTCACCTCCTCATGGGGGTGTGCCCGAACTTGATGGCTCCACCTTTACTGACCCAACTAACATTGCCAACTGCCTTAACTCCTCTTTACGGACCTTAGCCCTGTCTTCCCTAGTAACTTTTTGACCTAACCCCGACCCACCACCCCCAGTTTTTCAATGCCCTGGTTCTATCTATGCAAAGTATCAGTCCAGGAAGCCAAACCTCTCCTGCACTAAACAGCAACAGTCCTAGAAACGACTCCTGGATCCCAAAATACTCCGACTGGTCCTGGATGAAGTCCTGGTTCCACTCACTGGCCTACTAAACCAGTCCTTCTGCCTGGGGCAATTTCCACAGCATGGAAAACAGTTATAGTCACACCTATTCACAAAGGAGTGATAGATCCACCCCAGCAACTATCGTTCCTCTCCATTCTTCCCCTCCTCTCCAAAGCCTTAGAAAAGTGGTGGCCACTCAACTCACTGAATATCTGGCAAAATACGATATTCTTTGTCTGGAACAGCATGGCTTCCATGCTGGTCACAGCACAGGTACAGCATTGCTGGAGTTCTCCAACTTACTGCACTCCTCCCTGGACTCCAGCTCCCTAGTGGGAGCAGTGTTCATTGACCTCTCTAAGGCCTTTGACACTGTCTCCCACCCTCCTATTAAAATGCCCTCTACCATACAGGTTTCTCTGCTGGGCCCTCGCCTGGTGTTCGAGTTACCTATCAGCTCACTCCCAGTGTGTCAAAATCAATGGGACACTCTCGAAATCCATCCCACCCACTCAGGGGTCCTCCAGGGCTCTACTTTTAGTCTCTACCTAAACTCCCTGCCCAGTGCCTGTTCTGGCAATATTCTCCTGTCGCCGATGATGCGCTTATCTATGCCACTCACAGGAATCCTACCTCCTCCAGGTCTCCTCCAACACTCCTTCAATGATGCAGAAGTCTGGTTTAAGGAGTGCAGACTCAACATTAACCTCAAAAACAAGTCAATGCTCTTTGCCCATTACCAGAACAAAGCCAGCAACAGCCCCTCCGAATCCTCCCCAGCACCCTACAACCGCTTGAACAAGTTTACCTTACAAATACTTTGGGATCACCTTCGACTCAGCCCTCACCTTTCACACCCACATTACAGCCCTCGCATCCGCCTAACTCCCGACTTGGCATCCTCTCACCGCCACAAGGACTGCCTCCCACCTGATGCTCTCAGACTTGCCATTACATCTTTAGTAATGTCCCTTGTGGATTCTGACCTTCCGGTCCATGGTGCTGCTGACTCCACGGCCCTCAACAAGCTTTGAGTCACCCAAGCAAAGCTTGCAGACTAGTGACCAATGCCCCAGGCTCACCCACACTTGTCAGCTTTATGACATGGCCAAGCTCCTTAACCTCGATTACGTCTCGCTACCAAACTTGCTTTCTTACTAAGAAAATTCTGCTTGGGCTCTCACCCCTGGGGTTACTGCCCTGTCCAACTTACACCCTCCACAGTCGCAACCCGAACCACTGACAAGGTCACCCTTACTAGTACCCAGAACTAGCACCACCCGGGCACAGAGGTCATTCAGCTACAGAGCTCTTTCCTGGTTCAGCTCCTCCCTGCAGCTATCTCCAGCATTCCCAAAATTTCCCCTTCAAAACCACCCTTTGGAACCTACTGTTCAACAGTGGCTGCTGCACCTGTCTCTTAACAGATGCTCTGCTACTCTCAAGGCACACTTGACAAAGCCCTCTGGGCTGAACTCACACCTCACCCCCCACTCCCTCATGGCCTCTTTCCCTCCGTCCGGTACCTGCAGGTACTAAATCTGTCACTCTGAAATGTTTCTAAATACTCAGTGTGTTCAAGCAACTATGTAAAACTATGTTATTCTGTGTTATTGTTCTTTGTAAATATGTGACACTGTATGTCCTCTCTGTGACGAGGTACCTTTGTAAACGAGCCCCTGACCAAAGGTTGCAAATCTGATTGTACAATAAATAAATAAATAAATGTTAAAACCTCAGTTTGATGGGTATTTATAGTATAACCAGACAAGGTTGAGAAATGGGACAGTCTCTGGAAGAGGGCAGACAGTGACTTCTCTGGGTTAGAGAGATAAATGAGCACATCGTCCATAAACAATGCAGTTTTGTGCTTCACTCCAGCATAGGACCGTCCTACTATTTCTGGTGTTAACCATATATATTAGGCTAGGGGTTCTATATAAAATGCAAAGAGGAGTGGGAAGAGGACACCCTTGGTGTGTACCCCTACTGAGTGGGAAGTTATGGGATATGTGACCATTTGATCTAATATAGTCTTGTGGGGAAGTGTAGAATTTAAATATTAGATCTATAAACTTCTGGGGAAACCCGAAAGGCAAGGACACCCCTTAGAAATGCCCACAACACCTTGTGAAAACTTTTCAGCATCAAGGGGTATTTTGTTTCTGTATATGTTCCAAGAGGTAGACAGTTCTCCAGATGTTGTTTTGAGCCTGCCTCCCACTATAAACCCACTTTGGTCTAGATGGACAAGCTGGGGGCTAGGCTTTTAAGACGTCTAGCCAATATAGAAGTCAGGATTTTATAATCTGTATTGAGACCGAAACTGGCCTATAGGAAGAGCATTCTGTGGAGTCCTTGCCTGGTTTTGGAATCACCAGATTATGGCATAATTACATGAAGGGAAATACTTCCGTCAGAAAAGAAGACATAGCTGAACACTTGTTGTAATATGGGGACATTTTTTTTTGTGTAATTTATAGAATTCTAGGTAGCCCGTCTGACCCGGGCATTTCCCTGTCTTCAAGTGGCCAATCTCCTGTTCAATCTCCTGTACTGATACTGGGGCTATTAAGGAGGCTTTCTGGTTCTTGGACAGAGTGGGGAGATGCAAACCAGAAAGAAAGCTGATAATCTTCTTGTAACCCCTACAAATGAGGGTTCCGAAGTCTTCCTTGGGCTTGCCTAAATGCCACTGTCAAGCTGGTATCCTGTGTCTTAGTGTTTTAAAAGTGTTGTATGAGAGTGCCTTAATGCCTCTGTGCTCTGTCTCTTTAAGAGCTACCTATAACGTGGTGCATATTTAATCTGAGAGGGGCTGAGTGTTTCTATGCTCAAATCCGCCGGGCTGCTAGAATAATCGCTCTGTTCTGCCATCGCTATTTAGCAGAGGGAGCTCTATTGAAGCTGTATTTATTTGCTGATTATCTATTGGAATAATAATGATATTGTAGTTTGTCTAACCTGCCTTCTTTGCAGCATGGACAGTTCTGTTTATCACCACCATCGTGGTCCTGGACTGCCAGAATGGGCCAATCAGTACCTTTGGGAACCCTAAAATGGAGTCTGTTGCCAGGTGTCTTGTGGGAGTGAATTTCTGTAGGAATTGTAGTTTTGAGACTTTGGCACCTAAATGCACCTGGCGGGGAGCCGTTGCTTTGACAGACTGATGGATCAACCAACCAGAACCTTTTGGACTGAAGGAAATTCTCAAGCTGCCTGCTGCAGTGTGTCAGTCTGGAGTTAGAGTTTGGAGAGTAAACAGCTCGAGTGATTCGAGCAGCAGCTGCTGCGTAGTTTGTGCAGGAGATTGGTGGAAAGGCTGAGTTTGGCCTGCCTGCTTGCCTGCAGTCCCCGAGAGGGAATCCTTTGAAAGGCTTAGCAATTGGACTGTATCCGAATCGGAGTGTGATAAAGCCACTGAAGAGTGACCAGATTTAAACCTGAAGAAGACCGAAGATTTGCTGTCGTGATCGGCCTGTCAGGACATACATTCACCATAGAACTCCCGTTTTGCTCAGAGACACTGATATTGCGACCAGACTGCTATCCGTTTGGTGGTATGGTGATCGCTTTACTATAAATGTGCTGTAACCTGCTAGTGGGTTGCGAGTTGCGATTTGGTTCCCACTGTTTAATTGTGCCTTGCTAGCTGGAAGCTGCATCCAGCATCTACCAGACTGAATCTACATTCTTCTCCAATTGGTCTGGGCCTCCACACTTTGGCTCAGCCAGCTACTCATGCCACAGAGAAGACCATCGACGAGAGACCTGCCTAGGGATCAGCCCTGCTCAACATCATGAACAGGAACGACACCATGGTGAATCTTGTGGGTCCTGCTTTTCCTGGCAAACCAGCAAGTCATCCTGCAGTCTCCACTTCATCCATCCTGTGTCCTGTACTGGGTAGTGTGAGAAAACACCAGGGTAGCTCCTGCAACGACAGCTCAATCAAAGTGTGTCATCTGATTTAATTGTTTTGTCTAATCATCACAACTGAGCCTCCTGGCTCCAGATTACAAATGTGTGTGGTTGTGCATGCCTTTTCTTTTCATCACAGGGCCTCAACCAGCTGCGACACTGGCCTACCCGGGCAATGCATTGAGCTAGCCTATCTCACCAACTGGGTACCCAGCGTGTGTATGACTGTGTTATGGACTAGAAAGTGCATGCATAATTGCCTGACTAGATCAGTTATTGAATCAATCAACCTGATTACACCTCCCTTGTTCAAGTCCCTGAATAAATCAGATCTAACTTTTTGCATCTAATTTGACTGTGGTTTTAGTTTGTATCAAAAGCACTGTACTGTTGTTATTTCTGTGCCTAACCTTGTTTTACAGGGGTCTCCAGGGTCGAACTGGTGGAACCAGCCCTGGTGGTGAGTGCAAACAGTGTGGGGATTTGTATGCTGAATAGGGGCTACTGAAAGTGTTTGTTGCATATTGTCTAGGCCACTAGGAGGGAAAGAGGGGGTTACAGTGTCCCGGAGCTGTACCCAGGTTAGCCTTGTTACTAACAATCTTGTCCTCCCGGGTGGAGGCACCTGTTTCAGTACCCATGCCCTTAGCCTGCCACTAGCCATGCAGGCAGAGGTAGTAGCCCTTGGGATAGTGCCACCTAGGGGTTACATCCTCCTCTGGGCTCTCTGGTGGGGCAGAATACAATTGTGTGTGAGAAGTCCAGGAAGGCATTGGAGATACCTGAAATCATCTGGCTGAAAATACTGGAGGAGGGTTCTTTATTCTGGTTATAATCGCTTTGGCTTGTTGAGCTCTTAGTCGACCTGCTAGAAGTTTTAAAGACCTAGGCCCTCTTGTCATAATATTTTTGATGGAGGAATACTAGTTTTGCTCGACACAGTAATCCAGTAAGGTATTTAATTTATTTTTAACTCGCAATTCCTTAGCTCTAGTCTTGCATAGCTTAAGTTTATGTAACTCCTCCAGTTCTCCTATACGCCTAGCAAGTGAGGCTCTACAGGCCTCCTATCCCGTTTCTTTGTACTGCCATTGATATCATCTTGCCCTAATCAAGGCCTTAAGGGTGTCCTACAAAATGGAGGAGGGGACATCAGGGGTATCATTATCTTTTAGGGCCTGTGGAATCATCTCCCTGTCTTCTCTATATCCTCTGGGCTCTTGAATAGTGAGAGACTCAGTCTCAAAAATGTGTTTTCATAGTCTCTCCCAGTTTAACTTCAAGAAACACGGGTGCGTGGGCAGACAGGACCATGTTCCCTAGCCAGGATCTGAGGGAGACCCCAGGTGTTCGTGTCATGAGAATATAATCTAAACATGAATATGACTAGTGAACCTGGGAGTAGAGGTACTGTATAATGTAGGAGCTTCCGTTAAAGAATGGGTGTCTTCATATCAAGTTCCCTTAAAGATGGCTTACCTCCTGGGGACTTTATTTCTACCACCCTGTGCCACCCTCTGTGCCTCGCCCCCAATTAGGGTGAGGTTAAAATCCCCACCGCAAATAACCTGACCCTCCCCACTGGGATAACTGCAGAAAGAAGGATTTGTAGAATTCCAGATCAGAGTTTTGGGGAAGTATACTGACACCAGCATTAACATTTGACCATTAAGATATCCCTTGGCCATGGCATACCTCCCTTCTTTATCTACCAGTTTATCTTTAAATCGAAAGAAACTCTGTGTGGGATAGGTATCGCTGTACCTCTTCTTCTCCCACCCTTGTAGGAGGAGGCAACCACCTGAGCAAAACTAAGTCTCTCAAATTTCTTGTGTTCTGTCTGGGAGAGGTGAGTCTCCTGTAGCAGTAGAATATCTCCCCAGAACGTCTTATATATGATAAAACTTTACTTCTCTTAATCATATTAGTAAATCCATGAACATTATATGAGCATATCTATAGGTTAGAGCCATGGTCAAAGAATAAGTCAACCAAACAAGAACACTAACTTTTCTCATAGCTTTTAAATGACTTGATTCCTCCCCATGCCCCCCACCCACATAAACACCAACGTTCCCATTTGGTTGTGGGCCTAACTATAAAACAAAAACTATTTTGCCAACATGGCTAACTGTAAACAATTAACAACAAGAAACTTTTGCTTCCAAAGTAGGAGGCCTAAGCAAAAGGAAGGCCTCTGTGTCCACCCTAAGAAGGGGAGAAGGAAGAGGTATACTGGTCCTCCCATCTCTGGGAGACCTCTTCTGGGGCCAGATAACAAGGAGGTCCCAAAATAATGTGCCAAAATAGGCAAGCATCACAGGAGCGGGTTATAAGGGCAGCCATCATTACCCACCGTCCTGCCTCCTATGCTAACCCTTGTAGTTATAACCTAGTATTTTATTTAGGCTTCACGAGAAAGAAAATAAACAGCATTGTGACCCTTTGTGCTGATCTGAGAACAGAATGCAGTGCTTGAAGTGACACAGCCATATCTCTCTCCTTTTAAACCTATATGAAAAGTCTGGTAAGAAATGCAGACCCAAATGTAACATCAAATGAGAGAGTACATAAAAAAAAACATTTTGTCCAAAATGCCATGATGTCTAGCTAGAGTTTACTAGGTAGTAAAAGTACAGTCATAACATAAATTGTACAGGGTGTCTAGATTTATCCAGGACTTTGCAGGGTTTTAAATAACTGATTAGCAGTTTTTTCTTTGGGACAATACTAACTGTACAGAAAGCATTTATATAGGTTTTCTAGAAGTGTTATGTTTGTTAAACACAGTGAGGCAAGTGCTATGCATTTTCACAGTGTTTTAGAACTTTTATGAGCAAAACGCTAGTCAATTTTTAGAGTTAAATAAAACCCTGCTTTGTGTTCATGAAATAAGTGCAATATTATAAACATAGGCATTAGAACCTGCCTATCGATCCTGTTCCCGTCAAATGACCTCTAATCTCTGAGGGGTACAGACATTACATTACCCCACCGAGATTCGTAGTATCAAAAATTGATCCACACAAGACTTATTGAGCAGAGAGAGATCATTCAGGTGTTTCTGGTCTGGATGCGCTGTTGACTTGGACAAGATGTGCTTCAGTTGCTGGAAGTCCTCAACTGTTGTCAGGAGATGCTGTCCAGAGCGCTTCCTGTGTAGCACCTGCTGCCACTCCGGATCCCAACTCCTGGTCGGTCCTCTGGCTCCTAACTTTGGGATTGGTAAGGCCCTTTCTCTGAAAGCAACCAGTGCTTCTTCCACGAAGAATAAAGCTTCACACTGTCCTCCCAGAAAATGCGGAGCTTTGCAGGGTAAGAGGTATGGAACCTTATCGCCTTCTTTTAAAACCTTTAACAAGGGGCATACCACAGGCATTGTAACTGGATTTCCTGCGGTAATCATGATCAAAATACAAGCAGTGTGTTAGATATGAAATGTCCTTTTGCCCAAGCTCTACGTAACAGGTCTTTACTCTGAAAGAGCTTAGCTTGAAAACGATTGACCTCGGGCATGCTGCAGGATCAGAGCTTTTACTGTGAGAAGCGTCGCTCATTCAGTGTGCAGCTCGTGGTTGGAGGGTAGCTCGAGAATGTCCCTCAGCAAATCCTCTAGGAATGAAGTCATCGGTGCAATTTCCATCCCCTCTGGGAACCCATACAGCCGGGAGGTTCTCTCTGCGATCTTTCTTCAAGGTCGAGACATTTTAGGTGGAGATCCCCAGTGTGGGCCAGCAGAGATTGCACTACGTGGGAGAGCTGCGCAGTGTTGTCCTCATTAGAAGAGACCCATTGCTCCATTTGCCCAATGTGGTTCTCAGGGTGGAAAGCTCTTTCTGTACTGTTTTGAATCTTTCTTATTCTCTTGTCGCGATTGCTTTATTTTTTTAATAAAATCTCAAAGCAGCTCCGAGAGTTGTTCCGCTTCACCATCTATGTCATACTCGGGATGTGAGCACTCACTGGGAGGGCAATCTGCTCAAAGAAATCTCAAAGGATCCTTGCCATCCTTACTTTCCGGCGTCCTCTTGCCCTCTGCTTGCTTTTGCTTGGTGTCTGGGCCATGCCTCCTGACTTCATAGACATTTTGTTAGGTTTGGAGCCTTTTTTGTTAAGCTTTTAGCACTTAAAGATGAGAGAGCTCTCACCTAGGCTGCTTCCCACTCTGTGACGTCACGAAGTCCCCATAATCCCTGTTGTGACATAATCTGTTGCCATGGGAATAACTATAATGTCACAAGCAGAGCATTCTGTCTTCAGTGAGGAATAAACAATAGGGGCAGAAGAACTTTTACAAGTAACATAGTATTGTTATGATGGAATGTACATAAGGGCCATCTTATACACCTCTCCTGCCACACAGCAGTGACTATACCCAATATGAGCATGGGCACAAATCCAAGCTTAGAAGCTGTAGGGCTACTCAGTGCTTGATAACCCTCAATGCCATATCTTCCCTCAGGAGGCTGCCTATTCCTGCTTTGAAAGCCTGAACAGTTCTTGTTTCCACAACATCACTGGGTAGGCTAGTCTACATGTTAACTACCCTCTGTGTGAAGTAATGCTTTCTATGTTCCTAATTGCCCTCCCCATTTGAGGGCATACCCTCTAGCTCTGCTTGCACTCACCAGTTCAAACATCTGTGTATCCTCTCTGTTCATCCTATTTAGTATTTGGGAAAGCATGGTCATGTCCCTTCTCAGCCATCTCTTCTCTAGGCTAAATGAGTATGTCAGTCTCTCCTCATAACTTTGCCTCCTAAGCCTCTAGTCAGCGTGGTGGCCCTGTGCAAGACCCTCTTAATCTCTTCAATGTCTTTTCTGTACTGGGATGGCCAGAACTGGGCATAGTACACTAGGAGTGCTTGAACCACGGCCTTGACCTGCTCCACACCATGCCAAATACTTGCCCACATTGCATTTGCTTTTTCCCCCACATAGCTTTTTTTCCCTCTGGTCAGCTTGGGCTGGATCGTCAGTCCTGTCCCCACCTCCTCCACCTGGCATTCTACCTCAACCACAACTGGGACCCTAAGACCCCACAGATTTCCCCCTGTGGCAGGGGCCAGGAGGGAGGGCCTCCCTCCCACCTGGAGACACATATCCAATACTGAGGTCCAGGTCAGGTGGCAGTGCAGGGAACAGGGTCAGTGGACAGGACATCATAAAGCCCAAGCCAACCACTTTTCCTTTTTCTCCCCAAGTTCCTCTAGCCATGGTGGCATGGGCAACGATGCACCTGAAGGCGCGCACGTGCCCGGAACTGGGGCTCCCATCCCTGACGTCAGTCTGCTGCTTGTGGATTGGTGCTACTGCAAGGCCTCTACCTGGTGGCAGCCAAGAGATGAGATGACCTACCACTCCATCCAGGAGAGGAGAGCTGCCAGTCGGCCACTCGATCCTCCCCAGCCGCCCGTCACCCATCGACCTGAGCTTGTTCCTGAACTTTGCTGCCAGTGGGTGAGTCATAAGGACACAGCACCTCAGCCCTCTGCACCACTGGACTGGCCCTGCATCTGTGTTCTTGACACTGCAGCACCACACTGCCTACCTGACTTCAGCTGGTGGCTCATGATTACTCCTAGATCCTTTTCTTTGGCTGTGTTATCCCTTGCTGCACCACGAGGGTATATGTATAATCCTGATTCCTCACACCTAAATGTAGTACCTTGTAATTCTCACATTGTATTTTATAATTGTGTTTATTTGCTTTACCAGGAAAAGCTCCTTGAGCAGTGCTCATTTACAAAGAGGTCCTGGTTAGGACATGCGTTAGTGCTGTACAGGAATCACATACAATACGGATCAGTCACAGAGAACAAAGGCAGCAAAGTATGCACAATATACAGAGAACAGTATATATAGAATAATACATGGGTGGTGTGTTTAATGAGAGTAAAGGGGCAGGGGTCTCTCCAGTGTCTAAGAATAACCTGTTTGGCGTTACTAAGGCCCCATTGAGGCAGAGTAAGTGAGGTTGACTGATAGGCCCTGTCTACACTGCTGTCTTGAAATCTGTAACGTTTTCAAACGGTTTAAACTGGTGAAGTTACAATCTGTTCACACTGCTTGTGAACCATTTCAAAATGTTACAGCCTGTCCAGACAGTGTTTACTTCAAGGTGCAGTGTGATCAATGTGTTCAGCTCCTGAGTACAGTAAGCATCCCACAGTGCAGTTCATGGTGCTGGGAGCTATCCCATAAGCCTACAGATAGTTGCCATGCTTACAATAGACATGGCAGCATTTTCAAAATTAGTGTGTTCCATGAGTTTTCTTTGCAAAAATTATGGAATGCAGCAGGAGAATGCAAGATATATCAGATGAAGGAGGGCAGCACTGCTTCATGGTTCATGTAGGCTTACTGCAATTTGCCAGTGCATGCTTGGTGCAGTGTCTCTGCTGCATGACATCCTTGTATGTGCCCTTGAAAGTGTCACAGTTCCTAGATCTGTATGGACATGCAGAAGAGTAGTGTATGGTGGGATGAGATTGTGCTATATTCCTGGATGGATGAGCAATGGCTATCCAATTTCAGGATGTCCAGGCAGTTATTCAGCGCACTGTGCAGTGAGCTTACCCATTACATCTCCCCAAGGACACTCAACTGTGGTGGAAGTCGAGACGGCTTGTTAAGTGTCAGGTCGACAAGGAGCTGGGATGGGCTCCGTGGTAAGAGGTAGCCAGGTACTGCGTTGGGGGCAGGGGAAGTTAGGCGGTGGATAAAGGTTGCCATGGTGTGGGCGCTTGGCGACCAATGTGATATAGGACCCTGGCACATCTATTTGGAGCTGGTAGGTCCACCGTTGGTGAAACTGTAATGGAGGCCTGCAGGGCCATAGTGCACGTACTGTTGCCAAGGGTGGTAAGAGTACAGAATGTGCTGGATGTTGTACAGGGCTTTGAGAAGGATTGGGGCTTCCCAAGTTGTGGAGGTGCCATGGATGGTACCCATTTTCCCATTATATGCCCTCCTGGAAATCCCACTGAATACTTCAATCAGAGTCCTGCTATAACTGCTGTAGACTGGTGGGCCATAGGCCCTTATCTGCCAACACTGTCTATGTATCTATGTATTCTATGTAAGCCCCCCTGTAAAGGAGGGGCTTATGCTCCCTGTTAGGCACCCCTTCCCCTTCTCCCCCAACCCAGAGCTAGGAATAGGTTAGTGCTCTGGGTTACATTAGCTGTTGGATGCTCAAGGTGGCAGCAGAGAGTAGGTGTTAGTAGGTATGTAAGGGAGTAGACAGGAAGTTTGGGGGCTCTTCCAGCTCGTGCATTAGGCCTGGGCTGGAAGGGGGGTGGCTGGAGGCGCAGAGTAGGTGAGCAAGTGAGGGATGATCGGTCCATGGTGGGCCAGGTGGGGACCCTTCCCCAAGTGGAAGTCAGGATGGTTTGTTAGCTTGGGGTCGATAAAGAGCTGAGGATGGAGCTCTGTGGGGAAAGAGGTAGTCAGGTCCCGCGCCATTGGGAGCAGGGGACTAGATGGTTAACGGGTGCAGGACAGGTAGGAGCCCATAGAGACCCCCTAAAGAGGTATCCTGAGTCACCAGGGCTGTGGGGCAGTGGCAGGGTCCCCACAGGAGGGAAGTCAGTGGCAGTGGCTCTCCTTTGCACCCGGGCGTGGCAGGCACAGGAGGTAGAGGGAGCTGAGGGGCCTTTCACCCAATTTATGGGGCCTGCTTGGAGGGCAGGTCCCGATCGCTGGTACACTGAAGGCCAGTGGGTCACAGGCCATAATGGCCTGTCACGTGACCCTTAGTCAGGTTCTGATTGGAGGATGGCGGAGAAGGAGCTACAGCAGCTTCAACCAGAGGTGCCATCTTGGGGAAATCGGAGAGAGTGGAGCTGAGGAGTGAGGTGACCAGCAGCAGGAGAAATAAAGCCAGCAAAAGAGAAGGGAAAGAGACATTATTTTCCTGGATCATCCATGCTCAGGCAAGTGAACTGGGCTGACAAGTAAAACCATCGAGGGATTGGCCTTTAGCTGTGGTATTGGGAGAGTTGGAGATACTGAATTCAGACATCCACCATAGATTGATGGTGAGTTATGGCTGGCAGGAGTGCAGAAGGACCCAAAGTAATCCCCGAGAGGAACCCTCTGACTACGATTTCTGCCTCACTGCCTCCTGGCTCTGGAAAGTTGGGGGAAAAGGCAAAGAAAACGAATGCTGCATGAGGTGTGGATTTAGGGGAAGGAGTCGCCAGGTTGTCCATATGTCCATATTTGATATGCATGCCAGCAGTTCCAAATTTGGGGATGTTTGTTCCCAGTTCCACTGCCAGCTCTTTTGTGCCATGGTCACCAGCCAGTGGGGATTCAGGAGGGTTTGAGAGATTGTCCCTGGGAGAAAGCATCCGTGCCCAGGTGGACGAAACCAGAAGCGAAGTCCCCAGATGTGATTGTGGAGGCTGTAGAAGAGGAAGGTGCAGGGTACCAGCCACAGGAAAGATGCCAGGGAGCACAGCCATCTGCCCTACTCCCCATCACCAGCTACCAGCTATCCCCATGGCAGAAGGAGGGCAAGGGTCTCAGACAACCAGTCGGGATCCTCCAGGGCAAGTGGGATCTTCACCATGGCCTCCGTCCAGTGGTAGCCTGCAGGCCATGTCAACTGAGTTAGAGCCTTCCTCAGGAGCCAGAAATAAAATGCAGTCTGTTGGGAGTGGCTCTGAACCTGGTCATGCCCCTACAGCAGCAAGAGGGAGCACTGGTGATCAGAGAGCGTTAGAGGAGCTGAATGAGGAGAAATATGTTGGCAGCACTTTTCAGTTCCAGGGCTATATGGTTATAAGGGCCATCCCTAGGCCTTTCCATCGCCTCTGTCATCACCTTTTTAGACAACAAGCCATAGCTCCCAATCCAGGCCAAGGCACTGCAGACCCAGATGGATGGGTTGAATCCAAGTGACCCATTAAACTTGAAGTATCAACAGGGGTATGGCTACCCCATAGGATATGCCAGAGGACCAGTGAGAGGGCCTGCCAGAGTTGAGCCAGGCCGAAAGGTGGGTCTGTAGGAGGGTACGAGTAGAATACCCCAATTTAACTATCCGTATGTGCGGAACGGATTTGGAACATCATCAAGGAGATGAGGGAGGAATGGATCTTTAAGGCCCAAATGGAACGCTTTAAAGAGTCGCCCGGTGGAGGAAGGCCCCATCTCAGCAGTTGTTTCAGCAGGCACGGTCGATGTGTCACACAGGACCTGGTCTGGACTAACATTGTTCCACGATTTTGCCCTGGTCCAGGACTTGGCAGGGACTCGGACCAAATACTATATTCTGGACCGGGATTCCTATGGGGATGTGACCACAAGCCAGATTCAGGGTATTATTTCCCACCAGGTGGGGCCTGCAACCTAGGCTTTCCAGAATTATGGATTTATGGACTGTGCCAGGACAGTTGCTCTTCTGAACAAAGTTATGGTGACTGTATACAGTAGTTTGGAATCAGAATCCTTGAATTTAAAATCATAATGCTTGTTATGCAAATCATGATGAAAATTTTGGGAGATTGGTGGAGGATGTGTGAATGAGTGAGGAGTGAGTGGTCTGGGGACTGTACATATTGTAACCTGTTTTAAGGGAAATTAGTGGGAGGTTTAGGTATAGTTAAATTTTATCTACAGTACCTCATTACTGTTGTTTCAGATGTTTGCTATTTGAAAAGTTTAATCATTATGAAAAATTATTGAAATTGCTGGAAGAAATACAATGAAGGCTATTTCCTCCTCTATTTAGATTGTCTCCTGGCGCAGGTAGGGCTTTAGGTTTAAAGGTACTTTGGGCTAGGAAGGTAGGTTGGGAGGTGCTTGTGAGCCAGGAAATGGTGCATCTGCTGACAGAGGGCTGGGGAGTGTGCATATCCAGTCTGATGGGAGAAGACCATCACTGGACCCTTGCCATTGGGATATTGGCTGCTGAACACCTCAAGGTGGCAGCAGAGATTAGGTTTTAGTAGATATTTAAGAGAATAGACAGGAAGTTCAGGTTTCTTCCAGCCTGGGCATTAGGCCTGGGCTGGAGGGGTGGCACAGAGTACTAGGTGGGCAGATGAGGTTGCACAGCCGGTCCATGGTGAGCCAGTGGGGGACCCTTCCCCTAAGTGGAAGTCAGGATGGCTTGTTAGCGTCAGGGTTGACGAGGGCTGGGATGGGGCCCCATGGGTTAAAAGGTAGCCAGGTCCTTTGTTGGGGGAGGGAAGGTAGGAGGCCTTAGAGACCCCTAAAGAGGTATCCTGGGTCGCCAGGGCTGTGCTGAGCTGAGGGACCTATCACCCAATTTATGGGATCTGCTTGGAGGAGCAGGTCCACGGCGCTGGTACGCTTGAAGGCTGGGTGGGGCACAGGCTATAATGGCAGGTCTTGGAGGGTAGTTCTTGTGCTGGAGCTTAACGCAAGCCTAGAAGGTGATGGATGAGATGTGGGCCTGGCAGTGATTCTCCATTTGACAGGGTGGAGCAGGAGTCAGAGCAGTTCTCACGCCTACAGTTTGAAGCTGGGGGCTCAGTAGGGGCCTGGGCAGTGTTACTGACCAGGGCCTGGAAGCGTGTTAGTGACCAGGGCCTGGGCAGTGTTAGTGACAGGGCCTGGGCAGTGTTAGGTGCCCAGGCCCTAGTACCAATGGGAGCCACTAAGAAGAGGGGCTGAGAGAAAGAAAGGCAGCGGTGTTTAAGTGGCACCAGATTTCAGAGCCAAGCTAAGGTGGGTTGCAGGGTCTGGGTCATACCCAAGTCCAGGTGGGGGAAGCAGCTTGCTTTCCCATGCTGGAGTTTGGCAGGACGACCAGTGCCAGTGAGTGGGTAACCCGGAAAAGCAGTTTAGAGCAAAGGTTTGGCTTACCAGATCCAGAGAGCCAGGAGATTGCAGGGATCTGAGGTTGAGAGGTCTTGGGTAAAGCATCCAGGGAGAGAGAGAGAGAGCAAAATCCCTGATTGTTGCTGCCTTATGCAGTCATCATGTCTGCTGCTTCTAATGTCCAGTCAGTATGTCTGTAAAATTTAAATTAGCCCCATGGAGCTGCTTTATTTATGTAAAGGAAGTATGTGACCCTGCATGGTTGGGAATCATTTGCTGTGCAGGAGCAAATAAAGAAGCTGTTTGGTGAAAGAATAGCGGTGATGTGCTTTATTTAGGGAGAAAGGGACGCTAATGAAATGAAATCCTTTTCCTCCTTTCTTGTGTTGCCTCAGATTAATTTTTCCATAAATTATTTTCAGGTTAAGGCTTATCTCATCCTTGGCGGGGCTGGGGGGGCCTCAAGGGCTTCAGAAAATGGTAGAGGTGCAGCTTGGGTTCCTGGTCCAGTGTGCCTGACTCGGGGGTCCAGTTTTCGGTGAGAGAAGGTGAGGAGTGCACAAATAGAAAACAACAGAAGGTAGGCTACCTTTTCCTGCCTTGTTTGAAGTGCATTTGTCTCGGAGGTTTTAGTGCTTGAGGGTACCCCCATACTTTCAAGCCCCCGACCATCTGCAAAGAAAGTATGCCCCTGGATGGGGGGCCTGGGGGTCCACTACTATTCCATTGTGATGCAGGTTCTTGTTGACTACAAGTATCGGTTTATGGACATCAATGTTGGGTTGCCTGGCAAAGTCCACGATGCTAGAGTGCTAAGAAACAGAAGACTGTTCACACTGGGACAAAGTGGAAAGCTTTTTTTGGACGTGTCTCAGGAAATTTGTGAGTCAATGTCCCGGTTGTTGTTTTGGGTGACCCAGCCTACCCCTTCTGCCCTGGCTTATGAAGCTTTGCAATGACAATGGAGACCAGAGGAAATGTAACTTCAATTATAGGCTGAGTTGTGCATGAATGGTTGTGGAATGCACCTTTGGATACCTCAAAAGCTGATGGCAGCGCCTCTTGAAACGTAGTTGTGGAGGGGTTGTGGGATAACAGATGAACCAGACACCAAACTTCAGGTTCAACACACAATCTCTGTGTGATGTTTATTTAGAATACAGGAAATAAGCTTCAGCAATAGCATAGTCCTTCTTCAGTGCATCAGTTTGCAGCAACAGACTATGAATGTCCTTTCTCTGCACTTAGCCAGCACCTACTGACACTGATCTCTGATCTAACTACTTTTCAGTGAAAACCCTTTATCCATATGTGGTCCCCGTTTGCTTGGGTAGTGGGGCTCAAAAGAAAAAAACAAAACAAGATATAGACCAAGAACCTCAATGCAGAATCACTGAAAAAGGGTTACCCCAAAGGGCACTGGCAACAAATCAAGTTTCAAAGAAATACAACATCATACATACTTCCATAATGCAAAGCATCATGGGATATATGCAAATCACCATGACATTTCAGACTTGTTCAGTTTACAGCAATTTACATGCATTTTAAATAGCACAACTAACTTAATTTCTATAATAGTCACCTCGTACTTTTACCATTATTCAAAACACTTAGTGCCACGGTATTTTCAACATTTACAGGTTTCATAAACATAAGATATATTATGACATAGTGCTATTACATACTAAATCCAACAACAATAAACACAACCTGTTTTATATACGCTTGGAGGTCGCAATAACCTCCCTGTATGAGGACCTGAGAGGGAAAAGGAAAATTAAAGAGGACACTATAGCATGGTCAAGAAAGGGGAGGGAGTGCTCATAGATGGCCAGCCTTATGGACTAGAAATTGTAAAGGATAGAATAGACTAAGAAATAGAAGAACTGTTGCAACAGATTTAAGAAAAGGTTGGTCTCAAGAGTGGCAGGAGCTCCCTGTCACATATCCCCACCTTAAGAGGGAAGCAGTTATTGCAGACTACTTACCACCTTCCTATCCCAGGAAGGGATGGAGCTTCCACCCATCCATCTTCAGAAGCTCTGCCTCAGGGTCCCTATTAACGATACCCATTCTATCATAAACATAGTGGATATCATCATTCTTTACCCTGAGGCATTAACACATTTCTCAACAAAGAATAATGGTATCTTCCATCTCCTTTTAGGGAAAGTCTGTCATATTTCTTAACCAAAATCTGGACAGCTGTAAAGTCAAGTACCATAGAAAGACTTTCTCTGGGGTGAGTAATTACCTGCTCCAACCCCACCAGACATGTCAGTTTTAAGCAGGGTCCAGTCCTAGGTTCAACCCCTCACATAAACCCACTATGTCTCTTGATTCATTCATTGCCCTTGCTACTGATACAGACACCTGAGGGTAGACACTCTAGGTGTTACCCCAACACAGGTTCCTATCCAATTTCTACCCACCTCCTCCTTTGTAGTTTTTTTCATAAAAGAAAAAGTAAAACACATGTACCATCTCCTTGATTTCAACATATTGTAACATTTTGGCAATATTAGCATCTTCAGCCTGCAGTATACCCCAGTCAATACTGTTAATAGATTTAGCTGCATCAATAAAAGAAAAAGTCCCTTCAGCCTCATAGGCTTCTTCTTGCTTGCTTGCTTAGAGTCTTCAACCCAGCACAATATCACTATGTACAGTCTTACCTGGGGTCTCACATTAAAGTTCCATACTTGCATCTCCGACCTCCAACAGGTAAGATCCTGGGAACACAGGAAACAAATGGATATCCTGCTCAGTCAGGGGATCCTCCTTAAACTGAGCCCATGAAAAATCCTCCTCTGACTCTTTGACCAAACCCTCTGGCAGAAACCTCTTGAGCATCTGACGCCAGTGTTCTGCCTCTCTGCATATTCATTCTGCATCCAGCCATTGCCCACTCATCCAGTAGCCCATTCTCATCAGGATCTCCACCTCCTGGGTGTTGTCTCTCGCACCTCCAGTCTGCATCGACCCCATGGTAGCTTCTCATCCTTTGCATCTCTTCATCATCTTCAGGCTTGGCCTTCCTCTGAGCTCTGAAGCCCAGTCTAGGCAGTAGCTTCTCTCCATATGTCAGCCATGGTTCTGGTCAGAACTCTACAGACTTTCTTCTCCAGCAACTCCTGGTGCATCAGTCCACCTGGAATATCTGGGCAATAGCCACCAGAAAACATCCTCTTTGGCCAATCCAGATGCTTCCTACAATTACTCCACTTGACACCAAGTCTGTGGAGGGTTGTGGATAACAGATAGACCACACACCAAACTTTAGGGTCAACACACAATCTCTGTGTGACATTTATTCAGAATGCAGGAAATAAACTTCAGCAATAGCATATTTCTTCTTCAGTACATCAATTTGAAGCAACAGACTGAATGACCTTTCTCTGCACTTAGCCAGCACCTACTGACACTGATCTCTGATCTAACTACTTTTCAGTGAAAACCCTTCATCTGTATGTGGACCCCGTTTGCTTGGGTAGTGGGGGCTCAAAAAGAAAAAACAAAAAAACAAGCTATAGATCAAGAACCTCAATGCAGAATCACTGAAAAAGGGTTACCCTAAAGGGCACTGGCAACAAATCAAGTTTCAAAGAAATACAACATCATACATACTTCCATAATACAAAGCCATCATGTGATATATGCAAATCACCATGACATTTCAGACCTGTTCAGTTTACAGCAATTTACATGCATTTTAAATAGCACAACTAACTTAATTTCTACAATAGTCATCTAGTACTTTTACCATTATCAAAAACACCTAGTGCCACGGTATTTTCAACATTTACAGGTTTCATAAACATAAGGTATATTATGACATAGTGCTATTACATACTAAATCCAACAATGATAAATACAGCCTGTTTTACATACTCTTGGAGGTCACAACAATAACCTCTCTGTATGAGGACCTGAGAGGAAAAGAAAATTAAAAGGACACTATAGCGTAGTCAAAAAGGGGGTGCTCATAGGTGGCCAACCTTATGGACTAGAAATTGTAAAGGATAGATTAGACTAAGAAATAGAAGAACTTTTGCAACAGATTTAAGAAAAGGTCAGTCCTCAAGAGTGGCAGGGCTCTCTGTCACAGTAGTGATTTCAGCATTACTAATGTCCCCTCGTTACTGGTGCATGCTGTGGCTCAGCAACCTATGTGAGAACAAGGCAGGGGTATTTCTGGACACCTGAGCAACTGATTGTGGAAATGCTCAATTCCATAGCTGACTGATAATAACAGTTGCCCTGCTGAGGAAATCTCGGTGACAGCCATGAGTGGGCAGGCAGCGCAATCAGGGATGCCTTAGCAGACTACTGTTGGATCATTAATGTCATGTCATGTAAGTACAGTCTGTGTCATGCCTAAAAATATTTTAGCAGTTGCTCACAGGTTTCAGCAGTTGCTCACAGGTTTACTGTATAGTACAGCATTGTTCTGTGTTGAAATCCATCCTTTTCAAATTGCTGTTGTACCACAGTGCAAAGGTCATGGAATGTGATTTTACCCTTCTGTGGTCTAACAGCATTCTAGAACCTGACTGCACAAGTCAGATTCATAGTGAAAGAGAAAGAGAAAAACACACAATGCATACATTTCACTATAATACTATACACTGTAAAAATACAGGGTGAACAACTGTATGCATACCCAGTGTGTTATGCCACTCTGGGTTCTGATTCCCATGGACCTCTCGAGCTTCAGCTGTTGAGGTCAGAGGAAATCAGACCCCAGTGTGGTACAAACACACTGGTTGTGGAGGTTGCCCATCCAATATTCTCTATGTTGTACTGTTCCCATAGGTCACAATGATTCATTATTTTCCACTACCTGTTCTGCATACTGCATACTGTGAATTCTCACTGTTACTTGCATCTTACCAGTGTCTTGTTCCTCTACTTTCTATTGCAAAGTTGATGTATGAACAGCTACCAAAGAGAAACAGTAACATCCTTTCCACCCCCACCTCACCAACACACGCACCACCCTCCCTCAACTCCATCCACCATTTATACACTGCACAAAACACATAGGAGCATACTCTACCAACATGATGACATATGTCTTGCTATAAACAGCACTGTGCAACTGTCTTTGTGTCATACACAAAACTGGAGTCGCTTCAATTTTTCTTTAAATATAACTTTTATTCCTGCACTTCCACTACTTGTGCAAGCCTTCCACAAAAGAAGATGTGCATTTATGTGCAGAAACAGCACTTGTGCATGCATGCTGTACACAGATTAGTTCAATGTCTATGCTATAACCATGTCCATTCTCATAAGCTATATTACCATACTAGGTATGTTGAATCGACGTATGTGGAAGGAAGCAGAGATCAGGTAACAATATTATGTTGTCTGAGTAGCATTGATAAAAACAAAACATAACTGTAGCAGCAATATAATTATCATATAACCATTCATTGTTTGTGGCATTGCTATCCAGCATTTAAGTAGGCCCTTTACTTTTTGTATACGCATTTATATACCTTGTACATGACATGAGAATCACTCATCACCAGCTTCAATACTGGAATATAATAACATCAGGATGTAAAGCCTTTCCTTTCTGCAATACCTTATATTTGCATGCAGGTAGACACTAGGAGGTTGGCAGCAACGGTGTCATTGGACCCATTTATGTGGCATACCACACCAAAGACAAGTTGCTGAAGTCGGACACAAAAGGCATCACTAACATGTTACATGGAACTTTACAAGGTGGCACCGCATTGCAGAATCATCTGTGGATTTAAGTTGCACTCCATTTTCTTTTTTTTTTGGTGTGGGGAGGTTCATCCTATATTAACAATGCCTGATATTTTTTTTTTCCTAAGGTGAGCATTTTTATTCATTGCTGTGAACAAATAAAGAAGAGTTATAAACATACAGAACTGGTTGTCGCCTCATTATTTTGTAAGGCACACTCTGTACTTTTATGCCAAACTATTGCCTGAGTAAACATCAACTGCAAAGATATACTATAAAACTGAAATTCAACAATTGTTAAACACAGCTTATGAAACAACCTGAACGCATGACATCAATTTGCTTTCTTTTGTAGGTCTTAACCTTGAAAGGAAATAACAGTGTGGTTCACCTAAAACCATCACTAAGAAGATCTTGAGTAAAGCTAGAAACAGCAGATATCTGGGATGAAAACTGCTGCTCATTGTTTCCTGAGCCATATCTGGGTATGAATCGTGAGGGCATGTTTGATGGCACACCTTGTGCTGTACTGCCCGTTGAGGAGGGACCTGGGTTGGTGCCTGAAACATGGCACTGGAGGACATGCTTGATGAGATACCTGTGCTGTACTTCCCTGCTGCAGGGTACCTTGGGTTGGTGCCGGAAACATGGCATTGAGGGTGACTGTTGGAAATGCATTGACAGCAAACAAAACATGTTGTTAAAGAACTGAGCATTTTGCTCTGCCTCCTGTTTCTGACCTCTTTCCTCTGTTTCTCTTTCCTCCTGGCTCACTCCCATTCTAACTCTAACAGTTCTTTGTGCTGTTGCTGCAGCGTCTACCGTGTTGGCTCAAGGATAGCACCAATGAGTTCAGACATTCTGGTGAATTTTTCTTCTACTGCAAATTGAACAGTGGCTCCCATTCTGTAGTACACTCTTACTCTTCCCCTTCCACCTGTGAATGCATCGCTTGATGTGCCCTGGTCTCATCTGCAATTTCAGATAAAGCAGATGATGCCTCAAGTACAACCTCACTGTCTAAAGACGCGTCATCGCTTTGCTCATTCTCTGCAACTATAATAGCAGACCTGTCAACATTATCCTCATGTCAGGAAGAAATGCTAGAAGCATCATCTGAAGACAACAGCTAGAATACAAACCAGAGCCACTACGATCACAATCGAGCTGAAACACCCTAAGCTCCCTTCAGCACCCCTCCCTCAAATCACAGAACAAGCAATGCTACTGGCACTGACTGGATAATGCCATTTAACTACTACTCCAAGAGACTACCTTCACACTTTATATGTTATATTATCCAAAGCCACCCACAAAGTTACCCTCCCCAGGCCCACTACCAGAACAACTACTGGCACCCTCATGGATAATGCACATGATTACAAGCATGGCCACCTTTCACAGTGGTCACATACAGTAACCCAAAGAATGTACAGTCGCATACCAGACTCATTTGCATCTGCCCCATTAGGTATCCTGGTTCTCCTGTGTCATCACCTTCATCCTTATGATTCGATGGCTGAACTTTCCAGCACAAATTGTGGCTTGGTGGTAGGCTTTGTGCCTAGTATCTTGTCCAGTTGGTCAATAAATGGGTACAACACACAATCACCACCTGTGACTGTCCCAAGTTTTGTGGTACTGTACTTTCATCTGTTTAATTTTATCACGGCACTGCTTTGTGCTTCTTTCAATTCTATGCTCAGAGAGGTACTTGGACACCTTCTGGTACACTTTGATGTTTCTCTGGACACTTGCCAGCTCAGACTGCACCCATTTCTGGGACCAGAAGTCAACAAGCAATTCCGTGGCCTCGTCAGGCCATATAGCTCCACGGTCACTCATTTCAGATGCCTCAGTAGTCCTCAACAGTAGTGCTGTTAATTTTGGCCAACAGCAAGTAGCAGTTACAGTTTTTTCAATTTGCCAATATTTGTAGCCAAAAGCAAAGCACTCTTCAATTTATACAGCCTGGTCACAGGCACTTCCACTATTATAGTGCTTCTCAGTATGGTTTGGGGCAAAAGCAAACACTTTTCTTTCAGTTAGCTATCCATTAATCTGTGCTGTAGCAAAAACACTACTGAATCCATGCTGGAATGAAGGCACTTCTGCGATTCTGTTTGTTTTCATCCATCTACGCGTATCTAGATGGCTGCAATCTATGCAGGTATACTGGAGGAAGGCGGGCTACATGCTACGCCCACACTGCCACTGGTAACGTTACAGCACTGGAAAACATTAATAAACCATTGTTGAAACCACTTCATAAGTGGTTTCTGTAACATTTCAAAAACACTTGTAACATTACCAGTGTGGACGCAAACCATTACGAAAACAGTTTAGCCACTCAGTAACGTTACAGACCCATCACTGTGGACAGGACCATAGGGTGCTGGTGCTGTAGCAGTGGAAGTCCCAGGATACCCAGCACAGGGTCTCTGATCAGTGGGATCTGAATTACTGTTGAACAGAAGGCCCAGATCTGGTCCCAGTAGTGATCAAGTGCGGGTACATCCTCAATATATAGGTGAGTGATGCCTGTGGAGAAGAAGGCAGTGCAACAGTCGCTGGCCCTAGTAACTCTCTCCTGTACAGGGCCAAAGGAGTCTAATGTGCCTTATGCAAGATTCTGAATTGCAGGGTTTTAGCCTGCAAGCTCTCTGCTGGATTTATACATGCTCATCCAGACAGTCTCCCATTCACTCTGTGGGATACATACACCCAGTTCATTTTCCCATTTTTCTTTCAGCTCTGTGTAAGTGTGTGGGTTTGTGAGACACCCACATTTTTTTGAATTTACCTTTATTAACAAGTTTTGAACACACTGACAGTCAGTTTCTTCAATATACAAGAGCAACATTTCTTATGCAGGGTCTCAATATTATTACGTTTGTATAATTTGTCTTATTTCCAGTATTCTGACCCTTACTATCACCACAGTTAGATTATGTCATAGAAACTTTTTTTTTTATTTAGTTGTTTAACCAGGTACAGCACACTAAGCTTGAAAGCTTTTTACAGGAGCAACCTGGGAGCACAAGGAGGTTAAGTGACTTGCTCAGGGTCACACAGTATGCAAGTGGAAGCTGTGGGATTCAAACCCAGGTCTGGTCTGCTGGATGTCACCAGATTTGCAGCTCAGAGCCTTAGACCACTGCGCTATACTGCCTCTTATATAGAATTTGATGGCAGATAAGGACGCTTGGCCCACCTAGTCTGCCCATTTCCCTACCTAATGGATAAGCTGCAGATCCTAGTTAATCAACAGCCTACTTTTCCTACCCCCACCCACTAGAATTGCCTTATGACTGTCCTATGCATTCTTGAAATCCACCACTGTTTTTGACTTCACAACCTCCTCAGGAAGGCTGTTCCATGCATCCACAACCCTCTCCATGACAAAAATACTTCCTCACATTACCTCTCCGCGCTGTCCCCTCAATCTTCAAATTGTGCCCTTGTTCTTGCACACCTCTTTTCTGAAAGATGTTCCTCTTGGACTTTGTTGATTCCCTTGAGGTACTTGAAAGTTTCTATCATGTCTCCCTCTCCTCCTTTCCTCGAGGCTATACATATTAAGCTCCTTAAGTCTCTTCATATGTCTTATGGTGCAGACACTGCACCATCTTAGTTGCCTCCTTGGACCGCCTCATCCTGCCTATGTCTTTGCGGAGATTAGGTCTCCAGAACTGCACGCAGTACTCCAGATGAGGTCTCACCAGCTGTCTGTACAGAGGGATAACAACTTCCTGTTTTCTACTGGTGATGCTCTCCTGTGCATCCCAGTATCCCCCAGCCCTCCTTACTGCCCTCTCACATTGCTTGCCCACCTTTAGGTCATCAGATATGACTACCCCAGGTCCCTTTCCATTTTTGTTGTTGTTAGTATCTCACCCCCATTGTGTACTCTTCCTCTAGGTTTTTGTTTCAGGTGCATTACTTTTGTACTTAGCATTGAATCTACTAGAGTGCAATAGGGGTGTCCACCCTATTGCAGATCTTTGTATCGGCCACGTAATAAGACACCCTACCCTCCAGTCCTTCCGCTAGATCTTTGATATAGATGTTAAAAGTAGGGGTCCCAGTACTGACCCCTGAGGCACCCATATCTATTACCCCTTCATCCTAGAATGTACCCCATTTATCACCACTGTTTACCTCCTTCCCGTCAGCCAGTTTTCCACCCACTTATATTTTAAATACAAAAGGGACCTGGGCATCAGGACTAAATAATTTGGAATTTCTCTGGTGCCCCTGCCCTGGTTCCCAAATCCTGACTACACCTTCGTATATTTGCTCTGTATGCTCATTCTTTAACATCCAGATCCTCTGAACATAAATTCAAAAATGTCAATTTAGTAACTCCCAGCTTTACCAATAGTTCCCCCTTTCAATCTACTCCCATTGTTTCTTTATTCAGTCTTTGGCCCTCCCTCCAAAGACTTCCCTCCAGTCTAACAACCACCCTGTGTTTTAAACCCACTTAGGACAAAAATTGGATCTGTCTCAATTTATTTTTAAATATCTTTTATTCTTTTCTGTGAAATATATACAGACACATTTGACAAAACATTGTTATCTGTTATAGGCATTGTCAATTCACATTCAAGCGGGCAATATCCACATTCCAATACTTAATGTTAATTGTTTGTCCCTCATTTCTTCCCTTCCAATGTCTCTGATATTTTATAGGGTCGGGTAAATTCTGTATCGACCTCCATTTGACAGATATTCCATCTTTGCCATTTTACCCAGAATTGCTGCTCTTTGTCTTTATCTTGGCTACTAAACTTTCCATTCCATAAATATTCATTAGTATTCCCTCCAATCCTGTATTGTAAGGATTTTAACCGTCATCCATCTTCTTGTAATGGCTTATTTTGCAACTAGGTATACAGGAAGCAGTGATTTAACCCAAGGGAAGAATGGTCCGTGTATATTTCTAGTAAAACATTTCCACAGTAAGTTCAATAGGTTCCCAATATAGTCTGATATATATTTTGCAGTTGTATCCAGAATGGCATAAGGAAGGGCATTCCCACATAATGTGACCAAGATCTGCCAGGGGCACCCACAACCCCTCAGCACCTCCCATAACTAGCTGGCATATACTTAGTAAGCCTTGCCGGGATCGAAATATCAGTACCTGCATTTCCAAGAAATTTCCTCCACATATTTGAGGAGGTAATCTTTACCACTGCAAGTGCTGCTGCTGACCATTGTTCTGTGGGGACATTTAAATTTAAATCATTGTTCCAATTCTGTAAAATTGAATCTATAGAGTCGGATGGGATCTGTCTCAATTTTTTTTTATCATGGCACATTTTTTCTCCTGCCGGTTGGCCCCATCCGACTGACCCCCAGCCCTTCCCCGAATCACTGGCTTTACCTGCCCAACCCAGGAGTGGCACCTGTGGGGGTCGGTCTTCACCCTGCCCACCGGCATTTTCTCTGGTTTTCTCCCAGAGACCCCAGGAGTCAGCGGCCATGCGTGTGGAGGCACACATGTGCCGAATAGCCCTGTAACGGCCTCCTTCCCCATCCCCATGCCTACTGCCTGGGCCCCTCTCTGGCCCGAGCTTCTTCCAGCCTCCACTGGGGGTCACCCATCAGCCGAGGGATGCTGTGCTTCCTCCCTAGAGAGAGAGCCTGCCTGTCGGCAGCTCCATCCAGCTCCACCTCCCGTGCCACCTCTAACGCCCGGCTTGTTCCTAAACCTGGGTTGCCGCATGGGTCGAGGTAAGAAACCAGCACCTTAGCCTCTACACCACCAGGCTGGCCGGATCTGTCTTAATTTGATGGAGAATCCATCTTGTCACTTAGTGGTAAAGGTTTGTGTCTTGTTTTGAAGTTTGGCATTTAGGTTCTCCATTTTATAAATACTCTGCATAATAATGCTCCAATCTTTAATGGCTGGAATTATGGGAGACATCCACTGTGTAGTGATGGATTTTTGCTCCCAATAAATATATCAGTAGGAGGGTTCTAGTCCAAGGAGGAGAGCAATCCGGATAAATGGCAAATATAACCTGCTCAGCTGTCAGCTCAAAGGTTCTCCAAGACAGAGTGTGATCTAATTTTGTAGGGTGAGCCAGAAAGGCATGAGATATGGGCATTGCCAGAAGATGGGTCCTAGAGTCGCAAGGATACAGCCGCAGTTCCTCTAGCAATGGCCATACCTCACTGTAAGGTACTTAATTAGTACCGCCGGGAGTGAAAATATCTGGATCTACTCTTCCATGCAAATTCCCTCCAATGAAGGGAGGATGTAATTTTATTTGCTTGTACTGTTGTTCTCAGCCACTCTGTCATTGAGATGTCCAGGCCTACTGTAGGTCCCTATTCCAACCTCCAATACTGATACTGTAGATTCCTCTGTTGCCTCCCTCAGGCCTTTGTAAAGTGAGCCAAAGAGATGGTTCCAGGTATTACCCCATATAGAGTCTGTAAATATTTTGTATAGCAATGGTGTTAGAGGCATCCTGGCCTGTATTATGCAATTCCAGAGAATATGATTTCTAATTTGGAAGTATCTGAATAGATCAGATCTTTGGAGGTTATAGTTACCAATAAGTTTATCAAAGGAAGGATTCTCTCAGCATCCAAGAATTGAAAGAAATGTGTTAGATCAAGATGTCTCCATCTGGAAAAGGTGAGTCGGTCTGTGCTGGGGAGAAGGAATCGTCTTCAGATATTACTTTGCAGTATTCAAGATGGGCCTAAGGTCCTTTTTCTTTCACATCCTAACCATAACCTGAGTGTATTAGCTGTAATGTTTATGACATTTTGGGTGGTGGGATTTTCCCATCTGAGGAAAAAGGATTTTTTGATATCAAACATGTCATTCAGGTGGAATTCAAGAGTCTTACAGGGCATTGTAGGAGTCCATCACCCAAAGAAGGAGGGTTGAAGGACGACCCTTGCATATTGTTTAAGGTTGGGAAGGTTTATTCCACCCTGGGCCAGAGATAATTTTAATATGGATAAACGGATCCGTGTGCATTGGTTTCCACATAAATTTGGATATAATTTTGTCCCAGGATTTAAAGTAGTAAGGTGATGGGAAAATAGGGATGTTCTGGAATAAATATAATAGGCATGGCAAGATGTTCATATGGATCACCTCAATCCTTTGGAAGAAAGGGAGGAGAGACTGGACCTCCTCACCAAGTCGTACTGTACTGAGATCGATAGGGTTCATAGTTGACCAGTTCTAGAACTTTTAAATTAAGAGGAATGTGGATCCCAAGTATTTCATTTTCGTGGTTCTCCATTTAAGTGGGTATTCATGCTTAAATGCAGACGAAGAATAATTGAATATCAGGATTTCTGTTTTGGTAATGTTTTGTTTAAAGCCTGCTATCTTCTCATAGTATTTCAGTATTTTACATGCTTCTGGGATTGAATTGGTAGGAGATAGTAGAGACAAAGGACATCATCTTCAAACAGGCTGATTTTGTATGCCTGTTGGAACAAGGAATACCCTCCACCTCCAGTGTTTCTCTAATTGCCACAGCCAGTGGTTCCATGTAGAGGGCAAAGGAGGTGGGATATGGGACAACCTTGATGGGTCCCATATTGTAATAGGATTGGGGTGATACTCCTCCCTTTGTTTTGACATAGGCCTTTGGAGATGTATATAGATTGCCTAGCCAGGTTAAAAAGGAGTCTGGGAATTGAAATGCCCTCAGAGAATCTCACAGAAAGGGCCAAGAGACCCTGTTGAAGGTCTTTTCCGTGTCAAGGCTGATAAAGGCTACTGGATTTTCCTCATGCTGGACATGCTCCAATAGGATAATAATTTTACTGGTGTTGTCAGATGTGGCCCTGTGTTTGATAAAGCTTGCTTGGTCAGGATGCACAATTTGGGAAGAATATTTTCCAATCTAGTTGGCCAGATAGCTATAAACATTTTATAGTCAACATTTAAAATTGAGATTGGATGATAAGAAGCCGGGTCTGTTGTATCTTTATTGGGTTTGGGAATTGCAGCCAGTGTTGTATAGGCCCAGGATGGAGGGGACACCCTTGAGCTACTTCCATATAGAGTAAATGCAGTTTGGGAACAAGTTGAGCTTGGAACACTGGTACCATCTTGCAGGGAAGCCATCGGGTCCTGGGCTTTGTCAAGAGAAAGAGTTTTAATGGCTGTTTGAACTTCTGATTCTCTAATAGGGCCTCTAAAGTTTTAATCTGTGTTGTTGTTAATTTAGGAAGGGAAGGTTGTTTAGGAAATTTAGTCTGTTATTCGGAGTGACTCTATTTTTTATATATAAGTTTTGATAGAATTCAATAAAGGTTTGCCTGATTTCAGATTCCTTATGAGAAACCTGTCCCGTTTAGGATTTCTAATTTTAAGAATAGTGGGCATACATTTCGGCTCTAAGCAGCTGGGCCAATCTCTGAGCCCCACTAGGACCACCTCGTGAGTGGATTGTCTTAAGTATATTAGGGATTGTTGGATTTTATTGTCCATTATTTTTGTAAGGCCGCTTTAGTGTCTCCAATTTTGTTTTGAAGTTCTTTGTCACCATCTCTGTAAAGGAGTTGGTGGTTCTGGAGCTGATTTAGGAGTTCATGATATTTGGCTTCCCATCCCTTTTAGCTGTGTGGCAAAAGCTATGATCTCACCCCTCAGAGTAGCTTTCAGAGAATCCCATTGCATAGCCTCCGATATAGCAAGGGAGGAGTTTTCTGTAATAAACTGGGGAATTCTTTGTTTTACAGTTTTCAGAAATTCTTTGTCTTTTAGAATTAAGGGTTGAGTCACCAGAGAGTTTTGTTTTGGTGCTTTACCTAGATCTAATTTTAATAATAAAGAGTGGTGACAGATAGAATTGTTGGGCCTATAGAAAGATCTTAGATGGTTGAGAAGTGCTCACATGTAGTTAAGAAATAATCCAACCTGGAATACATGTGAAATCTGCTGGAATAGTATGTGAAGCCCGGAGAAGACGGAAACATTTTTTCCCAAATGTCCAGTATCCCTAGATGGTCCAGCATAACCCTAAACTGTTTAATGTGCTGGTTTGCCAGTGATTCTGTGGGTTTGAGCAGTCTAGATGAGAAGATAGTGCCATATTTAGATCACCCTAAAATCAGTTGGCCTTGGAGCATGTCCAATAGTTTGGATATAAATGCCTTGACACCTGGGATCCTGGCCTGAGGAGGAAGATATATATTAACTAGAGTAATCCTCTGGGCATATAGTGCCTTGTATAATTACAAAATGCCCTTGACTATCAATATGTGTCTTATGAACATCTAGGGGTAGTGGGGAATGAGAATTGCCACTTCCTGCTTCCATCCACTGGATGGGAAGAGGCAAAACTGAGTAACGCTGTCCACATCTCAATTTTTGATGTTCGAGTTCTGAGAGATGTGTTTCTTGGAGGAAGTAAATATCCGCTTTTGTTTATTAAGGTGTTGCATGAGACGGGAGCATCTGATTGGGTTATGTAAACCGTTGATATTCTGGGAGAAAATTTGTACAGTTGCATAGCCATGGTGATTTTGTGTTTCTAATATTCTTTGTACTTTTTCTTTCTAGGGTAGCTGAGCCAGGAAGCATCCGTATGCTCTCCCCAGAAATGGAAGGTCGATCACAGGTCCAACCCCGCCTTTTCATTGTTTTGTGCTCTATTGTAAATAAAGATCCTTTTGAAGTAAAATGAAACTTGACTCGTGTGTTTTTTTTCTGTCCTCCCCACCCTCTTTAACCACTATAACAGGTAAAACATCATCATATTTCCTATTATAAACTATGATGTATCTAAAAACTAAACTGAAACAAAGTTGAACAACATTAACAAGTGAGAGAACTATGTACAGGTTGACTCCCACAATAGAGATGCTTACATTTTGCCACCTCCATATCTCCTGTCCAAGTTCATCATGGGAATTGGGATGGAGTTTGAAGTCTTAGTGCCTCCAAGGATGGAGGTCCCCTGGAGGAGCAAGAATGCCTTTCAATTAGGGGTGAGCAGACCTAGTGGGTGCCCACCCTGGATGGGAATCAGCATGGTTAAGAAAAATCAGTTAGATCCATAGGGTCCGAGGCCCCTGCACTCCTGCAAGAAGAGCTATGTGTCTTCATCGGGGATGGTCTAGGCAACTAATGGGGCCCTGAGGAAAATATCTTCAAGGGATTTAAATGGAGACAGAGGGTATCCTCACTTAAGTGTCTAGAGCTGAGGAACCAGACTACTCTTATGGGTATTAGCCTGTGGGAGTCAGGTGAAGGGATCCACCAAGGGGAAGAGGGAATCCCGAGACCCCACAGGGCATCCAGGGAAAGGAGGGGCTGCTAGAGCCTGGCTCAAAGGGGTCAGATGCCACTGAGGCATAGTAGTAGTGAGATCATATGGGCAAGTCATCCTACCATGTTTATTTGTTCCCCTCCCTCCACATGAAGAAACCCTCCCCATCAGTAATATATAATATGAGGAAGAGAAAAAGTATATACAGTATATATATTTTTAGCCCTGTAGGATAAATTCTCTCTCCTTTCTTTGGGCATTTTCTTACAAGCGCCCACTATTAATGAGGCTGATTAGTGTTCTGGTTCTCTCTTCAGTCATAGAGCCTTGTTTTCAGCGTCTCAACATGGTTTCAAAATAAGGCATCTCATAGTCGTTACACTACAAAAATAATATGGGACCATTAGTGTATGTAGATTAGACAACAAAGTCCCTTCTTAATGCTCAGTCAACGGACCTGGGTACACCCTGTGCCAGCAAGAAACATCACCACAGTAAACAGAAGGCAAACCCTGTGGAGTCTTTAGTCAATAAGGAAAGCTTCATCAGAAGTAGCCATGTGGCCTAATTGAAAGTCAAGTGATTTGTTTTTCAATCTCAAGATCCCTACTCCGTTTTTAAACAGGTCAATTACACAGTTGTTTGCTAGTAAAATCTGGAGCCATGCAACTTCCAGTTGAGTATCTTAGTCCCTAGAAACATCAGATCAGAAGGCCTCCCTGAAACCCACGGTTCCACGAGAACTCTCCCTCTTCCAGTTAGTGGTCAGCCACCTCCCCTTACCAGCTGAGATGCCAACGCCAAAAGAAATCTCAAGGCTGCATGACTAAAGGGCAGGCAGGAGGAAGAAGATTGTCATGCCGTGGGAGAGACATGGTAATAGCCTCAGTGTTTATGCCCACCAGCCTGGTCAAAGACCGCCATTGGAGAGCCAGATGACCCGGAAATGCAACACCAGAAAGCCTGATTATAGTTATTTATTATATGATTGCCCTGGGCCAAATAGAGGCACCCCTCCCTCCATCAGCCACAACAACAAAATAAACCTCCTCCCGGTCCACCCCAGACCCAACCATTTTGGGGAAGAGTTTAGCCCACCTGAGAGAAAAAGAAAGATGTTACCAGGTTCCTTCAGGTGACCAAGTCAGATTTCTAAGGTGGTGTGAGTTTCCGAGTATGTCATTCAGTGGGAGGTTTAATGGTTGCTTGTCTGATGCTGGGTTTTAAATTGTTCCAATTTCAACCTCAGAGTGTCCAAGGACTTTTCATTAATGATGTCACGGAAGCCAGGTCTTCAATCACTTCGCAGCTAAGGTGTAGGTCTGTGGGCTGGAGGGCAGCTGGACCACCAGCTTAGCGGATAAGGAGTACGAAATTTTATTTATTTTTTTGAAATTACTCTTTATTCTCCTCTCAGCCTGCCTCCTCCGACCCTTCAGTGAGGACCCCTGGACATCCCACTGCCCGGAACCCTGCCCACACAGACCACAGATCCCCATGGAGCGCGGATTACCCCAGGCGGAATGAGAGAGTTCTAACCCCATAACCACGTTTACGTCAGTCTCATGGTCTGCTAGGCAGGCACGGGCACATCATGGGCACATCCAAGTCCTCCCATCTTCCCGCTGAGGCAGGCTCGTTCCACGCTTTCTCCTCCCCAGGCAGCCAACGACCTCCCCTGACGTCATGACGTGCCACGTCGATGTCCGTGCTGCTCAACGGCCATCCATCCCTGGTGGCTTGCAGTTCCTGAGCCTCCGCTGGGTCGTAAGTGCCGGGCATCGGCCGAATCCTCCTCGAGCAGGCGAGCTGTCATTGGACGCCAAGCCTGTCTCCCCGGCCGACCCACCGACACCGAGTCCGCCTCAACCCGGTCGCCGCGGGAGCGAGGTGGCGCCCAGCGCCAACCTCAGCGCCACCGGGCCTGCTCGAATTTTATTTTTGAGACCGCGAGGTGAGGGAACAGGATAGCATATTCCTTTTGCTGGCACTGAGTGCATGGGGCATAGTTGTTATCAAATAAGAGCCGATGTTGTCCCAACATAACACAACCCTTCAGCCAGGCCTTCCACAGAAGCTGTTCTTTAATCAGGTAGCTTTGAAATCGGATCACAAAAGATCGAGGTCTGGATTCTGGGTGAGCCAGCTTGGCCCAAGGGCACAGTGTGCTCGCTCAATGTCCAGCTGAAATTCTGTTCTAGGTTCAATACCAGCCGGAGAAGATAGTCCAATATACTATGGGTCTCTCTTCATTTTAGGTAGGCCAAATATCCCAATGTTTTTGCATCGGCCCAATTTTTGCATCTTCCTGACATTGTAAGTTGTTCTGATGCCATTATTTTGAGCATTTCCTCAAGTTATCTATCGTGAGGTGTTTCCTGAAATTTGTTGGTTGGCCTCTGCCATGCGTGACTGTAGGGAGCCTATGTCAGCTTTAGTTTTTATGGAATTATGCATTTCGCCCCTAAATTCAGTAATCACCAGGATATAGCCTTCCTGTTCTTGGTACTGGCGTTTGTTGTTCTTTTAAGTCATTAGAGGAGGAGGATTTTGGATTCTGCTCTGCGTCAGAGACTCAAGGTCTTCTGTCTCCTCCTTGTCTGCTAATAGTTAGTATTGATTACGCTGAGCTTTAGCCATAACCACCAGAAATTTTCAGCTAAGAGGATCCCACCTGGTCATGTAGTGTGGTGATTCTGTAAAGGTGGTGAGTTTTTTGTAGTTGGCTCCCAATTGTTATAGATTATGCAGGAGGGCCTCTTAGCTCCGATGTTCACTCTTCCATGCCAGTACGGAAGTCTCACAAGACTCCCACATTTTCATCAGCTTACTGGTCAGGTGCTGCAGGAAGTTAGGCCCCCAACCCATGCATCCAGAGGTGTTTTGGGCAGGACATGTGAAGGGTGATGGCGTCGAAGAGAGATCCCTCAGTTGGAGATACTACCAGAAGTAGATCTTCCCACACCGCCTGGGGCTCCTCTAAATCTTAGGGACTCAAGGGATGCCAATACCCTGTGGTAGGGTCATATAAGTCCCCGAGGGTCAGAATACCAAGCTGTCTCCATGTTGCCCAGTGGACAGGCTTGTTATCTATTTCAAGGTGGGGTTGTCCCATATTGAATGAAAGTGGGAGAACTTGGTGAACCATCCCATTGCCTTGAGGAATTTTTCCATTTCTGTTTGGAGTGTTTAGTGCAGGGTGAGGCCTGATTGGCGGTGGGCCAGTCTTGAAACACCAGGGCACCGGAGCTCAGACATTTACTTTGGTGGAACTCCAGACTAACACCAGATTAACCCAAGCAGGAAGTGGGAAGCCAGGTCCAGGCTACAGCACAAAATCTTCTGGCGGAGGACCACACACATGTGGAAAAAGGTACATGGTAGGAGGCCAACCCTCCACTTTTCCACTGGCTCTGGAGTTTAGGCAGACTGATTTTTGGTTTGGTACCACAGATGAACTTTTGAGTTGAGGGTCTAGAAAAGGATCCCGGAAGAAAGACTAGGAGATTGGACAGGATATACTGTATTCTCAAAAAGTAATCACCTTTAGAACATTTACCTCCCACAGGAAAAGGATATATGTGCTCCTTTTTCAGATATCCTCGTCCAGCTTATCAAGCATAAGTTGGACATTTGCTTCTGTTGTCCCCTTTATTGTGGAAGGATTTTCACTCCTGGACAAACCACTCCTCAGGAGACCATTGGTATGGGTATGCTTGTATTAAGCTCTGGGTGCAAGGTCCATTTAGTAGGAGGATATGGGATTTAGTGGCATTCAGTTTGTATCCCACAATATCTGAGTATTCTCCTATGAGGGCCTGAAGGCAGCTAAGAGACCCCGGAATATCAGTAAGGAATAGGGTGATGTCACCCACAAACTGCACCAATTTATGCTGCACATCTCCCACTTGGATGCCCAGGAAGTCTGGAGTGTTCCTCACTCTCTGCACTAGTGGCTCTCACGGCCAGCAGAAAGAGGAAGGGGACAGAGGACATTCCTGCTGAGTATCTTAATGGAGGTGAAAGGGGTGGAAATAGAACAGTTAGTTAATATTTGTGCTGTGGGTTCTGGTACAACAGACGGACCTTATCAATGAACTTTCTAGGAAGCCAAACCTGCCCATGGCATCCAATAAGTACATCCACTCCACCCTGTCAAATGTTTTCTCAGCATCTAGGGACAGGGTGGCTGTAGATTCAATAGTTGTCATGCTTCCTATAACTGATCCAGTATGCACCTGGTGTTATCAGACCCCAAGCTACCCAGGACAAATCTCACCTGATCAGGGTGAATGATTTTCCCATCACCAAATCCATCCTGGTGGCCAGAGGTTTGTCAGACAGTTTCATGTCCATGTTAAGGAGCGAGATGGGGCGAAACTGGGAACACTGCTTGTTGTCCTTGCTGTCCTTCCCTTTTTAGGGAGAAAGGTGATCAGTACTTCATGAAATGATTGTGGAAGTGTTGAAGCCTCACTGCATCATTGAAAACTGAGGTAAGCCTCAGGGCTAAGAGCATGCAGAAGGAAAAGTAAAAGTCTAAGGAGAATCCATCTGGGCTGGGGATCTACCCTGGAACAGAGAAGAGATGGTCTTGGATGGCCCGTGGCGCTGAGGGTTGAGGCACTGGATGCCTTACCTCGCACCACACCAGCGACCAGGTTCAGGAATGGATTTGGGTTGTTTGGGTGTCGGCTGGGGAGGAAGGATAGAGTGACCAGAGGACTTTTCTCCTTCCTCAGGGTGGGGGATTTGCACTGTGTGCTATCGACTGACATCTAGTGGTGGCTGGGGGTTGGCACAAGCACACAGTCATGTAAGGGCATGTCCATGTCAAGGCAATTGGCTGCCTCCAGAGAGGTGGAGACAGCTTCCTGCCCATTGCTGGATGTGGGTGCAGGAGAAAATGGTGGAAAATTCCAGGACTCGGCAGGACCCGTGATGGTCCGATTGCTCCAATAAGTCCACTTCTGACACCAGATTTGACGTCCGAGGGGCATGCCAGCACTCTTGTCCTGGCCCTACTGCAGAGGGAAATCTAGGGGAACATTGGGGATGGACAAGCGGGGCAATCATGGACTGGAGGATGTATCCCTCCGAGGAGGGTCATAGCCCCTGTTGAGTCTGTGGTGGTGAAGTAAATTGTATATGGAAAAAAAAAGAAAAGAGATGGCCTCTAGGACCTCCTACACTGAAAAGGGGTCAGTCAGGACACCAAGACGCTCAGGCAGCACCTGAGGGAGGCAACTAGGTGCATAAAATGTGCCCAGTTGTTCTTGAAGTCAGTAATACTTGGTTAATGTCCTGAGGGTTGTGACAGTCTCAGTGTTGGAGATTTGGATAAGTGGGATATATCAAGATGCATCCAAGGTTTGGACATGATGGGCTAGCAGTCTTCCAGGCTGCTCCTTGCCTCTCCTGTAGGTCTGGTGGAGCATATATAGGCTATATTCCACTTGATGGTGTAGGACGCTCTCAATGTCTCCCCTCATTTGGTTTATCTGTGGCCTCAGTTCTGCTTCCCTACTTGAGTCTTGTGCCACCTCCTGTTCGAGGCCTTTTAGGGTCCCCGCTAGCTCCCTGCTGGCTCTGTCCTTTTCCGACACTTCCCAGAGGAGTATGCTATCAATTTGCCTCCTAAGAACTCCACTGGATACATCTGGGTATCATTGTGAACATGGTACTCTGAGATTCTCCGTACCATGTGAGGAAGTCCTCCTTTTGTAAGAAGGATGTGTTGAACCTCCCTTGTTCCTAGGTCCGGGGATCTGCCCACGATAGGGTTAGTGTAACTGGGGCATGATCCCATATTAGTATGTTGCCCAATGTTGCACTCCAGGTCTGCACTATTAGTTTTGGGGAACCAAAGGACATCAATTCTACTATAAGATGAGTGGGGGCTGAATAATGTGTAAAGTCCTTTTCCCAGGGTGTAGGATCTGCCAGATGTCATATAGTCCTGCTTCATGGAGGGTTCGGGTAACCTGGTCTGCCACAGATGTCTCGCCTGGTGCCTGGTCTGGTTTAGTGTAGAGGAAAGGGCTAGTTTGAGATCCCCACCTAGGACCACATGTGATTTATCATAGGTTACCTGGGCTAGTGGGTGATGAAAAAAGCAACACCTGGGGTGTTTGCAGCATACACACATCCACCTGCGGGTTCCCCTAAATATGTGCCCTTCACCAGCACATATCTTGTTTCTTTGTCTGAAGTTATTATTTGGGCCCAAATTGTAGGCTCTTGCATACCAGGATTTCCACCCCTTAGTCCTTGTCATGGCATTAGTTGTGAAACACCTCTCCCACCCATAGGCTTTAAATTTGGGTGCCTCGGCTGGGAGGAGGTATGTTTCCTGGAGAAGTGCTATGTCGCACCCTATTTTTTAAACTTAGATAGACAGTACTTTATGCTTCTTAACTGAGTTAGCCATAACATTAACATTCCATGAAATCACTGAGCACATCTGCTTGGGCCATTACAATAGGAGTGGTTCTCTGTAGCGGAAACCAGGTCAACAGTATACCTACAGCACCCCACCATTCCCACCCTTACCTCAAACCCAGATATCTATTACGCTCACCACAGACGGAGTTTCTAAATAAAACAGTAATGCAGTAATCCACATTTGTATAGTCAGTTCACACAGTTTAATTTAACAAATTGTAGTAGGATTCTGTTACAGTTAAAGGTACATCAAAGATCAACGAGAGGGACGACAGGGACTGTAAACTAAAAGAAAACTACTTTTGAGTATTCCTTGCTGACTGAGGGACATCAGTTAAGCGCTCTAAAAGTGACTCAAGGGCAGTCAGTTAGACTATATACTGTATGGGCTCCAAGAATGGACTAAGAAAGTCCCTGCCTCCTTGCTGCACCACCCCTGGGGGTACCCTCATGCAGCCATCTAATCGGTTTACATCGCCCTGGCAGCTCTTTCTTGGATGCCACTTTTATGAGGGAGCACATGGCCTTCCATCTGTAGTAGGGAATGGGTACTAGGGAGGCAGGATACTAGGGAGGCAGGATACTAGGGAGGCGTAAGCCAGATGAAAGAGGGTGGGGCCCTGGGAGCCTACATCCCACTCTAACCTCCGGATTGGCATACTAGCTGTGTCAGGGCTTAAAAATTCAGGTCGGGTATCTGCACCATGGCATCTGTGCTTCCCACCTGGGGGTGGGGTCTATGCATTGACCTGTCCCCTAGCCAGCAAAACATTTCTGCATGACAGAAGTATTGCTCCTCCTGAGACCCAAGGTTGATGATCTTGCTTCTGTGTCCCTGGTAGTTTCCTCCTGCATGGAGAGAGAGAAGCCCAGGTCTGAGCAGTAGGTAGTAATTGTGGCATAAAGTCATCCCACTGGTAATGTGGGCGGTTCAGCACAACAGCAAACGTCCAAGTGCACTAGTGAAAGAAGGTAATCCCTCCAGTCAAACAGATAACTGGCCCATTAATGATTCACTGGGCAAACATTTCAATCAAATGGCAAACACATTGGGCAATAGTTCCAAAGCCTCGAAACTGCCCCAGCAGGGTGAGGGGCCACAGCAGATATGAAGCAACTGGTGGTTAGCTCTCCATGCTATGCCAGCACTCCGAGAATATACAATGCCTTACTCTCATGCAGGCAGCATTGGACCCTCGGGTCTCAGGCATGTCGTCAGGCAACGGGCATCCATTGAGGCTTGCCTCTTAGGAGGAGGTCAGCGACTGGATGGGCCCAGTGCCCCGCTGAATTAAGTCATTTGCCTCCTCCAGAGTTGAAAACATTTGCTGCTTCCCAGTACTCAAACTGACAAGGTGGCTGGGTATAACAGGAATAGGTTAACCCCAGTTCCGTAATCCAGCCTTAATCTTGTTGAATTTCTGTCTTTTCTGCAGCACGAGCGAGGGTAGTCAGGTGTGAGAAATTCTGTCACCCCAACAAAGATCTGCTGCTTTTCCTCACCTTGTGCAAAATCAGCTCTTTGTCTTGGAAGTGTAAAGTCTGAAAATCAAGGGTCTAGGTCTTTAGTCACCCTGGGGCTGCTGAGAGACCCTGATCAGGTGTGCCCAGTCAAATTCAAAATTGAACCCTGTAGGTTCTAGGCCCAGCCATTCCGGTAGATTCTGCCTCAAATACTGGACGGGACCGTCCTCAGCCCCTCCTGCAGGGCGATCAATCTTAAATTCTTCCATCTTCCCTACCTTCTAGATCTTCAATCTTTTTCATCAGCCTTTCCACTTGTAACTCGGTGGCCTGGAGTCGCTGAGCTGTTTCCCACCCCAGGCCGACCAGCTCGGTATTCATTTATTTATTTTATAAGTCAGAATATCATCCTTTGAGCTAAAAGCTCCTTTCCCAAGGATCCTCAGTACAGTAAAAAGGGGAGGGGAGACAGCAATGGGGAACATACACAGCTGAAAAGCATTGTCAATTTTAAACAATTAAGTACAAAGAGTATATAATATAACAGTGCAGGCATATTATACATACTTCATACTTCCGTTTGGTGACTTCTTCCTACGAGCTCCATTATAGAAGTCTGGGTATCCACCACCGCTTATTGATTTCAATGCTGGTTGCCATTCTTTCCAGCAATGTAGTGGATGGGCTGGTCATGTCTTGTGGCTCCCATGAGGCACATGATGGAGAGGTAGTGGCCATTTTAGCCTGAGGAGTGCCAGGCTCGGTGGGGATTAATCTATATCTTCTTATGCTTGCTCCCATTTTCCAATTTTTTCCATAGGCGAGGCACGGGTGTCCCCGATCTCCAGTACGTATTTTCACTGCAACTGGCTTTTCAAAAATCAATAAATGAGGATGGCATTGTGAACAACGGCAGAGAGCTTAGAGCTTAGGTGGCCTTCTTGTTTTGGTCCTCACATGACCTCCCAGGTCCATTTTCTGTTTAGTGACAGTCAATACCTCTTCCCGATTTTGTACACCGTGTCTGGGTTTTTGTGTCCTAGGTGCATGATTTTGCACTTTTTGCACTGAAACACAGCTGCCATACCCTTGACCACTCCTCAATTTTCTCTTGTCTCTGCTCATTCCTCCCTCCCCCAGAGTGCCTACCCTATTGCAGATTTTGGTGGTATCTGCAAAAGATATAGCTTCCCTCCAGCCCTTGTGCAATGTCACTTATATAGACGTTAAAGAGGATTGGTCCCAGTACTGAGCCCTGAGGTACCCACTGGTCACTCTCCCACCCCAGACTGAGTGCCATTTAAAGGGACACTGTCAGCTTTTCCTCCATTCTCGTGAAATGTGAGCATTGTGCCTCTAGGCACATAGTTAAATAACTGTTTCAGAAGAGTCCCCTATAGATTAGAAAAGCCACCAGTTTGCCTCATTTTTTAAATTTGATCATATTTCAGTTTAGAAGTGTCCCGTCAAATACTGCACTCACCGGAAGCATCTGTTCACCCAGGGCATGCTTGCCACAAAAGCGCTCTCCGATACAGATTGTTTAGTAAGCGTAGTGGACAAATTAGTTTGTGCAAAAGCTCTCCTAATACGGAATCAGTCCTGGCATGTCAGACTTGAAAGCGATCAGTAGTATTGCCACAAAATCCTTTTAAAAGTACGCTGAAATACGTTCATGCGCAAGAGCAACTGAAGCGAGATCTACGTGCATGCGCGAAGCGTGCCAGTCTTGCGCATGAGCGCTAATTCAAGCACTTTTTAAAGGTTTTGCCCAGCTGTCTGCTGCTGGATTTCAAATCTAACTATCGCCGGACTGGTCGGTCGATAAAACTTTGCACAAATAATTGTCACTATGTTCACTAAAATCCATATCAGGAAGGCGGCTTGGTACGTTCTGGCGTCCTGGGTGAACAGACTCAGGTGAGTGCAATATTCAGACTTACTGCTTCTATTTTTTTTTATACTTAAGTTTTATTCATTTCCTTACTTATACATTCAAACAATCTTGTTACCATCCATGTTAACAATTTGTGTGTACAGCTGTTAGTACATTGATCTTACATTTATATTTACAAACTGCTAATGTTATTACAATTTTCTTCTCTCCTAAACATTCAAAGCTATTGTTTTCTCATTTGTTATAAAGACCAGCTTAAAAAAATAAATTATTAAAGAACATGGGAGACAAATTCATAAACTAAAAAGAAAACAGGTATTGCCAATTAATTACAACCTTACTGAAATAAGCCTACACGACGTGAAGAGGAGTACAATGAAGGTCAAGGGCAAGCAGCCAGTCCTCCTTATCATTCCCAGATGGAACCAGGGTAGCTGAGCTTCACAAATAACTTGATAGGGTAAGGGTTGAGGGAAAGACCTCCTCACAACTTATCCATCTATAATTCCCATCTATTCCATCTAACATCATAAATGTTCCTCTATGATTTATTTTATAAGTTAATCTTTCCATCTGTTGGATTTGATTAATTACTCCCAACCAATCCTGCACCCCAGGGGTAATTTTGTAACCATCTTTTGGTTATAGATTTTAAAGCAGATATCAACAAAATTGACCAAAGATACCGAGATTCCGCATCCCCAACTTCAACCGGCAAAGACCAAGTATACAGTGCTCCGGGCCCACCTCTGTTGTTAAGCTAAACAAAGTGGTTAAGTGCTTATGTGAGACCAGAAGTCACGAATTCCCGGGCAGTGCCAGAACACATGAGCCTGATCCGCTGCCATGTCCCCACACCCGCCAACAGGTTCCCTGTGCCTGTACTCCCATTTACTTAATTTCCTCGGTGTGTGGAAATATCTGATCCTCACCTTCCAGGCGTATTCCTTCCAACCTGGCAGCGATGTTGTTTTCCAGGTGTTCATAAATACTATCCTCCACGCATTGGAGTTTAAAACAATCCCAAGCTCCTCTTCCCATTCCCTCTGTACTTTTGTATATTATGTGCTGCATCTGCGATCAAATTTCCATATAGCATAGTGATTGCTCCCTTCCATGATCTCCTCCCATATTGTCTCAAAAACACAAGGAAAAGGTCTCTCATCTAGCCACAACATAGATTGTCTTAATTTATTAGCTATATAATCCCGTGATTGGTAGTAAAAGAAGCGGTCCCGTGTTGACCAGTCGTTATTAGTTTGAAGTTTTCAAACGGTACCATGTCTGGTCCTCTAAGGACCTGCCAAGCTGCATAGATCCCTTCCCATCTGCACTTGGTACCAAGCATGCATAGCGGCTGGTGCATATTCTGTATCATAACACCACCATCTATATTTCCATAAATTTTTAGCTGTGCACCCTTGTTTTGTACCCTGAATCCATCCTTTTAATGTAACCCATACTGTATAAATTTGGAAAGTAGATACATCAATTTGTGCGGGTGGGAGAAATAGAATAACTTGTAAGGAGGGAGTCTGCTATAGACAACTCCATAAGTTGCCAATGTGCCCCATATGTAGGGTGAGACCACATGAGAGCATTTTTCATTTGTGCTGCCAGCCAGTATACGTAAAGATCCGGGCATGCCCTCCCTCTTTGTTTGGGTAACACTAATGTTTTTGGAAATCCTTGGATGAGTCCGCCCAAAGGAACAGCATCGTTCTCTTCTGCCACTCCCCTATGGCCCTTTGTGGGATTAAACACGGCACTGCCTGGAATCAGTAAAGGAATCTTGGTAATATATTGGTTTTAATTGTCTGAAGATGTGAGTAGAAGGAAGTGGAGCAAAGACCATCTTTCTATATCTGTCCAAATTCTTTTCACCAGGGAAGGAAGTTATCTTTAAAAGATTTTGGGGAATGTTCCAATATGCACCCCTAGATATTTTATAGTTGGGCAGTCCCACTTCATCTGATATTTAAGTTTAAATTCCGGGTACCTCCGCATTTAGGACTAGAACCTCTGTCTTAGCCCAATTCAGTTTATAGCCTGATAGTTTGGAATAGGTCTCAATTTGCTGAAACACCTGAAGTAGCAGTCTTCTGGCTTTGCCAGATAGAGTAGAATATCATCCGCGTATAGTGCAATTTTATGTACTGAGTTACCCCATAATTCCCTCTATCTCTCCATTCAATCTGATACTTTGAGCGAGTGGTTCTATATAAAGAGCGAACAAGAGCGTGATAGAGGGCATCCTTGACATGTACCTTTAGTGAGGTTGAAAGGTCTCTAAATGTAGCCATTAGTTCTCACATATGCTACGGAGATCGTACATCTTGGTTATTATATTGAGGAGGGTACTCGGAAACGAAGCTGGCCAGGAAGTCCATAAGAATTCCCAGGACACTTGATCAAAAGCTTTTTCATCTAAGCTCATAATGAAAGCTGATTGCTTTGTATTCTGTATTTTTCTTTATTTTATTGATCTACGGACATTGTCTAAGGTCTGTCGACCTGGAACAAAGCCTGCTTGATCCATGTGTATCAACCTCGGTAGATCTGTTCTATTCTTTTAGCTATGATTCCTGCCATTATCTTGTAATCTACATTTAATATAGATCTTGGACGATAAAACCAGAATAGGTAGTGTCCCTGGCGGCCGGGATCACCGAGAGAAGTGCCTGTGTCCATGAGGGGCATTTTACCTTCATCTCGGCAAAGATTATTGTATGCCTTACATACAGGGGAGAAGGTCTCTAAACTGCTTATAAAATTCACTAGGAAGTCCATCTGTACCAGGACATTTACCGTCTTAATCCTCCCAATCTCCGTTTTAATCTCAGTTTCGTAAAATGTCAACTTAATTCCTCCCCTGAACATGGGACAACTGGGCAAGCCAATAGAGTCAGAAAGGTTTTAATCTCCTGTTCTGTTGGCTTAGGACCCCCATTATACAGTTTTGCATAATATTTTAAATGCATCTGCTATTTTTCGGTTTTATAATGCAAAATCTGGGTCATTGGGTCTCTAATTTTTAGAGATCACCGCTTGCTCTTAAACTGGCGTGAGCGACTGGTTAGTAATTTCTGGCGCGAGGACCACCCTCATCAGTACCTCTGTCTCAAATACATCAGCAGCTGCTCCACTTGATAGTCAAGTATCTTTATGTATTCCTCCTTTAGTTTTTTAAATGCTTCCTCTCTCCCTGCTAATGTTTTGTTGTTGTAACTGTTCTAAGTTTGATATTTGTTCCTGTAATTCTTTTCGCTTTTTCTCCCTATTTTTCTTTAATCTAGGCGAGATCTCTACAAAGCCCCTCTAACAATAGCTTTTATTGTATCCCATAGGATACCAGGGATATTTCAGGATGCTGATTCATTTGAATAGCTTGTTCAACAGTTTGGACTATCTTATCTTGCACTTCCTTTAACTGGAGGAGTGAGGTATTAAGCCTCCAAAAGTTGAACTTTTAGGGGTGCATATATTTAACTTCAGATAAACAGGACTATGGTCCGACAGCAGGAAACTCCTATGTCCGAGGATTTGCATATTTCGAAAGTTTCTCTAGTGGTGATAAAATAATCCAGTCTGGAGAAAGACTGGTGAGGTGGAGAAAAGAGCATTATATTGTTTATTTTGTTGTTTAAAGAGCGCCAAACATCTATTAAGCCAACTTCATCTAAGAACTTGGCGACCTTTTGAGCTACTCCTTTTTCCTTTCTTATTGGCTGAGTTGTGGAATCCAGTTTGGGGTTAAGTCTCAAACTGAGGGTCCCCACCACCATATATCCTCTGTCCATTCCATAATTTTAATGAAGAAATCACGATGAAATTGAAGTTACGTGCTCGGTGGAACATACAATGATACTAAAGTTATCTTCATGCCCCCATCAATCCTGCCCTTAGCAGCTGCAATCTGCCCTGTTTATCTACCAACGTGTCTAGCAGTTCAAAGTGAGTGGAGCTGGGAATAGATATCGCTGCCCTCTCCTACGACCTCCCCATACTCGGCTGCTATCACTTCTTTGTATCCAAACTTCAATAATTTATTATGCTCCATTTTGCTCATGTGAGTTTCTTGGAGCAAGATAATATTTGCTCGGATTTCTTTAAAAAGGACATAACCAGGGATCTTTTGATGGGGTGTGCTAGCCATTGACGTTATAAGATAGGATTGTTAGTTCTGAACTAGCCATTGTGCCGCTTTAATTTTATACCTAAACTGGATACCAAGGTGGTACGTGCTATCCCTTCCTCTTCACCTCCTCTCTCCTCCATTAAAATTACTTTGACAATACATAGTTCTCCCTTAACAACAAACAAGTCAGTAACATTTTATCATCAACAATTTTCCAAAACTCAAAACTTTATACATTTTGACTTCCACCATGGAGGTCTTCCTTCCTCTAGGAGACCTCTGTGTGTTCAGTTTTCCACCTTAAAGGCAGGATAACCGAACAGGGGAGTTGGAGCTAGCAATACTCCCAACTACACAGCTGCAGTTCTCCCAAAGAGCCTACGTTGGGAAGATAGATAAAAAAAAGCGGCTCCGTGATAACTGTAATCAGCGTACAAATTGTGACTTTCAAATTAGCCTTTAGCAAGCCCTTACACAGACTCTCTTCCAAAAAAATGACAATGCCTGTGTTAGAGTCCCCCAGCGCCCATTCACTTATTAAGATTTCCCCAGAAACCAGCTGACAGTTTAAAACATGAAAGATGCATTTTCACCATTAATGTCCAGCTTGCGTCTCAAGGACTATCGAGGAGTTTTACTATACCCATTCTCTAAGAGTCTGAGAGATTTCATGGCCATCTGTTCGTTTCACTCTGTAGCCTATAGCGACACCTTGAACCATGTGTAAGAAGTGAGGCAGCCATTCAGGCTACTCCAGACCCTGAACCCTATCTTACAGACAAGACTTACAGCATGTCCTGAATAAATCATTGTTCAGTCCTGAGTGCTCTTTGTGTTGTTGCTTCCTTGTGAGTTCTGCAAAGTAGCTTAGTTCCTGCTACTCGAATTGCTGCCATGAGTGAACCTCACCCTCGTCTCTTTTATTCTGTGCCAATTAGCCATTCGTGGGAGCCTTCAAGTATGCGTGTGGCCTCTGCTCAATAGCCCTCTGAGACTGCTTCCATCCAACCCCTCTCTACCAGTGCTTTCTCGCTTCCTCTCACTGAGTCGTATGCTCTCATTCCTTCCGACCAATGTATACGGATCCGGGCTGGGTAAGGCGTACTGAAGCGGATATTTTTTGCTCTGAGAATTTTAGTATGGGGCCATATTTCAGTCTTTGCTTTTGAACCTCAACTGGGTAGTCGTGGTCGAAAATAAGCAGCTCGACAGGTATTTCATCTTTCTGTTGCCAGGCTTGCGGAGGATATCCTCTTTTACCTTAAAGCTGTTAAATTTAAGCACCACTGACCTAGGCCTTGCCTGCGGTGGAGTTTCACCTGTAGGGCCCTGTGTGCTCTTTCTATACCCAGTTGGTATCCTGCTGGCAGTTGCAGCACATCAGTTATGAGATCCGAAATAAAGTCAATCATCGTTTGTCGATTCAGCTCCCTCTGGAATACCGTGATTCGCATATTCTCTCTTCGCGATCGGCCTTGAGGTCAGTACATTTATTTTGAAGCTGTTCAGTTTGTTCTACCAGGGCTTGTACTATTAGGCTCATTTGGTGGCGTCTTCCACGGTGTTGCCTATTCGCCCTCTGCTTCCTCCAGTCTCATCTCAAGGCTTTTCAGGTGCTGGTTCAATTGTTTGAATTCCGCCTATTCTCTGCTCTCATTTCTTTTATCTCATTAAGAGCTTCTCAAAGCGAGATAGAGATAGTTGGTCTGTTTTGCGTCCGTGTCTGGAACACTCTCGGGGAAGGAGCTTCTGCTTTCGTCTCATTGTTGAAGTTTGTATCCTGTTACATCGGGACGCTTTGGCGTTTCCTTTAATTTAGATATTCCTCTAGTGTCCTTTGATTGTTTAATACTGGTCATTTTATCAGTTTATGCTGCTTTCTCTTATTTTAAAGCTTTTCAGGCCTCTGAAGGGAGAGCTCCCTTTAGCTTGCTGCTATCGGCTCCATGGCGTCACAGTCCAGACAAGCTGCTTCTAAACCGAAATATGATCAAATTAAAAAAATGAGGCAAACTGGTGGCTTTGTAATCTATAGGGTCACTCTACTGAAACAGTTATTTAACTATATGCCTAGAGGCACACGGCTCACATTTCACACAGAATGGAGGAAAAGCTGACAGTGTCCCTTTAACACCACCCTCTGTCACCTATCCGTCAATCAACTTCATACCCAGCTTACTACCTTGGGTCCCACCCCAAACTGCCCATTTCACTATGAGCCTCCTATGTGGTACAGTACGGAATGCCTTGCGAGTCTAAGTAAGCCATCTCACCTACCTCACCCAGATCTATTTCTCTGGTCACCCAGTTGAAGAAATTGATTAGGTTCATCTGACATGACCCCTCCCCCATGAATACGTGCTGCCTCGGGTCTTGCAACCCACTAGATTCAACATTCTCTACTAGCCTTTCTTTACAAATGTCTCCATTAACTTCCCCACCAATGACATCAGACTGACCGGCATATAGTTGCCAGCCTCCTCCTGCTACCACACTTATGAAGAGCACTACATCTGCCCTTCTCCAGTCCTCTGGAATCAATGCTGTTTTCAGTGAGTTGTTGAATAGGGCTGTCAGAGGTGCAGCCAGTACCTCTCTGAGCCCCTCACCACCCTTGGGTGTACCCCATCCATCCCCATAGTGTTATCCACTTTCAGATTTGCAAGCCCTTTCAGAACTCTTTTTCTCTTTGAATGGACTTGTGTCTGCCTCCCCCACCACACTGTTCCTGCTGCCATTATGTGGTTTATCCCCTCCCTTTCCATGTGAAGACTGAACAGAAGTATCTGTTCAGGATATCTGCTTTTATGTTCACTTGTAGGAACATCTTCCTACTTATTTATTTATTTATTTATTTATTTAAGCATTTTACCAGGAAGGCATACTGAGCAGAGTACTGCTCGATTACAGATGCATCCTGAGGGAGGGAGAACATAGGAGAACAGTTTATACAATATAGAGAGAAAATACATAGTGGAGAAATATTAACATTAGGATCTGGTTACATGTCAGTAGTAGCTTGAGAGAGACAAATTGGTAACCACAGTACGTGACGGTATGAGAAAGCACTTGGTCAGGATTGACAAGTGAGTACATTGTGGAAGATCACTAACATTTGGTTTGAAACCACTACATACAGGATTGAGTGTGTCAGTTAGTAGCACAGTTACATACAGCAAGTGTACAACAAAATTAAGCTTTGAGCCATAATGAGATACAGTATAAGGCAAGTGGACAATAGTTAGATACTGATGAATTACAAATTTGCTTTGTGCCAACATTCCCAGAGAGTTGCCTAGTAGTTGGTAGGCTCCTAGACACAAGCACAGGTAGAGCGAAATGATCTTGGAGCATAGAGTTTAGGTGCGACAGGGAGATGAAGCGGCGAATGTTAGCTGGAGGGAGTTCCATGCGAGGAATGCAGTAGCTGAACCCTGATTGCCCAGTGGAGCTAGATCGGTATGGGACAGCTAGGGACCTGGAGTCTGAGTTTCTGAGTGTGTATGATTATGCGCTAGGGTTTGTTAAGATGTCAGAGAGGTAGGAAGGAGCTGCTGAGACCATTGCTTGGCCGTAATTTTGCACAGTGAGTTAGCCTCGATAGTCAAGTGAGGTGACTAAAGTACTAACAGCACTTTAGAGGTGTGTCACTGCCAAGCCAATTATAGCTGAAACTGCAATGAGCTTGGCAGTGTACACCAATGGCCAGGCACTCTGGTCATGACAGTATTTTGCTTGCTGATGTGGCATGTTCTATAGTTGAAAGAAATGAACCGCGCCGCCAATTAGAGGCACTTCATTTCTTTCTGTGGTTGTAACTCTGGGCATGTGCATTAGAGTTGACACTAATCGCATGCCTGAAATTCTGACTACAGCTTTTACACATGTGCCCTGCCACCCACCGCACCTCTCCCTGGTCTTGCTCCTCTGACCCCTGCTGCTTCAACATTAGCTACGGTGCGGCTTTACTTATTGGCAGCCCTGCCACCCGCCACACCTCTCTACCCTGTCCCTGCTCCTCTGAACCCCTCCCAACAGGCTTCTACATTAGCCACGGTGCGGCTTTACTCATTGGCGGCTCCTGCCACCTGCCGCACTCTCACTCCCCCGGTCCTGATCCTCCTGACCCCCAGGCTTCTACATTAGCTGCAGTGCGGCTTTACTTATTGGCAGCTCCTGCCGCCCGCCACACCTCTCTCTCTACCCTGTCCTCACTTCTCTGACCCCTCCCCCACAGGCTTCTACATTAGCCACAGTGCGGCTTACTTTCTGGGGACTCCTGCCTGCCCACACTCTCTCTCCCAGTCCTCGCTCCTTTAAATCCACCCCGGTTTCTACAATAGTCAGGTGCAACAAGTGAACATTTGGCACTGACAAATGTTTGTTCTTGATCCTCCTCTGTGCAGTCTCCTGCTGCCCTTCTTAACCTCACAGTCCTTCCCTTGCCCTCCTCTTTTCACTTATTTATTTGAAAACTAGTAATTGGGAGGGCACACTGAGCCAAGGCTTATTTCCAGGTGTGACCAGGGCAGGGGAACAATGGAAGAAAAACAGCACAGTACATACTAGCAAAACAGTCAAACAACATTTGGTAAAAAGTTTGTACAAAATTAAAGTAAATAAAAAATTGTATGTACAGAGAGTAAAGTGCGGTACAGCTCAGTAAGAACACCTAACAAGTGCATATTCAGAAATGGCAGCAATACACGGTGAGCAAGAACAATATTGAGAACAGTCAACGGATCTGTAGGGTGAGTTGTTGCCCGACCATGTAATGGAGGAGAAGACTGTAGTGGTGTGGTAGTGAAACCAAGGCAGGAGCTGGCATCAGCCAGCTGTTTACCAAGCGAGGTTTGGCCTGGGAGGTGTCAGGAGGAAGGGAACAGGAACAGGTGGGTGGGGTTGGAGTTTCAACTGGTGCCTGAGGAGCCATGGGATGGGGAGAAACAGAGGAGGAAGTGAGTTGGTTCCAGCATGAGGAAGTCTATAAGAAGGCAGACTGCACAACAGAGGAGCAGGGTGAGGGGTGACAGAAGTGCAATGGTCTCTGGAATGGAGGAACAGGAAGTAGGGGAAGTTTGGAGAGGAGAGGGAGCAAGTAGAGGTAAAGGAAGATAACCAAACAAGTATTTGGATATGAAGGAGGTACAGCAGACCTGGCGACATGAGGGCAGAGGGAGGATGGATAGGATGAATACAATGAACAACAGTGTGTGCGAAGCAGGGAGTTTGTAGCAAAACTGCAGAAGGAAATGCAGAAGGTGTCCAGTCTGGCGAGGGAGGTGGAAGAAGTGGTGCCATAGACCACATCCGTGTAGTCAAAGATAGGGAGCATAATTTTGGTAACAAGCTCCCTGCAGACATGTGAAGATAAGTAGTCTTTGTTGCAGTACGGTACAAGCTTAGGACGGAGTTTAGCATGGATGGCATTGATATGGGCTGAGAAGTCAAACTTCTTGTCTAGCCACACTCCAATGTACTTGAAGGACTGAACTGCTTCAAGAGGTGTGCCATCCAGAGTGGTGAAAAAGGTGGGGGAGGGGGTCAGTAAGTTTGGCTAGTTTTGGACTGTTACCAAAAGGTCATGGACACATAGAAACATAGAAGTTGATGGTAGAAGAAACCACTAGGTCCATCTAGACTGCCCATTTGTTTCAACCTATTTTGACACTCTAGTTGCCCTTTGTAGTCAGGGTTCCTTTGTGTCTATCCCATGCATTCTTGAATCCCCACAATGTTGACCCCCACAACCTCTTGGGGCAGGCTGTTCCAAGCGTCCACCACTCTTTCTGTAAAGAAAAACTTCCTAGTGTTGGTAGAGAACCTCCCTCCTTGCGGCCTGAGGTCATGTCCCTGGTCCTGGAGCTCTTCTTTTTTTTTAACCTTGTATTTATCCTCCCACTACCTCTCTCTCACTCTCTCAGACATCCACTAGCTCACTCCCCTCTGGTCTCACCGTGGTCTGCCTCTAGAGTACCTGTGGATCCACTAACCTAGGTACCCGGATAACCCCCGGCAGGTGAGGAGGGGCCCCATCCTCTTACCTCCCTAGAACCAGCACACTGAATCGTGGATCCCTGTACAGTGGGGTCTGCCGTTACAAGCCTGAGAGGCCGCTGAGGGTGGTGTGGTCGCCTAGAAGAGACCAAGGGTATTTTCCTTGTTCTCCTTAGACATCTCGCTGCAATGGGGACAATGAGCTAGGAGGCGCTGGGGACGTGCCTCCTGCTCCGCCCTGCTGACATCTACCCAATGCCATTACTGCTGCTCCAACTCACGCACCTACCACTGGGCTCCCCAGATGGTGGTATTGTAGTGGGAGCCTGCAGAGAACCTTCCCAGAGAAGGAGAGCAGCTGTTGGGTGCTCCATACTTCTCCTCCCGCTGACCCCCGGCGCCCGGCCTCGCTCCTGAACCCGGGTTGCTGGCGTGGTGTGAGGTGGCATCCAGCCTCAACCCTCAGTGCCACCAGGCCAGCAACTGGAGCTCTTCTTGACATGAAAAGTTCCTGTGCCTGTACCTTGTTAATGCCTTTTTATGTACTTAAATGTTTCAATCATGTCTCCTCTCTCTTCTCTGCTCCAGGAGTACATATTCAGTTCCTAAGTCTTTCCTTGTAGGACATGTACTGCAGACTCTGAATCATTTTTGTCACCTTTCTCTGTACTATTTCCACCTGGTCAATGTCCTTCCTGAGGTGAGGCCTCCAGAATTGGACACCATTTGTTTAGTGTTGACTCTGAGTTGGTTGGCTTGGAACCAGTGCAGAACACTCTGAAGTCCCTCTGGAGCAGATCTTTGACAACTGCAGTGGAGGGACTGTAGGTTAAGATGACTGTCTTTGTATGCATGTGGATACACAAGTTGGCACAGGCAGAGGGAGGTCAATCAGGAGAACCTATGTACCTAAAAAAGATCTTGTTCCTCTTAGTTGCCCCTTTGTCTATCCTCTCCTCAGTTTGTGCCTTGCACCCCTCACTGATGTTCCTGCTTCCTCTGCTTTTCCTGTTATACCTCCTATCCTCTTCCCTCTGCATCCCTTTGTACCTCCTGAATGCTACCTTTTTAGCCTTTAACTTTTCAGCCACTTTTCTTAAGAACCACAGTGGTCTCTTTCTCATGTTTTGCTCAATTCTTTCAGTATCTGACTCAGGCTTCAAAAACTAGACTGGGAGATACATCATTTGGTTAAGGTGAAACTCCGAGACCACCTTGGATGGGAACTCATGTGGGGCAAAGGACTACCCTGTCCTTGTGGAAAACCAGATATGGAGACTCCACTGAGCACCTGGATATTATTAGCCTATCTAGTCGAGGGTGATAGTGACCAAAACATAGTCTTCCACCACAAATGTAACATCAAACACCTGTGGATTGGCTGGAATGGTTTGCCTTCAGTTTCACAAGCACAAGCAGTAGGTCTTACAGAAGTGAAGGTTTACACACTAGAGAGAACAAGTGGTCCAAGCCTTTAAAAAGCACCCAACCACTTTTCCCGAGCCACCATATGCATACCAGCCTGCACCTGGTATGCAGAGATGCTGCCAGGTGCACCTTAAGGGTTGTGGCTCATAGCTCTGGCTGAGACAGGGACAAAAGGCAGTCAGAGATCTATGTCACTGAAAAGGCATGGGGAGCAATATCCTTGTCACAGTCAGTGTGGCCCTAGGTACCTGCAATGATCCAATGCAGCAACAATTGGTTGCAAAAAGCCTATTCACCAAATACTAATTTTTCTTTAAAATTATTTTTATTTTAAGATTGTAAACCATCACACATGTGGAAGCCAACATTTTGTGAACTTACCAACTCAGTTCTTGTGGCTCTGTACAAACCAGACAACAAACACATATGTGTGTGTGTATGTATATATGTATATATATATAATTGCAAAGACTTTGTTAATGCATCAGTTAGGGTTGTTACCACTAAAGCGACAGAAGCAGAAATGGGATGCTAGGGTTTCCAAATCTAACACACTGCCCCATTTCTGCTGACACTGACAGGTGTCGGGGTGTGCCTTAGGGCGTCGGCCCTAATGCTCACCCCATTTCATAAGCAACAAGGCAAGGGGATACAGTATAGAATAATGGGGTGAGTGTAAGGGCTGATAACCCCAAAGCATATCCCGATGCTTGTCAGTGTCTGCAGGGTGGGGGTGGGGTGTTAGGGTTGGAAATGCTAACATCATTTCCCTGCTTTTTGTTGCTTTAGTAACAACCTAACTGATGCATTAACAAAGTTGTTTACAATGAATTTCATACTTTTTCAGATAGTATAATCATATCCTTATCTGTCTATGGGAGGCTTCTGTGCTCCCATTGCTTCAGAGATGCGATACTGTATGACCAATACTAACTTAGACGTTTTTGATTTTTTTTCTCTCTAAATTTTCTATTATCTGTTTTTGCACCTGGGAGCCTGGCAGGCGCTCGGTCCCCCACTCAGAGACTTGGTCTTTGGCTCTCCTTTCCCCACCCGACCTCCCTGCATCTCCCATGGGCCCCCGTGACAGGACCAAGGCGTGCTGGCTTCCCCCACCCTGGAGTGAAATCCACAGAGACAGAGAAGCCAGGACAGCTGCAGGAGAGCCATCATGGAGCCTGCCAACTCCATTTTCTACAAGTTTTTGTCCCCACCCCCCTCCCCACCAATGGTGCACGCCGGCAGCGTGCTCCTGACTTGCATCTCCTGGCCACCGCCAGAAGGAGATCGATGAGCGGATGGCAATCCCTCCCTCCCTGAGAGAGGAGAATGGTCCTCTGGATGCTCAATCCTCTCTCTCCCTGCCGACCTCCAGCGGCCTGGGCTTGTTCCCGAACCCAGGTCACCAGCATGGAGCGAGTGTGGTGTCCAGCACTCAACCCTCAGTGCCACGGGCTGGCTTTTCTCTAAATTTTCAACATAGGCTTTTGGGACCCACCTGTTGAACACTGGCACTGTCATTTTGTTACTTAGTCATGAAAGATGATTTCACGCAAAATCCACAACATTCCGCCACAGGTTAGGAAACGTGTTTCAGGCAGGATGAGAGAAATAACAGCTGCACTGTTCAGGAGGTTGTGTGAAGAAATGGCTGCCTTGAAAATCTGGAGCGAAAATATATCAAATTGGCAAGGGTCACGATGCATCGCGTGAGAAAATTTTCAATGACCGCCCATAATGTGGGCGTATTTGTTATTTTGGCTCCATAATTTTCAACATGGGCTTTTTGGGATCCCACCTCATGAACATTGGTACTGTCATTTCATTACTCAGTCCCAAAAGCTGATTGCATGCAGCGTCCATAAAATCACCTTACGGATCCGATTAACAAAATGACAGTGACAGTGTTCATGAGGAGGAGTCCCAAAAAAAACATGTTGAAAATTTGGTGCAAAAATATCTTAAAATGGGTGAGATATCAACATAAGTTCAAAACGACATTGACAGCCATTATATGGCACTTACCTTGATTCTTCAGTTCGAGGTTCTGCTTTGAATTGTGCAGGCGTGCCCAGTCCACAGAAGAAGACACCTGACGAACTCCATTGGTAAGTATAGGGCAAGAGGGAGTGTGGGGTGGTGGTGCTCAGTAGGAGGTCGGGATGGAGGGAGGTGGATGGGGGAAGACAAGGGACTGTTTTCTTATTTACAGGGCATACAAAATAAAAAAGATGTGGGAGACTGTTTTCTTTTTACAGGGACAATAAAATGTACACAGTGTTTGGGAACACTGAGGTGGGCTCCCAGTGTCTCACACTGTGGGGTGGGCCCTAGTTTATATCTAGGGACACAGGGAGTGGGCTCCTCAGTGTCTTACACTTGCCGGGGGGGCTTACAGTGCCAACAGGGGATATGGCACCTTGCTGTCAGCAAACACAGGACAAAACATGTTTCAGGACACTGGCAGTGGGCTTCCAATATCCCACACTGGCGGGGAGCTTACAGTGCCGACAGGGGATTGGACACCCTGCTGTTGGCAACTATATAAAATACATTGTTCGGGACACTGGTGGTGCGGGTAGCTACAGTACTGATGGCAGGATTGGGCACCCTGCTGTTGGCAAATACATTAAAAATATGTACCCGACAGTGTCACAAGTTGCAGCATTTTCAAACTGGTATTGCCACAATTTGCGACATTTTCATAAAGGTAGTACTGCAAATTTGTGGCACTACCAGAATCTGAACCCTGAAAACATATTTCTGGGCATTATTTAAAAAAAATTATGCCAGAATCGTGTTTCTTGGGCCTGATTAGGTAAACAAAACTGTTGAGGCCAGATATTCCAGACTAGCATACAAGAAGCGCAATAGCAGGAGCAGGTGCAGTGCAGTGGCCCTGCGCCAATACGCGATGATTCAAACACAGCACAGGCCAAGGTACACTTGCGCAACACAGCTGAATATCATGCCAACTGCACCATGGCGCAACCAGGGATGCACAGTGGAGCAGGGTAGAAGTGCAGTAGCACAACCAGGGATGCCAGGGACAGGATGCAGGGGTGCACTACCCATGGAAGCCATGGGCGGAGGAGCACGCAGGCAGGCCAGACAGCACCCCTGCACTCCATGAACTGCACAACCAGTAGTGAGCTGGATGGACCACCAGTCCATGAACACCAGCACTGAATCCACAGCCAGGCACGGTGCCCCAGCACACCCCCAGCAGGCTGTGAGGCACAACAAGGAGGCCGGCCACCCCATACCACCAATGCAGAGCACACCCTGTACAGCGATCCCCAGACACCCGGCCCAGGAGCAGCACCCAACAGTGCATGGCACCGAATGCATGCCACCACCCCACCGTGACAATGCAACTCAGTGCACCATGGAGCCATGCATGGCAGCCCCACTGTGAGCACCCCGCAGTGGGTGGCACCAGCCACCGATGCAACTGCAGACACAGTGCCGCCCTGCACGGCCCCCCCGTGGCACAGCAGAGAGGTCGACCCTGCGTCCAGTACCCGAGGGACCCTGCATGTGACAATGCCTGCCCTGGACCCCACCACCAGCAGAACAGCACCCCACACACACACCTGTCACAGCACTGGCCCCAACAGCCAGCACAGCCACCCACTGTGGTGCATGGAGGCATGCACCACACAGGATGCAACACAGGGCACGGACAAACACCCACCCTGACCCAAGAGCACCCGACACAGGGCCACAATAGTGGGGCAACAAATGCCACTGATGTGCGTCCACTGATGCTGTGTACCCACGGCCTGAACCCCACCATGGCACAGGTGTACCAGCCATCCTGCAAATGCACCATGAAGCCGTCCGCCACCAGCATGCAGCCAGAGCACAAGTGACAGACATCAGAACACAGACACCACAACAGATACCAGTGACAGCATGGAGGGGACAACAACAGCATAGCCCACAGTGTCACCTGAGGCAGGCGTGCAACATACCGGTGACAGGAGGCAAGCGCCATTGCACCGTGGCCAGAGGTTGGTCACATGGACAGCCACCAATGACATGCCAGCAGACCACGCGTACCAGGACATGCAAGGGGCCAGCTGCATGGGCAAGGACATGCTGACAGGGTGCCAGGACACAGCATGCACCAGGGACAACTGCATACAGATCCAGTGCACAGGAATAACACACAAGGCTCATAGACAGGGACCACTCCCCACCCACACCACAAGCAGGTCCCTGCCGGACACACACACGCCCAGGCCTGCACCACCCCGACACCATACACACCACTGCAGCCAAGCACCATATGCCCGCTGCAAATCAGAGACCACCACAGTTGTCATAACAAATAAGTTTGTAATAAAGGTGTGAACTGTACAAAAAACACATCAAACTAAACTATTTACAATGTGGGAAGGCCATACCAGGTGGGGGTGGGCATGGGGCAAGGTGTACAACAGGGAGGGGTTGAAGGGGTGTGAGGGTAAGTCGGGGAATGCACAACAGGTGCATCATAGGGCCTAATGGCGACACCTCTCCCACTTCAGTCTCAGTGGCGCCTCCTGTGCCTCCTTCTGTCGCCCCATTCAATGCACTGGAGCAGCTCCAGGGTAGCCTTGGACAGCTGCAGAAGCTCCTGAACATTTCTCCCTAGGGCAGTCCAGCATTGTCCACCTAGCACAAGGGAGCAGAATCATTACGTGTGACTGGCCAGACCCTGCAGCCCACAATGTACACGGCATACAGCTGTGGGCCACGCTCCTGTGATGGCATACAACCACCCACAATGTCCGCCCACATGACCCACCTACCAGGCACCCATAGCCATCGGAATGCTGCACACACCCACCGTGCATGACCGCACAGCACCACCGTGGCGTACAGTGACATGGCTATGCAGTGCAAAGGCAGTGGCACAGCCATGGACCCAGTGCACGCACAGCCCACCTGTGACACCCACCCACACATGCAGTGCCACAGGACAGTGCTGAGTGCACCATGTGGCGCTGCAGCTGTGGGGCCAAGTCGGGTGGCCACGCCCGCCACCACCCCTGCAACCCAGCATGCACAGATGTAAGGGAAAACACTGCACTCACTTGCATCCTGGCCAGCAGGGTGCTGCTGGCCCATGGCCCTCCAGTGTGGCCCGCTGCATCTGTACTGCACCCACTCCGGCCTGCTCCCCTGTTCTCGACCCAGACATGCCCTACAGTGCTCCTCCGGGCCTAGGGTGCAAACATGGAGAGGGAAACATCAGTACAGGTCAGTAACAAAGCACCCCTGGTGTGTGTGTGCCTGCACAGCCCAGCCATGATGCACCCCACCACCACCACCACCACCCCCAGTAGACGGCCCCCACCCCTGCAGCATGGCCTTATGCACACCGCAATACCCAGAGAGATGGACACTACCAGTGTTTGGAAGGAGCACCTACCTGGCCAGTGGCACGCCCCTCACCGGGCACTTGCCTGCAGATGCCCCAGGCGGTCACGGTCCCATCGCTGGAGGTTGCCATAGCAGTGGTGACACTGCTCTGCTGACCGGCTGATCCCAGTCGCCTCCTCCAGGCCCTCTGACACCTCCTGCCACACAGCAGTCCGTGGCCTGTGGAGGGTTCCTGCTCAAAGAGGGCACCAGAATGTGGCTCCACCAGGGTCACCAAGTTTGCCAATTCAATGGCACTCCAGACCTGTGCTCTGGTTCCTGGCATCTTGCTGTTGAAACCGCAAGCAAAATGGCACTCTGTGGCGCACATGCCCACGTGTGGAGGCAGAGTGGTACTTGCTGCCAGTCCCTATCATGCTGTCACTGGACTGCGCGATAGGAGTGCAGCCATGTGGGCATGGTGCTTAGGGGCAAGGTCGACCGCATGGTGAAGGGTCTGTCCGTGCTCGGTGCGCCACAGCGCTATTAGGATGCCCTGTGAGGCGCGTAGGGTGCTTGAGTGTGACGCCTGCAGTGGCTCACTGCACTATGGTGCCCACGGTGCACCAAGGCATGAGCGCCCATACGGGCAAACAGTGCACTAGCAATAAGGCACAGTGGTGGCCATGCCCTGCACTGTCTCCCATGCACAACAAGTCAGCAGCGCCGCACGTGTCGGCGTCAGCACCCCAGGCATGTACTGTGCGGTGCCGATTACGCACATAACAGTGCTGCGCCATAGCCTGAGCATGCTCACCAACATTGCGCAAGATGCAACAGCGCAATATTCAGCCAGCATATGCAAATCAGCTCATTAGCCATTCACGGCATCCACTACATTAGCATCCACTTACAGTTGCGCCTGCCTCTTTGCATGCGTTGCACTATATAAATGTGACATGGGGCTACAAAGGCCATGGTTAGGTATTGCAGTCCATTGTGGTGGGTTGCATGCTGTTGAGATGTGGGGACTGTGGTTTGGGCAGGCTGAATGGGACTGCACGTCCAAGGTAACACCTGTCATTCCCACAGGCTCGAGCATGACAGAGCGTGAAGAAGAGGAGGAACAGGGAAGAGGGAGAAGGAGGAGCCCAACTTCACCAGGCGGAATCAGATGCCCTGTTTGAGGCATATCTGGACAAGGAACCACTGCTCAACAGACAGCGGGAATGCCACAGGCCCGTGCTGCGGCATGGGGTGAAGTGGCACGTGCCGTGAACCAGCATGGCAGCCACCAGCGGTCCGTGCATGAGTGCAAGAAGAAGGTTAGCACGTACAGGAGGCGGATCAAGGACAAAGTGGCTGCCATCAGGGCTGACGTGCTGCTGCCACTGGTGGGGCCAGCTGGAAGTACCACACCTGATGCTACAGGAGGAGGGTGGCCAGCAGCATGCAGCATAGTACCATCGAGGGTGTTCCTGGTGGTGGCTTCCAGATGGGTGGCATCACTGCATGGTAGGTCCTGTGCTGTCAGTGTGTGGGTGGTGGAGGGCATGCCACAGGCAAGGCGGAGCCACTGACGCTAATGTGTTCCCTTACAGCTCCTGGAGTGTCTACATGGGGCAGTGGTGGTGGGTGTGTCCACCAAGGGAGGCCCTGGACATGGAGGATCACCCATCCACCTCCACAGGTGTCCAGGGACCAGACAAATGCATACCTGCACGTCTGTCCGGACTGATGTGGGTGGTCAGGTGCGGACAAGGCCCTGCCTGTGTCCCAGAGTGACAGCGCCCACGGTCTCCAGCGCAAGCTGGGACAAAGATTGGGCCGGATCCAGCACCGGCGATGATGGACCACACATCCCAGACAGTGATACATGTGGGACACAGGATGATCCCACAGCAGGCAACCACAGGCGTGCCATGGTGATGCCTCCGTGGCTGCCTGGGTAACAGCCCAGTCCCAGCCTGTGCCTGTATGCCCCAGTGGGGCAGCACTAGTGCGTCCAGGGTGGTGGGCTGTTGCGGCTGCTGTGGCAGCGCCGTGAGCCCTGGCAATCGGCAGCGGAGGGGCAGCGCCAGCAGTCGCCAATGGCAACAGGGGACAGTGTCAGGGGCGGTGGCAGTGCACTGTGTGTGGACATGCCCGGCATGGCTCTGGTGTGCAGCACCCGACATCAAGAGGTGCTGGCCAGCAGAGCCAGGAACACCACGAGGACAGCATGCTGGACCAGCGGTGACCTCTTTGATGAACACAGCAGTCTTCTCCAGGCTTCAGTGGATCAGCAGATGTGGCTCGTGATGGCGGTGGATGCACTCAGTGTGGTTTGCGCCAGGCAGACGAGCGCAGCAGGGACCACGGATTGCTCCTGACAGAGATGGCCCGCAACGGGTGGATGTGACCGCTGCCATTGACAGGCAGACCACTGCATTGACAACTGTCATGACTATACTGGGCACCCAGTTCGGGCCCCGCCGCCACAGACACGCGCAGTGTCTTGTCCACCCCGTTCCCCGTGCCCGTGCAACACCTGCTATGTCAACACGGGTTCGGCTGTGGGCATACCGAGCATGCCTGGCGCAGGGATGTTTGGTGGCTGCAGACCCTGCTACGAACACAGTCGCATTCACGCAGCGTCACTCCTGGGGACCGCGGTGCCATCCCATGAGGCCAATGGTCAGCCTGGCATGGCTGGCAGGTTGCAGCAGGGCCACCACGCATCCGTGGGCGCCCGTGGTACTGTGCCGTGACTGACCTGTCTCCCACCATGGCCACTGTCTGCCGCAGCCCTATGTGCAGTGTGGTGTGCATTGTGCGATGCGGGGGGGTACCCTGACCTGCACACACACGGTCCCTGTGCACACCCTCCCGGCTGCCTGGCCACTGTGGCATGTGCATGATGATGCCTGCATTGTGCTGTCCGCCAGTGTGCAATGGTGCCCAGTGTCTGAGGCACGCACAGTGACAACCACTGGGCATGGTCGTGTGTGGTACTGTGTGGGGGTGGGGGTGGCTGTTGGGGTTGGTGTGCGTTTGCCCTTGTGCATGTGTTGTGGTGTGTGTGCATGTGTGCATGTGTCATGTTCGCACTGCCCATCCCTACCGCCGTGTTCTGTGCCCGCTCAGACCCATTCCCTTACGCCGTCCGCCCCTGGTGTCCTGCCCTGCCTGTCTGTTGGCTGTGCCCTTGCTCTTTGTGGTTGTGCATGTCCCGTGACCTACCGTGCTGTCCAAAGTGCTCCTCTGTAATGGTGTCCCGGTGCAGCTGTGCCATCCAGATCAGATGGGGTCTCATCACCCAGTGAGTGGCTGCCCATCACCAGCTGGATCTGCATCCTCATTGTCCCCACCGCTGTCCCCTCTTCAACCTCTCGGCTAGCCCACAGTCGGTGGTCATGTTGTGCAGGGTACAGCAGGCCAGGGAAAGCCTCGCGAGGCCTTCAAGGAGCTGTACTGTAGGGCACCGCCTGATGTGTCCAGGCACCGGAAACCGTGCCTTCAGCAGCCCGAACACCCACTCAATGACATTCCATGTTGTGGCGTGGCCTCATTGTACTGTAGCTGCGATGGGGTCATGGGGCACCGGTATGGTGTGAGCAGCCAGGGCTGTAGCAGGTAACCACTGTCACCTGTGTGTAGAGGGTGGACATTAGAATGGTGGTCTGCATCACTATGCCATGGGCCAACATGGCGGTACCCATGGCACCTCTAACTATGCACCCCTCACGTCCTGCTCATGTCGCCCCACGTGATATGCATACTCACCTACTAGATGGCCAGTGGGATATCCCCACTCTCAAACCTGTGGCACAGTGCAGACTGGTGCCAGATGAAGGCATCATGTGCTCCCCAGGGTGCGTGGCACAGACATTGGTTATGCACCCCTGGCATCGCACACCACCTGGCAGTTTATGCTTGGGTATCCCTTCGGGTTGATGTATGCTGCACCCTCCAGCCCAGGTGGTATGCGGATGCCTACATGGTGCAATCAATGACCCCGAGCATGCCAGGCAACCGTGCTACCCTGTGGAACTCCTGTATCTGTGCTGTGCGCTCCGCCTGTGCTGGGGAATGGATGTACTCTGCAGCATGTGGCAGCAGTGCACTGAGGAATTGTGGTGTGGCCTGCGGCCAACTGGGTTATGCCTGTCGTGTCCCTGTTGGTCTCTGGAAGGTGCCCGTGGCGAGCAGGTACATGATGGCTATCACCTTTGTCTCCACTGACAGAGCATGGCTCCGTAGTGTGGGTGCCTGCATCTCATCACTGCACAGCTCCCAGAGCTGCCTCAGTATCGCCCAGTTCAGGTGGTACTGGACCACAATTTCTGTGTCAGAGTACTGTTTGAAGCTGGTGCGGGCTCGGTACTGCCTGTTCTGGGCATACCGCTGACGAGCCCTTCCAAGGCCACACCTCCCTGCTGCCTGCCTTATCACACCCCTCATTACGCCTCCATCTGGAAGGTGGCGCTGGCCATGTCCCTGGCTGGTGTCCCCCTGGGCGTCTGTTGTTCTGTTCCCCGCAGTCTGTTCCTGTGCTCCCCTGCAGTACACCTCCGCTTTTGTCTGTGGCTGTCCTGCCTCTTGTCACTGCCTCAGTCCACTGTGGCACTCCACGCCCTTTCTGCACAGAAGCACGGGCACACCCACTCCTACCCTCACTCTGGCACAGTTCTGGTGGGCCCTGTCCTGATCCTGCCCAGTCCTACGCCTGCTTCCTTTTATTCCTCCCTGGTCCTCTGTCACCACGCTCCCACCTGTGGCTTCCCTTTGTGTTCTTCCTCCCTCTCTTGCTCCCTTTATTTTGGCTCATTTCGCTGTCGCGCAATTTCCGCGTGCTCCGCTGTCACATGTCGCATGTTGTTGAATATCGCACTGTGCATGTTATTCATAGTTCCAACTACATGTTGTCATGCATTCACATTGCTGCGCTTGCTGCATTGCTGGCTGGTACTATGCGTGAGCCGCCTCCCCGCTTTCAGAATATTGCACAAAGACGCATTTCCGTACTTGCGCTGACCCATCCCTGTTGTGCATGGTGCATCCGCTCTGAATATCCGCCCCTGGTGTTTACCAAGGGTGCTGCTGTACAAAAGTCTCCCCTGCGACAATCTGTCACCCTGCCTGCAGCAACAAAATGCCTCTCCTTGAAACCAAACTGCCTCTTCATGAAAACAAAAGTGTTTTGCATGGGACATCTATTTTTCCCATAGGAAATAATGGAAAATTAAAATAGTGGTAACTGTTGAATGGATTAATATTTTTTCACAAAACCTTCAAAAGGCACATCTGTGAGGCAAAGGCTTGCAACCCTGTAAATTTCAGACCACAACCAAAAGTCATTTCGGAGAAACAGTTGTTGAAAGAAAATCCCCAAACCATGCAAATTTCACATTTTCACCACTGTATCTCAAAACCACACCAGGGATTCACAAGAAATGTGGCAGGTCAAGAGACCTGCTCCTAGGGACAAAGTATGCTACATTTCGTGCAGATCCATTGAATGGTTACTAAAGTTATTAAAGTGCAAAATTTGAGTTTTAACTTTCAATCAATCGATCAATCAATCAAAGTCTTTATTTAACCAGGCGATCACTGTTGAGCAAGCTCATTTTCGAGGTGGACCTGGGTTTGTTAACAAGGAACGGGACAATATACATGGGATGCAACACACAAGAAAATAGTAATAATACAAATAAAGTGAGATACAATAATACAGTATATAAAAGTATCAGCAGGTAGCATTGACAGTAGTATATGTTTGGAACAGAAGATATAGCTAGTTTTGGGTAGGACACAATTTTTCACAAAAGTAAAGAAATATACATATCAGGTGCACGAACACAAATAAAACCTAATATAAAAAGATATATAGTGATACGGTATGGAGAATTTAGAGCTGGAACCAGGGTCAAAGGAATGTGGAAGGGACAGATCTGGGGTAGAAAAGGGAGAGGGAAGAGTCGATTATAGATGTGATCAGTCTTTTAACAGTAATAATTAGAGTGTGCTTGGACTTATAGGAGTCACTATTTAGGTAGACAGGCACAGGACTCATTATATGTAGATATAGAGATTTAAAAGCTGCTAGGCTGATGGGGTGAGTTAATTTCAAAGTTTTGCAGCTTGTTCCACAGTTGAGGAGCACAAAGCTGATGGCTGCTCTGCCAATTCAGATTTTGCTTTGTAAACATAAAGGTAGAGGCTTCTCAGGGCATACTTCCCAGAGTACAAAGGTAAACAGACAGAGATATACTGGGGCAGTTTATTTGAGATAGCTTTGCATGTCCAAACCGCAGCATTTTTTTGCAGTCTGTAAGCAAGGGATGACCATCCCTCTGCCGTGTACAATGCACAGTGGTGGGTTGAGTATGGAAGACCCGTGATAAATCTTATGGCGCTGTGATAAAGCGTATCGAGGTTGGCTAGGGTACCTGCAGGTCCCTGACTATATAGAAAGTCTAGTGAATCTAATAGGGAAAGAAAGGTAGTTTGAACCAGTTTCAGTTTAGCATCTCTTGTGAGGAGATTATTAATCCTAAAGAACAGACCAAGTCTTTGTCCAAGTTCCTTTGCCAGTTCTTCCAAGAGATCTGTGAAAGTAAGTCTATGGTCTAACCAGACCCCCAGGTACTTGAACTTTGGTACGAGTCCAACTGCTCACCTAGAATGGTAGTGATCTGCAAGAGTGTCCCAGCAATTGCAAGATTTATTGCATTCGAAGGGCGAGAGGAACATTGCTCTGGTTTTGCATTTAAGAGCAGTTTCTGGTTTATAAGCTGATGCTGCAGCAGATTAAATTCGTTTGAAGGGCTTTACAGGCCACTTCAGGTGTGGGGCTACTAGCATAGAGTACCGTATCATCTGCGAATAGGTGTATTTGTGCTTCTTTGATGGGGACATCTCGTTGTTAATATAATAGTGAAGAGCAAGGACCAAGAATGGAACCTTGGTACACCCTCTCAATAGGGTTTTGGTGGAGAAACTTCTCCTTCTGCCTTTACTTGTTGAAGTCGTCCTGAGAGGTAGTTGGAGAACCATTTAAGGATACGGAATCCAAACCAATGTTCCGAGGGACGACAGAAGCAGTCTGTGATCAACTGTATTGATCGCCTTGCTTAGGTCCAAGAAAACTGCACAGACAAAGTTTTTTGCCTAATTCAAGCTGCCAGTCATTTGTCACCATAGCTAGAGCAGAGATTGTACTGTGCTGTGCCCTAAAACTGGATTGTAATGGGTTGAGCACATTTTCTGATTCCAGGTACTGGCTAAGCTGGAGTTCACTATTTTCCCAGCTTCTTTGACAGGATTGGAAGTAGGAGATTGGCCTGTAGTTATTGAGGTCACTAGGATCTCTGACTTAAACAAAGGGACCACAAGTGCATTTTCCAAATGGCGGTAGGTCACCCTGGGACAAGGATAAGTTGAAGAGATGAGTAATTGGGACTGCGAGGACACGGTAGCCGACCTTTAAGAAGTACTGGTCAATGAGGTCGCCCCAGCACTTTCCTAGTGTCCAGCTGAAGGAGAAGATCTCCGACTTCTTTCAGGGAGGTAGGCTGCAGAGAGAGGATGGACTGGGGATGGGTTTTCTTGTGTATCCAATCTAAGTTGTTGGAGGAGGATATTCTGGAGAGGAGTCAAAGGCTAGCCCTGCAGTGGCAAAATGATTATTGAGAGCAAGGATAGATGGTCTGTCGGAGATTACAGTATTGTCGATCAATAATTTAGTAGGTAGGGAATTTACAGTGGTGTGACCTTCAATGTCTTTGATAAGTCTTCCAGAATTTGGAGGCATTTCTTGAGGAGCTCTCCAGCTGAGAGCAGTAGAAATTAGCTTTGGCTTCTCTAACCATTTTGGTGCAGAGGTTCCTCACCCTCCGAAAGAAATCCAGTAATTTATTAAATTAGCTTTCCTAGCAGTTCTCCAGAGTACATCCCTATTCCAAAGCATCTTTCAGGTCTTCTGTAAACCACCAACAGGATTTGTTTCTGGCACAAACTTTTACTATGGGAGCATACTTGTTGAAAGCCCCTAGCACAATTTCTAAGAAAATATCATAAGCCGTAGTCAGGGACTTGGCTAGATAGAAGTCCTGCCATCGCATGGAGTCTCTTAGGTCTGATATATACCCATGGAGATCAAAGTTGCGTATGCACCTTTTAAAGGAAAATTTTGGTACAGTTGTGGATTTAGAGTGGATCTTACACGGCGATGAAGCAATGGTGCTAATATCAGAGAAAAGATGCCAGCATGGGAGAATAAATTGGGTTTCTTAACTAAAATGATATCCAAGAGAGTACTGTTATTAGGGTTGAGCTTGTTAGGATGAGTAGATTCGGTTTATTAGCTGTTGACAACCCAAGGGAATCCAGAACATTTTAAGTGGGGTAGATGCACTGGAGAGCCAGTCTAAGTTGAAGTCCCCTAGTATGATACACTTTGAAGATGCCGAACCCAGGATGTTTCGGAGATGTTTTAACAACTGTAGTCCGGCTGATGGGGTCTGAGCATCCTATTATACATAATGAGACACCGGTGGCAATTCCAATCTTTAATGACAAGCTTTCTAATTCTTTTGGGACGGAGGTTGAGTCAATTATGGAGGCAGGAATTTATCCTTGGTGTAAATAGCTACCCACCACCTCTGGTTTGCCTGTCAGCTCTGAACAAAGAGTAGGAGGGATGTTAACCGTTGTTACTGGTTGCTGGTCAGAGCCAGGACTCTGTAATCACCAGAACATCTGGAGCAGTATGACATACCTAGGCCTGAACAGAAGTGATTTTTTAATAGGCTACATACATTAACATGCAAGAATGTAAGCCCCTTGAGGCTTTGTAGCTCTGCTGGGAGATTCCATGGGTGCCACAGGGCCTGGATTAAGCTCAACATTTTCTGAGCATAGTAAAAGCAGGAACAAGAGTTTCCTGCAGAGTCCTAGGAGAAGTGTGGGTGGCTGGGTCTTCTTTCGTTCGTGATTTGTCTGTGGCAGTATAGGGAGTTCTGAGGCTAGTTCCCAGTTTTCCTGATGCTGCATACAATAATACCCTGACCGAGAGAGTCCATGGGAGTAGGGGAGTATGCAGAAGGTGGTGTAGCCTGTGGGCAGGCTCAGGAGAGTTCCTGTATGCCGGTGCAGGTGAAGGACCATCAGCAGGCTAGGGAAGTTAGAGCACATACAAGTTCTTCTACTTGATAGGAAAATTCCCGGTCAGACAATGTAAAAGAGAGCCATTCTCCACTCTAGGAGTTATTTTTGATTCACGTTCAGGTCCAATACATGTAAGATGAGCAGAGACAAGCATAGAAGCAGGTAATATGCCTCATTATGAGACTATCACCCAATGGGCACTAAAAGTGCTTGGGCAAGAGAAGGATTCTCAGTGGAGAAGAATTTCTTAATCCCTGCAGAATACTACTATAGGCAGTGGAGCCTGAAGCAGTAACCCTTAAGTACAGCTCCTAGTCAGGCTAATAAGAAAATAGTTCACCTGACTATAGAGTAGTAGTACTAGGGGCAGAGGCTTTGAAGCAAATTTCTTAGCTACTACTCTGGAGCAGACTAAGTACTAGAGAGATCACCTGACCTAAATCAACTGCCTTAGCAAGACAGGATATGCTAGTAGGCAATAAGCAAACCTAAAGTACCGAAATGGTATGCCTCAGCAAAACAGAATGAGATAAAGCTGCTAGACGGCTTAGTTGCAAAAGGGATGGGAGGAATTGCAGTTGTTGACAGTAAGTAACCAATAAATTGAAACATCAGATAGGAGTGGGCAGAGACTGTGTGCATTTAAAGGAGGCATGGAGGAAAGGGGGTGAAGGGAGGGTGGGGCGAAAAATCAAGGGAAGTTTGCAGAACTAGCACTGAATCAGTGCACATACAGTTGGAGAGAAACTGCAGCAGGGGAATAGTAAGTTACTTTACACAGGCCGAGCAGAACAGGCTAAATTAAAATATATAAATTAGAACCCGGTACAGGGATGCAGGCTTACATTAAGCCACCGTCTCGGGTGCTCCTGTCTCAGGTAAACTGCCTAGTCAGCCCTAACTATACTGGTGCTACCGTGCCACTATAAAAAAATATATATATATATGTAATATATGGATACGCCTCAGTAATACTATACTAAGTTATACAAAATTTCCCAGTAATGCATCACTACTCTCAATAATACTATCCTGAAAAGTGATAATGCTATCGTTTTGCTGATAAACACTTCAGTTCAAAGGTCATCTCCAACTGTAGACATATCAATGGATCCATATATTACAAAAAATAACAGAAAGATAAGTCTTTTACAAGGCAGTAATACCATCTTGAGGTTGCCTTATAATAGACACTTATCTATCTAGTATTCTATTATCTCTCTCTCTCTCTCTCTCTCTATACACATATATATATATATACACTCTCTTCAGCTACTGTTTATGTTGTATTATTTAAGCTATTTATGTTTATGTAATCTATTTGTGGCATGTCATTTCTGTGCAGTGTCCTGAGCGAAAAGAAAACAAAAGAGTAGCGGTTGCCAGGCAAAAGAAGTTTGGGACAAATGAAAATACAGAAAACATTTAAAGGTATAGAATCACAGTTCACGTTTTCAAAGAGGCTGTAAATGAAAATTATGTACCTACTGTAATTCTTGATCTTCTCTTGTATCGTCAACATTCATTACTGCTGGGTGTAAGCCAGAGCACCCTGCACAGGAGCTTCTCTTTTTTTGGGGGAGGAGTCCCATGACAGCAGCACCCACGAGGCCCGACATATTACGTGGTGCATGAGGATTGGCTGTTAGGTGCCATAGACTCCTCCTCCACCCCAGTTCTGTCCTGCCAGAGAGGAAGGAAAGCGGGGATAGAAAACCAAAGATGAGGCAAGAGCCCAGGGATAGGAAAAGGATATAAACTGAAAAGGAATAAGTCAACCAGAGGACAGAGGGATTAGACTTTTTCCTAAGTGGCCATAGGGCCCCAACCCCTGGGCAGCAGCACAGGAAGAAAGAAAGAGCGAGAAAAGAGAAGAGAAAGATATAACACATGTGGGGATGAAGGAGGACCCTCCGCCGCATTGAGCTAGAAGACCATTGGCTTATTTTAGCCTCAAAAACCTGAGAGGTATGAAGACACAGCTGCAAGGATCCCATCAACTTAGGGACCCCTGGACAGAGGTCCAGAACAAGAGAATTTGAAATGGTCTTGTAGAATATAAAGCATGGCACAGTCCAGCCCCACCCCACCCCTAGACCCACATTTGGGATGAAAGTCCTGGTACGCCTCACAGCTTGTCTTCCCATGGGATGCACGACAAAGTCCCCACTCTAAGAAGAAGAAAATGGATCAACAGATCCGTGCTAAGTTATGGAATAGTCCCCACAGTGCACCCCGAGAATCCCAGGGAGCTCCCTCCGAGGCTAGGGTGAAGACCCTACTCACCACCCTTCTAGGATGGGCACTCTGTGACTTTAGAGATGGAAATGGGGAGTTTGTGAGGGAGCTGGGGTGGAAGAACCATTGGCAGGAAGCGACCACCACTCAATGTGGTTCACGTTGAAAATGGGTAAGGAGGAGTAGAAACAGGTACAAGAGTGTTGGACTTCAGGAGTGTCAACTTCAGGAGGATGGAGGAAGTAGTTTAAGGGTATCCAGCCACAATCCAAACTAATATGGACACTAACTAGAGGTGGGAGGTCATAAAACTGGGGATTGAGGAGGTAACAAAACCTGTATCAGGGTCCAGAGTAAAAGCTAGGGCCAAGAAACCCAGCTGGTTGAGCAAGGGGTCATGGAAAAGTAAGAAATAAAGAGCTACCTTTAGGAGGTTCAAAAAAACAGGGAGGAGAGGACAGAGGATTACCTGAAGGAATCGAGAAGGGGTGGCGAAGGCATAAGGGCAGCCAAAGGCGTCCAAGAGCTCAGGCTGGTGCAAGGCATCAAGAAGGGGAGAAGGATTCTTCAGGTACATCAGGGAGAAAAGGAGTTGTAGGGACAAAATAGTAAGGATTAAGAGGGATGGGGTGGGGGTGGAAGCAGGCAGAGCAGGCAGAAGTGCTGATGAATACTTCTGCTCGGTGTTTACTAAGAAGAGGAGGGTGCTACCAAGATGGGGGTGGGAGGTCAGGCTCGGGGAGGTGACAGATGGGGAAGCACAGAGGCAGGGTACTGGAGGGCCTGAGGGCACTGAGAGTGGACAAGGTGCCAGGACCAGATGGCATTCACCCAGGGTACTGAGAGAGTTGGCAGAAATCCTGGCGGGCCTTTGGCAGACCTGTTCAATGCCTCCCTGGTCTCAGGAAGTGTACTTCAGGACTGGAGGATGGCTCACGTGGTACCCTCCATAACAGCGGTCCCAAAGATGAACCAGGAAACTACAGACCGGTGTCCCACATTCATCGTGGGAAAACTGATGGAGACAATCCTGAAGGAGAGGCTGGTGTCCCTTCTGGAGACCAGTGGGCTTCAGAACGTTAGGCAGCATGGGTTTGTCACGAGCAGAACCGTCAGACAAACCTGGTGGATTACAGTGTCAGTGGCTCAGTAGGTAGCACACTCGCCTCTGAGGCCGGGAGATCAGAGGGCTGTGGGTTCCAGTTCCCACATCTGGCACTTGGGTTAATATCCCAGTACTGACACTGTAATGCAGCATGAGAGGGTGCTGCACTTCTGAGGTGCTGTCTTTCGGATGAGACATTAAGCGAGGTCCCATCTGCCTGGATTGGTGGTAGTTCAGGTGGATGTTAAAGATCCCATGGCACTTATCGAAAAAGAGTGGGAATTTCCCTGGTGTCCTGGCCAAATTTCCCTCATTCAGTATAAATACCACCAACAGCTTAATCTGGTTCAAGGTCAGTTGGCATTCATCTGTATCCCCTCCACTCCCGGGTCGTGCCTGAAAATAGGCAGGATTTGTCTAGTGCACTTACCGGTCAACAAAACTACATAAATAAATTACTATGACTGGGTTACTAGACAGTTGGACAAGGGTCATGCAGTGGATGTCCTGTTTCTGGACTTCAGTAAGGCATTCGACTTGGTGCCGCATGGAGGCTGAGTAGTAGCTGGCAGGCATAGGTGCAGGGGCAAAATGGTGAGATGGGTAGTAAACTGGTGACAGGGAAGACAGCAGAGGGGTGGTGGTGGGAGGGCTCTCATCTCCGAGGGCAGTGACAAGCGGAGTACGCAGGGGCTCAGTGCTGGGACGGTGTTGTTTGGGTTGTTCATATTAGACATCTCAATGGGCATCAAGAGCAAGATCAGTTTGTTTGCAGATGACACCAAGATGGGAACAGTAGTGGATGACCTAGGAGGGTGACATGGGTTGCAGGATGATCTGTTATAACTGGAGATCCAGTTGGATACCTGGCAGTTGGGGTTCAATGCCAAAAAGTGCAAGGTGCTACATTTAGAGCAAAAAAACAAACAGGAGCAACCAGCTGGGGGGTCAGCTAGCCGTGACAGAGGAGGAGGAGGAGGAGAAGAATCTGGGGTGATTATGTAGCAATAATACCCGACAGGGTGGGTGGTGATAGGAAATACTGGACTGCCTGGGGCATAATGAGGCCCAATGCTGCAGGCAGAGGGCCTTATAGCCCCTGGAAGGCACGGTATTTCCAATACTGACCAATTCTGGAGGTATATTGCACTAGAAAATGGGCACTGTAAAAACAACTTTAATACAAAATTGTAATAAAAAATGACTTTACAATAAGTTTTGTAACAAATTAGTTCCACCACCTGCATAGCAATTACGTGTTTTTGTTTGGGAGCTAAGGACTTTTGTCTGGTTGAATGGGGCTCATGGACTACGAAGGAGTCTTGTTTACGTGGAGAGCTGTGTGTGAAACTGTGTGCGTAACATTAACAAGCAGGACTGATGTGGGAAGTGTGGAGGTACTGTCAAAAATATAAATCTGGTAGAATGGGGTTCATGGACTACTGAAGGAGCCTTGTTTATGTGGAGAGCTGTGTGAAACTGTGTGCAAGTAACATTAACAAAGCCGGGACTGATGCGGGAAGCGTGGAGGTACTGTCGGGACCTTGTGTGGATGAGTAACAATTTTGAAAGTGTCTTGAGTTTGTTTGTGTGGGCAGGATTACCAAGCGGGGCTGGTACAAGAAGCGTGGAGGTATGGTCGGGACCTGGTGAGAAAGGCTAAAGGGTGGGTGGCCGTAGAAGATGACAACAAGCATGGCTTGTATATTTTAAAACATTTTTAAGTTTGGGGATTTGGTGTTTTATGGTTGTTCGTTCTTCAGCTCTGTTAATAGTTTATCACATGAGTGAGACAGAGCAGTACCTTCAGTACCACTAGTGGGCATGACAGAACTGGTATTTTCTAGATTTTCGTACCGCAGTTGGGCGTCCATCTCGTTACAAGAATATCAGGAAAGTACCGGTGCTCTCATGCAGAGACTAGCAGGTTCAGAAGCTACTCCCCTGTCTTGCTGTGTCAATAAACACAGTTTATCATGTAACTCAGACTGAAAGGATTGTTGACTTTTGGGAAAGGGGTCGTTTTGGACAGCGGAACTTGCTGTACTATTAAAAGGGTGAGGAGACCTTCCTGTACTTCACGACTCATGTAGTGAATGGAAAACTAATGAGCCTGTGAAGACTGAACATTGGGGTGGCCATGGATTCCTGGAGTGACAGGGCACCCGAACTAGCTCTTGTTTTTGGGGCTCAATCAGAAAATAAATGAATGTCTGTTCAGCATTTCAGCCAATCAGAATCATTTATTTTCCAAGCCCATTTCTAAAACGGCTCAATGAACAACTCAGCACAATACAGGAAGGCAGCTGCAAAGGCCAACAAAATGCTGGGTTGTATTGCCAAGGTATATCTTCAAGGAGAGGAAAGTGATCCTGCCATTGTATAGGTCACTGGTTAGGCCACACCTGGAGAACTGCATGCAGTACTGGTGCCCATACCTGAAGAGGGACATTAAGTTACTGGAGGAATGCAGCGCAGAGGCGACAAAGATGATCCAGGGACTGGGGACATACCCTATGTGAGCAGGCTGAGGGAGTTGAACATGTACTCACTGGAGGAGAAGAGATGGGGATATGATTGAAACCTTCAAGTACATGAAGGGAATAAACAAGACAGGCAAGGGACTATTCAAGTTAAGGAGGGTAGGGACACTTTAGGTCACGATCTCAGATTGGGGAGGAAGGTTCAGGAGGGAAATGAGAAGACACTTTTTACGGAGAGAGTAGTGTCTGGGTGGAACGCATTGCCAGTGGAAGTGGTATCCTGTAGAACAGTGGACAGCTTCAAAAGGGGATGGGATAGGGTAAGAGGGAGGGCAGTTGCAGTATAGGGTTGCTAGCTGCACACACGAGCAGACTCGATAGACCATAAGGCCTTTATCTGCTGGCAAATTCATATGTTCATATGAAACAGATTGCTCTGAAGTACTAGGGGAACTCTGCCCCCAACTGGCCCTCGAAGAGGGGAGGGCGAGCAGGGTGGAGCGCCCAGGAACTGAGGCCCAAGAGGGAAGGTGGAGGGATCAGTAATGAACGGTGAAGATACAAGAGAAAATCAAGAATTACAGTAGGTACATCATTTTCATATCTTCCTTTGTCAATCTTCACCGTTCATTACTGCTGGGTGAGTAACAAGCCCCGGAGGCACCTGGCACTGCCCTGAGGGAAGAGCATCCCTCAGCCTCCAGCGGGAGACACAGGAGGGGAGACCCTATAGCCGCTTCCACACCAAAAATGGCTAAGGCTGGTCAGGACGAGGAGGTGTCCCCATGGCCGGGAAGGAAGACACCCTGTAGATTCCTCCTTGCCCTGTGGGAGAAAAGACAGGTCCCCGGAAAGTGGAGAAATCACCTTACGCTGGGCAGCGGGTGACAGTCTAGACAGGCAATGCCATGCCTTCCACCTGATGCAAATTGCTGCCCCTGCCAGTCTGGAAGCCACCTTACTGATGTCATACAATGCCCTTGCTTGGTGCCTTGCAAGCTCCAGACCCCTGTGCAGAGAGGGCAATGGCTTGCCTAGATTCCTCTGAATCAGGCAAAGATGCCAATACCTGCACCAGCATCGACCATAGGTGCTTGTTGTAGGCAGCATGATGAGCCTGATGCGAGCTGATGCAGAGTAACACACGAGCTGAGGAGAAAACTTTTCTTCCCCACTGGTCGAATTCAGCGGAATCCAGATCCGTGGTCAGTCATGTGCTGGGTGTTGAAGCTTGGAAGGAGTATCTAAAGCCATCAGCCAAAAGGTTGGGTGAGGAAGAGAACCAATAGACTCCTGGGGGCCAATACCTCCTCCTGCAGTCCACTGGGGCTGGGGTTGAGGCAGCTGGTGACTGCCAGGTGCGGATTGGTGCTTCCTGGAAGGGAATAGGCCAGGAAGGTACCACCAGGTGGTTAGCACTAAACTCGCTCAAAAAGGAATGCATCTCCCACTTGGTATTGCATCTTACCACATGGGAAATGTGGAGCTCCTGAATCAACCTCAAGAGGATTGCTGATATTCAGTGAAATCAGCGTCAGAGGAAAGGTGGACTGAATGTTCCTTTTCCTCAGATGAGGAAGCCGAGGAAGTCGAGGAGCTCGGATACTCAGGAGTCCTCCTGTGGTGGGGAGACAGGTGAAAGACCTACTTGTACATGGCTCTAACATACACAGGAAAGGCTGCTCAGTGGCCTTGAACATCTCCCAGGTTAAGGGTCCCATAGGGGCCCACATGGCCTGGGAGAGGGGAGGTTCAGCAGAGGATTGGGAAGGGCACCTCATTGAAAGTGCCTGGCCTCTGCTGGGCTGTAGGACCCCACAGTAGATCCTCCCACATGGGGAGATCCAGGGGTCAATCCAGTCAGCGGATGCTGCAAATGTGAAAACACATCCTGGATGAGCCCTGAGGAGAATCTCCCTGTGGTGCAACTGGGGTTACTTGGATCGAGAAGGGCAACACTCAAGCGCTGCCACTAAGGCGCCCCTGAAGTCTCAGAGGGAGGAGGAAGTGGGGCTCAGCACTGTGGCTCCTCCCACCCCCCACAGGGTAGTGGAAGAAGGCCTCCGCACTTCACCCTGGCCTCTCAACCCTTGGACTCTGAGGCTGCCGTCTTCCTCAAGCCCAGTGCTAAGGAGTCCCCAGTCCCACAGGTCCCCAAAGGAAGCCACAGAAGAGGGGTCCCCATCCCACCAAGGTAGCCAAGGCAGTACCAGAGATGGTAGCTGCCCTGGACCCCTAGGTCGAGACCATCACACCAGACCCCTGGAATTGCCATCCACAGGGCCCCCAACATCAGAACTGGCGTGGGGACCATGAGAAACCGTGAGACTCCGGGGAGCCTGCAACACTGGGCCACTGTGGTGCCACATCCAAGAAGGCTCTAACCCGAGGAGTTGGGACGCCAGGCCTGGATTGGCCAGCGAGTCATCTGCCTCTGAAGAAGGAGACCACACATACCACCAGACTTGTGACCCGGGAGCTCTCATACCAGTGGCGCTGTGAATGGCACGCTGCAGAATACGGCACCACCTGCAGCGCCACCTTAATCACTGGCACTGAAAACAGCACTGGGATCTGAAATGGCATCACCAGCAGGCAGAGCTGAGGGTCCGCTGGTGCCAGGCCCAGTAGCCATGGGCCACAACACCGGGGAGCCTGCACCTTTGAGGAGGTGATTGTCATAACGGTGCTGTCTACCTGGCTCCACAGGGACCCGAGCTGCTACTCCAGCACCATGGAAGAAACCTCCCTCAATGGTAAGGCTGGAATCAGAAGAGGAGTTTCCTCCTCACCAGGTCATATAGACCGGGAGGGGACCCAGGGGCAGGGTCAAGAGATCTTGCCATGACATCCCTAGAATGATGCCGTTCTTCAAAGTCAGCAGGACCCTGCCGACTTTAAATGCATGGATCTCAAGAATGTGGCAGTCCATGGAGAAACAGGCATCACAGTTGTCCATATCATGGTTTGGACCCAAGCAACAAAGACAAACATCATGGCGGTCTGTTACAGAAAATGCCGGCAATGGGCGCCGGCGCATGGGCACAGCCTGCTTTGGATTTTTCTTAGCCCCGAACCAGACATGATGTGAAAAGCAATCTAATAAAACTATAGAAAGACTCGGCGCCATCGGTAAGAAATAAAAGGAATGGGCTTCTCGGGTTCAATAGCGTCAGCTGGTACTCAGAAATGGGATGGAGGATTGGAGAACAGGAACGTGGCATTGAATTCAGAGAAGGCCCAGTGATGCAGCAGCAAAAGCGCTGTACTCCGCAGCAGGTGCGACCTTGACAGCGGGAGAAACAGAACTGGGGTGGAGGAGAAGTCTACAGCGCCAAACGGCCAACCCTCAGCGCCACACAATGCGCCAGCTCCTGGGCAATAATGCAGGCGCCCAATTCCTCCCACAAAAAAAAAAAGCTCCCATGCAGGTGCGTGCTCTCAACTTACACCCAGCAGTAATGAATGGTTAAGACTGACAAGGAGATCAGAAATGTTATGCATGACTATTGTTTATAATTCACATGTTTCACAACACAGCAATGAAAGTTCATTTAACATCTGGTGCAACATTTATTAAGATGACAAAGAACCTCAGTGCGCAAGCACTGAGGCAATGGTTACCCCTAAAGGGCATTGGCGGGAAGCCAAGTTTCAAAGAAATACAAAATCACACATACCCTCATAATGCAAAGCATCATGGGCTGTATATGCAAATCACCACAGAATATTATGCTGGTTCAACTTTAAACAGAAATGCATGGTGAAAGGCCTCTCACACAGTTTGCAAAGGGTGCCAACAGAAGACACAGACACGCAGTCATCTCTACCAGGACTCATCAGTGTGCCTTGTCTGACAAGATCTTCCTGCCATGAAACTATGCTGTTTACTATACTGGAGCCTGTTGCTCTCCAGGTAGTCTATGAGGTCCTCTTTGATCAGTGTCAGCTTCCCTCGACAGAGTTTAGACTGACAGGCCTATAGTTCTTTGGCTGCTCCTTACCCCATGAAGCAGTACAACGTCTGCCACCTTTCAATCCCTTGGAACTTCCCTAGACCTAAGTGAGCTGTTGGAACAGACATACCAGTGGTTGTTCAGCCAGCTCCACTGCTAATTCCCTGAGTATCCTCGGATGCAACCCATCTGGTCCCAGGGCTTTTATCTATTTTAGGGCAGCCAGCACTTTCAGAACCCTTTCACTAGTGAACAATGGCAGTGAATATAGAAGTGCATAGATGTGAAAATATCTATTAATGCAGTTATTTAGACAGAGTGATGACAGACAGACAGACAGACAGATAGCCCAGCCTGGTGGTGCTGAGGGTTGAGCGCTGGATGCCACACCAACGACCCGTGTTCGGAATGAGCATGGGCGCGGGGTTTGGCAAGGGAGGGAGAGGACTGAGCGTCTGGAGGACAGCTTTCGTCTCCCAGGAGGGAGGACTGGTGCTCTTGCTGACTGACTGCCCCAGGTGGAGGCCAGAGGGCAGTGCGGGTCTGGGACACCAGCGGAAGGGAGGGTGCAGCGGGACTTCTGCAGATGAGTGCCACCTCCACATGCGCCATCAGGCTGTGTGCGCCCCAGCAGGGAATCGGAGAAAAAGCGGTGGGAAAACCCTCCGGCTGCAGGATGATGACCCGATCCTTTGCAGGCTCTGCACCGGACCAGGCAGGAAGGTGACGACCAGATGATTCGGGGTGATGGGGCTGGGAGGGTTGGTTAGAAGGGGAAGCTGGAGTCACAAGGAGCATAAATGTATATGTAACTCCCAGGTGGTGCTGTCCTAAGGGCTACTACCCCTGCCTGCTTGACTACTGACAGGTTGAGGGGCCTAGGTTCTATGGCAGGTGCCTCCACCCAGAGGTCAGGGTTTGTAATGGTTGGTCTAGCTTGGTCACAGGCCTCTGGGACACTGAGACCCCCTTTTATTACCTCTAGTGGCTCACACAGTACACAGGAGTTACAGCCCCAATACCCCACGTATACACACTGTTCCTCATAAAGTACCACTTACCCTCGAGACTGATTCTGCAGCACGTCTCTGAAGACCCCTGTAAAATAAGGTTAAACAACATACACAGCAAAATACAATACTGTTTCCATAAGTACCAACACCACAGACAGTATATAGTATAACAAAAGAAATCTGATTTATTTAGGGACAGTAACATGGGAGGGGCAATCAGGTTAATTGGCAGAATTAAATCACAGTACTGTGCACACAAACAGGGTCTGAAAAGTCACACTCTGGGTACCCAGGTTGTGTGGGGGCTAGCCAGGTCTGTTGCCAGGGGTTGGCGGCAGGTGCAGATGGACAGGGCTCTGTAGAAGAAAATATATGCACAACACCCAATTGTAATCGGGCCGGATGGCTCAGTCCATGAAGAAGTGACACAACAATAATTAGATGACACACTTGTAATTGAAAACAGGTTGCAGGGGAATACCCTGATTTGTACTCACAATACCCAAGCTGAGAACCGGATGGTGGATGTTCTTCTGGGTTGCCAGAACAACAGGGCATGGAGACAAGGTCCTTGTGACTGGACCCCACTGCAGTAGATAACAGAAAGCGGATTTAGTCCGAGACAAGCTGGGGTTTGCTCCAGCTTCAACACACAGCACACAGCACAGGGGACTGGAAGCCAACGATTCCCCACAAGCACTATGCACATTCATATGTAAAAGGAAAGTACTATACCAGGCAGGCTGCTCCTAGATCCCGATCGCAATTACTGCAAAATACCTGGGAGCACACACAGTAGCTTCAGTTCTGACAGACTGGCCGATTCAACAATTTCTCCAGTCTTCTCAGGGTGAACCTGGTTTCCACTTTTCAGACTTCCTTCTTTCTCCTGACAAATTGGATTCAGTTCGAACTGGCATTCTACATCGTAGGCCGAACTTCAGGGCCTCACATGTGCTTCAGCGAAACTATACACACTGCAGAAGCACAGAGCTCCTTCTCTCTTCACTGTCACAACTGATCTCATCTTCCAGTCACAGAGCAGGGCATTTCCTTTAGCTCCACACCATTCTGTTGGCTAGTTCAGCTGTCACTCACAATGAGACTCCCTCTGTTGGTGAAAAAAGGTGCCAAGGTCAAAACTACATTTCCCAGAGTCACTACCCATACAATCCCTTTGTGGCTGGCTCAAAATTGAGAGTCCAAGTTCCGATTAGTCCACAGGCTCCATTTTAAGACCCCTCCCCATTGATTGGTCCATTTCAGCAGTTCAGGACCAAATGAAAGAGCTGTACTGAAACAGTTCATGCTGAAATGAAGACAGGTTAGACAAACTACATTTTTCAGTCACTCCAAAGATTTCTGGCAAATAGTTATATCTTTCAACAAGGCTCCTCTGCAATGGCAGCCGGCGAAGCAGGCGAATTGACAGCAACTCGGGTGGGATTCGAGCATTAAACACACAGTCCCCCATACAAACTAATTAAGTGTGCAAGCAGACAGCTCTTAAAGAGATAGTGCGTGGAGGCTCAAATAGCACTCACTTGGAACCACATTTAAACAGCAGCACGAACACCGCCCAGACTTGGAGCATTCAGGCAAGCTCCTGGAAGACTTTTTGGGAACCCCATTTGCAGGGGGTTACATATATATAAAAGATAGATATAAATGTGGATACAACATGGGTGAAAGTGAGATAGAAATATCTTCAAGAGCTATACTTGACCTCCTGACCTCATGAGTCTCAAAGTCACAAGTGAGGTCAGATCAGGTGAAATATGGCAAGTGAAAATATTTCTACTATCTACTCTCACCCATATCATATTTGATTTGTACAACAGGTGTTTAGGTGGTTTTGTGATAAAAGAAAAAAGTACAACATTTAAACTCGCCCTTCTATTCAATGGCTCAGCACAAGAGAAGCTAATCAGTACATTACAAATCAGTACAGTACAGTACAGATCAATACAGTCAGTACAGTACAAAGTTAATGCAATCAAAATCGATGCATAGTAGAAAGCAACTAAGTCTACAGAGCATCTTACACGTGCTGGCTTTTGTGCTGCACATTAGTATTGTGATTTCATCATTTATTTTATATTTATTTATTTATTGAAATGTTTCACCAGGAAGGGCACACTGAGCAACAAGATGCTCATCTCACAGGGTGTGACCTGGAGGATACATAGGAGATTACATATACATTACATAGAGTTACACATAGGAGTCCATGATACATAATAATGAGTATACAAGATATATTACGTTGAATTACACATTTGAGTCTTGGAGTAAGGATGAGTTAGCATACATTGCTTACATACAGGATTACAGAGTGTCAGATACATACAGGGAAAAAGTGGCATATCGTGGATAGATTACAGACATATATACATACATGTATGCTTACAAAAATTTCAATGAAATGATTTCTGAGATTATAGCGCTGGCAGCTAGTACTTTTGTCTAGGGAGTGATTGATAACGGGTGGGTGGGATTAGGCGGGATTTCGATATGCAACCATAGATGACAGACATAGACTATGGGAGATCGCTTGTCTGGGAGCTAAGCAGAAGTGCAGTAATGGGCAAGTGCAGGGCTTGTAGAACTTTTATACCAGACTTGCGGTCCTTATCTGCCGTCAACTTCTATGTTTCTATGTTTCTATGCCAGTATGAGAGGAGAATGCTAGAGCCACTGGTCCAGGCTGCATAAGAAGATGGGGAGTTGGTAAAAGGGGTACTTGGCGGGGAGGAGGAGGGGGTCAGGGCAAAACAGTTTGTGGCGTAGTAGTTAATGAGGGCAGAGGATATAGAATGCCAGGAGGAGGAGTGGCGGATTTGGGTCGGGCAGGTCGCTCCACAGCTTAGGAGATAGTAGGAAAAGGCAGAGTGGCCTGCATGGGTCCACCGCTGTCAATAGCCGGGACTCAGTAGACCTAAGGGCATGGGAGGGAGTTGGTGGGGAGGAGAGGGAGGGTGAGGTGGAGAAACAGCACCGAGGCGGACTCAAATTTAATACTGTGAGTAGCCGACAGTTGCTCACCGGATGGGAGGCCAGTGGGTGGCAGGCTCACAGTGATGGAGTGCGAGGGGGCATCTAGAGCAAAATGGCAGAAAGTATTGAAAAGTGGGTCCTGACTGGATAGGGTGGACTTTGGGGCGAGCTGTGAGACTATGTCGTGAGTAGTCAAGGAAGGTAGTATCATTTCTGAACAGTTCGCGTCTCACCGGGTGGGGAGACACTGCGATTTCTGTGAAGGAAGCGCCAAGCTTAGGGCGTAGTTTTTCTGGATAGCGTCCACATGGGTGGAGAAGGACAGGTGACAGTCAAGCCAGACTCCTAGGTACCTAATGGAGGGCACGTCCTCTAGTATTGTTCCATCGAGGTGTGGAAACTCGGTTGTGAGGTGAGTCTGGATAGTTTCTGCCTAGAGCGAAAGTCATGGAGACTGTCTTCTTGGCATTGAGGTATAGGGTTACCACCTGTCCTGATTTTTGCAGGACAGACCTGATTTGGACAGCTGTGTCCTGCAAAAACATGAAAAATACTACATGTCCTGATTTTATAGTACAGAAAATATTTTCTAACTTTCCACTAAATGTTGCAGAAAACTACAATACCTTAACTAATATACCTTAAAATGACAAGAAACAATTGAAGCAACTAAGAAACTACAATACTTAGCCTTAATTCTGATTATATAGAGAAACAAGTCTGTTGTATTGGTAGGTTACGTACTGTCCTGCTAAAATCATGCTTCAGTAAGAAATGTCCCATTTGGGCTTCTGAAAAGGTGGTAACTCTATTGAGGTAGAGTTGGTGGAAGCTAAGCCAGAGCTGTACCTTGTTGAAATCCTGGAGGTGGAAGTGACTTCTTCTGGGGTCCGGCCAGAGGTGAAGAGGACAGTGTCATCCACATACATGTGTATAGAGGTAGTAGAGCAGGTTTTGGCAGGCCATTTAGCAGGATGGAAAAGAGAAGGGTCCGAGAACGAGCCTCTGCGGAACAATTGTCAGTGATGATAGGAGTGGGGTGAGGTGGAATCAGCTATTTTTACAGACTGGGTTCTATCTTGCAGGTAGGCTCTGAACTAGTTAGTGGCTGATGTGGATAACCCAGCAATGGATAGGCAAGTTAGTAATAGAGGGTGGGATACTGTGTTGAAAGCTTTAGCTAAGTCGGCGAAGATGGCTGATGTAATTAAGCCTTTGTCCATCCCCAAAAGGATGGAATCTGTGAGCCTTAGTAGCGGGGTGGCGGTAGAGTGTTTTTTTTCTAAATCCAGACTGGAAAGGTGTGAGGAAGTTAGATTCAGAGAGGAAGTGAGAAAGTTGAGAGTACGAGGTGCCCTGCGGCTTCACGAGGGCGGGAAGCAGGAGATGGGCCGGCAATTTGCTGCGGTGGTGGAGTCACCTCCTTTGGTAGTGGAATAACTGTGGCATGCTTCCACTCCTTGGGAATTGATTCAGAGGCAAATGAGAGGTTTAGGAGGGCGCGAGGGAGATGCAATGGCGTGGGCAGATAGGAAGAGGAGTTTGGTGTCTAACCCATCAGGAGATTTACTCTTTTCGAGGTTCAGGGTGAGTAGGCATCTAAAGTTTCTGCAGGAGCAATGTGTGTGAATATGAAGAAGTTCGGTCCGGGTGGTTTAAGGGTTTCAGATTGAGAAGTGAGGTTATTTTTGGAAGAGAGGCAAGCAGAGTTGTAAAACAGGTGGTGAAGTAGGTGTTAAATATGGAGGCGACTGAGAGGATCTTTGAGGAGAGTCCTTTGTGTGAGTAGGCGAAGGGTGGGATTTGCAGATGGAGGGAGAAAAGGGAGTTGATAACTTTCCAGAATTTAGAGGGCCTACCAGGTTGGCGTTTAGAGTGTTGTTAAAATATTCAGCCTTGGCTAAGTGAGTGGCCTTGGTACATTTGTTTGGACGTGCGGTAGGAGATGTTGTCACATGGGGGAGCATAAATTTGTACAATTACCCGTCTTGTCCCAGGCATTATGTAGCGCTAATTAGCTCGGGGAGATCCAGGGAGATGAGCTCCCTGGACACTAACTGCGACGAGGGGGCATATTTGTCCCAGACGCTGAGTAAGGTATTTTGGAAGAGTGTAAGGTCTTCGTCCATGTCATTACTAGTAAGGAGGAAGTCCCAGTTAGAGTGAGCTAGGTCTTCCAGGAGAGGGGTGAGGTTTAGTGATTTGTGTGACCATTGTAGTAGAATTTTTGGGGGATTTAGTCCGATGGATTTTGCGGACTAGGTAGGTGATGTGATGGTCGCTTATAGTCTGGAAGTAGGCGGAGCTGATGACCCGGTGGGGGTGAGAGGTAAGGGCCCAGTCAAGTAGGGAGTGAGTGCCAGTCTTAGGGTTTGAGCATGTCGGTTCGGAGATGGTTTGGGTTAGATTGAGGCTGTAATCTCAGAGCGAGCTTTCTTGAAAGCCAGGGATGGCCAGTTGTGATTTAGGTCCCCATGATATAGAGCTCACCCAAAGTGGCTAGGAGGCTAGGTGGGTTAGGAGGTCAGTGACTGTTGCGGCGGGTGCCAGGGTGGCAGTATATACCAGCCACATAGATTGGGAGAGAGAAGGGCAGGGACAGTTTTAGCATGAGCAATTCATAGGCTTTGGGCTCTGATTTAGGCGTGATAGAAAAGTACAGGTCTGAGTTAGTATAGATAGCCACTCCGCCTCCACGGGTGGAGTCAGTCTTGCCAAGAGAAATTAAAACCAGGGATGGCAATGGCTGGGTCTAGAAGGTTAGGGTTTAGCCAGGTCTCTGACAGGATGATAATATTGGGGCATGTTGCACGACTAAGATCTGGAGGAGATCGAGTTTGGGGCTAGGCTACGAATGTTGAGGTGGAGTAATCGAGCCCCCGGGAGGAGCTGGTTGGGTTAATAGTGGTGGCCTTGGCAGAGGGAGAGACACTGAGATTGAAGGTGCTGAGCCGGGTTTGGGTGTATGTCCCTGTGGCAAGGAGCAGTAAGTCAATAGTTAAGTGGTGAGCAAACATGAAAAACATCTTGGTTTGGGTGAATACCTCCTAGGAGGTGAATTGGGGCAGCCAGCATTTGAAGAGCGGAAGGTAATTTGGTGGATGGTCAACAAGGAGCAGGCATAGGTGAAAAGTGAGGGGGGCTCACTGGATAGTAGGTCCAGGTAGTGGCTGAAAGGGATGAAGTGGCAGTGGGGGCGTGGGTAGGATGAGTTAGTTCGGCAGTTTGAGGGAGGAATAGGGTAGCAGGATAGTGGAGGAATTATATTGGGTATGCAGAATAGGAAGGAGGTGATAAGTAGTAGGTTCCTTGCTGTTTGTGCCATGACTGATAGAGCACAGGAGGCATGAAAATAATGCATTGTTAAAGCTGATCTCTGATTGATTTAGTATTGTTATGACATACCTAGCTTTGCAAGATAGCACTATCTTGCAAGTTGGTCATAAGATAGTAGTTTTATCTTGCCCAATCTAGACCCACTCTGTTGTCTGAATATATATTATACACATACATACAAGTGTTGTTGCTGGTTTGTACAGAGCCCTGCAGAAGTGAATGGGTAGCTCACAAAACATTGGCATCCACATGTCTTTTATATTCACGTTTATTCTCACAATTGTACAAGTACAATAAAAGAAAACTTGGCACATTGTGTTGTGTCTGTTCTTTCTTACAATGGCGTCTAGTTATTTCAAATTGTACACTTTCACACCAGGTCAACAGTTTGTAAACAACTTTTCTTTACATTGTGTGTTGTATGCAAACAGAGCAAGCCTGGCACCCTCCCAGAGTAGCTTTCATCTGGGATATGTCCCTCGTTGGGGTCTCTTGCTCTCTTTGCCACTTAATGGGACAAACTCAGGTCCCTTTTCCCATATGTAGTATCCATCTAAGCCACCAGGAGGTGAAGCTTTTGACCCTGTTGTTCACTGTCAATGTTAACTGTTCCATTTGTATATCTAGCTCACAGTCCCTATCTGTTCTTCTTTTTGGCTTGTGGGTGGTTCTTTACTAATCATTTTCGGGTATGGCCTTTTGGGTTGCAACTACAGTATACACTCTCCAAAGATATATCACACCTCTACCTCAGGACCTCCTGGTAGCACACGTACCATGAGCTATACCCCAAGTACTATTGTGACACTGAACATTTCTCCCAGTGTTTGCCCCACCATTTGCAAATATGGTTCCAACTTGAAACACGACCAAAACATAGGGAGTGATGGGCCGGATTTCCTCACATTGTCTCCAGCAATTTGGGGCTATCCCTGTCTTCACTTCTCTTGAAACACTTGTGTATAAAGTGTTTTCATCTTCCAGCTATATTCCTGCCATATGGGGACTACGCTGTGTTAAATGAGTACTTCAAGACTGCCGCCCATTCCTTGTCTGTCGGGGCTATCCATTCTCTCCACATTTTTTCAATTTTGTCTGATTGGTCTGGGGTAATGTTTCAGAACAGTTTGTATAGGACCAAGATTTGCCCCTTTTAAATTGTACCCTCAGGGCATTTTGTACTGTCTGCTCACATTCGGTGATGGTGTTTGTCTCCTACTGGAGTGAATAAATGCTCAGACCTGGAGAAAGTGGAAAACAATCTGCTGTTAGCAGATCAAAGCCCTGTTTAGCCAGTTCAAATGTCATCATCCCACCCCATATTAACTGACATGGGCAATACAGCCAGTATCTCACATCCAGAGAGGCTGGGGGTTGCATCCCACACCATCCACTTGAAGGCCCAGAGGTGCTGTGTTAGCTGGAATCTACTCCAGGCCCTGTATCCTACCTCAAATGAGGTCTGACTGTACACAGTGAGTCCTATCACTGACTGTTTCTGTGCCCCAGTCCACCACCTAGCTCCCACTGATGAGTCCCCCTCTCCATTATCTGCTCTATCACCCAGTTTTACCTTATAGGAAGGCAACAATCCTAGTAGTAGGACCCTTACATGTGATGCGAAATAGTATAGTTTGAGGTTCAGAACTGCCTCCCTCTGATTCTCCTTTTGCAATAGTTTACATCAAGTTCTACACCTTGCACCTTCTGGCTGAGCCTAATCCACTGGGCTAGCTGCACATTCGAACAGATTTGATAGACCTCTAGGCCTTTATCTGCTGGCAAATTTTGTATGTTCGTGTGTTGGATGGATATCTACCCTCAGATATATATATGTATAAGTGCTCTTTGCCAGATCTCAAATTGCCTCCTGGGGATAGCACAGGCACACTCTGAAAGAGGTACAGGTATTTAGGTAACACTGTCATTGTGACCGATTCTATTCTGGAGTATAAAGGAAAATTAGTTAGAGACCACCTCCTTAAGTCTGTCTCTTTTTCTCATTAGGGGTGTGAAGCTGGCTTCATACAGCTGACAAAGGTCTTTAGTTACCTGGAAGAACTCTACACTTCAGCGTGTGCTTTTATAAATAAGATGTTTCAGCTGTTACAATTTTCTAGCTAATGCATTTTTTCATTTTCAATGTTCCTTTTCAATATTTACAGCACATCTTGGTAGTCCATCTAAAAAGTCTGTACAGAAAACATTTGCCTCTCCCTGTTAAACTCACAGTGCCTTTGTTTATGGCATTATAGTGCTCATCATGACAACAGACTGCAATGTCACAAACAGCACTTGTGTGGTTAGCAGGGGCAGTCAGATACATTTTGAAAGACTCGGTGAAATAATTGCTGCATTATCTACAATATTTAATACACCAACAGCAGGAAGTTAAAACAAAGAACCAGAAAACCAAGTTAAAACATAATTTGTATAAATCTAGTGTTTTTAAGCTTTTTATTATAATAGAGACTTGCTCTTTAAGGGTAGAAAATCACATAGTTTGTGGGATGGGTGGGTACAGAACATGAGTACTTCTGTCTTAGTTTTATTTGAGACACATCCTGCGTGGTGTCTGAAAATTTATAGACTCCCACAACTCCATCACTGATTTTTCTGGGTTAGCCAAGCAAACAGGACATTGTCCGTGTACAGGGCTTTTTTCTGTGGGCCCCTACCCATCTACACCTTGCACTTCTGGCTGAGCCTAATCCACTGGCTAGTTTGTCAATATATAGAGCATTGGGGAAGGGGCAGCCCTGTCACGTACTCTGTATGGCTGGAAAGCCTCAGACATGCCACCATTTGTTTGAATGCATGTCCTTAGAATTTGGTATAGGGTATGAATACACTCTATAAATGTATCCTCAAATCGGAATTGTTCTAAGACCCTAAATAGAAGGTGCCATACAACCTTATCAAATGGCTTTTCGTATCTAAACTCATCAAGTATTTGGGGATCTTCTGTTTTCTGATGTAATCAATATATGTAGCATTCTTCATACATTATCTGAGGCCTGCCTACTAAGCACAAAACCTGTGTGATCAAGGGCTACAATCGAGAGAAGTATTAGATTAAGTCATGATGCTGTTATAGCTGTGTAGAGCTTATAGTCCATATTGAAGAGGGTATGGGCCAATGCGAACTATACATCTGTAGTCTTTACCCTCCTGTATTACTGAGATGGTGGCATATCTCCAGGTCAGCGTCAGAGCTCCCCCATCCCCTTCCAGTAAGCTGTTAAAGACCCTTCCCAGGATGGGTGTCAGATCTTCCTTAAAGCATTTATAAAATTTAGCACCATACCCATCTGGTCCGGATGCTTACTTGTTTTTTGTTTAGTAAATGCCAAATTCAATTTTGTCATAAATACTGGAACAGTTAGTGTTTGGTTCTGCTCCTTTGTGAGTTTTGGGAGTGGTAATGCTCCCCAAAAGTCCTGTTGCTCTTGTGCTGTGGTCTCAGGGTTTGGGCTATATAACTTCCTGTGATATTGTACATATGCCTCCGGTATCTGGGCTGTACATGTAGCTACTGCCTCAGTGGCTGTGTGTCCAGTTCTAGTGATGCACGCTTTGGCTGCTGTTGTTTTAGGCAGAAGGCCAAGAATTTTGATGGCCTTGTCCCCTTTCATAATATTGTTGTTTGAGGAATAACAAACCCCCTCTTGGTTTCCCCTCTTTGAATGGTTTGTAGTTCTGTTTTTACTTTTATGGCCTCCTCCTAGAGCCTCTCTAGATTTCTCAGTGCAGCTGTCGTTCTACAGTTTCAACCCACTTGTCCCCGTCCTTCTGTGCTACCACAGAGATCAGAACGACCCTGAGAACTGTTTTAGCTGAGTCCCAAAGAATTTGAGGGACTTCCCTGGCATATCATTTTTGGTCAGCACTCTCGCCAAGTCCAGCTTTAATTTGTCAACCAGCAGAGGGTCCCAGACCAGGGACACATTAAGGCACCAGAGGGTCTTCTTTCTGTATGTTCAAGTCAAGGTTCATGAAGACCAGCTGATGGTCTGAAGGTGTAAAGGTGTCCACCCATATGGATTCCACCCTGCCAGATCTGTTTTATAGGTGAAAAAATGTCTAGCCTGGAGTAGACCTTGAACCTTGGTGAATTATATGTGAACTCCCTTGCTTGAGGGTATTTTGCTCGTCAGGTGTCTCCAAAGCCCATCTCTTCAATTCATTTAGACACCTTACTGGCCACTCCAGCACAGGGGCTGGCACCCTCAATGTGGTGTACAGGATTCTGGTAAAGATCAGGTTCCAGTACCCACCTAAAATCAGAGTTCCTCTCATTTCATCATTCACCAAGGTCAGGGAGTGTTCAAACACCTTATAGGGGAACCCAGGTGGGGCACAGAAATGTGTTATTGTGACCATCATGTGCTGCACTTTACCAGTCACTAAGAGATAGCATTATTATCAGCTATCACTTCTTCTTCCTCAAATGGGACAGTGTTTGAGATGAAGGTCATTATTCGGTCTTACTTGCTCAAGAGAGGAGTGGTAGAGCTTGGAGTAGTCACATTTTGTGAACTTTAGTGTTTCCACTGGAGTCAGGTGCATTTCTTGGAGGAGGATTATCTTGGCCTCTCTCTCCTCAGCATGGTTGTTACCTATGTACATTTTACAGGGTTATTAACTCCATTGACATTATATGTCACTACCTTTGTATAATGTGTCATGTTGTACACTTGTTTTAACTTTATGGTACTCAGCACTGCTAACCCTACTCTAGTTATATCTGACCTTGACATTTTACCATATGTTCCCGTGACCTTGAACAGATAACCCATTGCAAACTGGGATAGTTAGTCCCCTGAAAATGGTCAAATCAAATGAGGTAATGCAGTGACCCGACTGCCTCAGTTCAGCAATACTAAGGCATGCCCACTGTCTCTGCATCACTTTTCTCCTTTGTTCCTTTGGCTGCATGGGGGCTTTTCCTCCTGCCCCCCTCCTATACTCTCCAGGTGTAGCTGGAAGGCCTGTCCCAAATCAGGGTGACCTTCTCAGGCTGTGTCACCTCACACAGGCCTATATATGTGTCTTTGTTGGAGGAAAGACAAAGTGGGTGTTTCTCAAAGGGCTACCCATCCTCCCCTTGTGAGGTAGAGTGCCACCTGTCCATTCAATGTTTTGTTATCTGCGTTAACTGTCAGTACCCATGTCCCCAAACATCTTGTGTTAAAATATTTAACTGATTCCTCCCTCTCCCCAAACTAGCCGTATCGGGATGGGGCCAAGGCTGCATCCGATAGCAAGATTGCTTGACTGAAAGATAAAACAGAACTAATTTTTATGTTGCATTACAAAATGAATCCATCACTTTTCTGACTATTATTGAGTAGGGGGGCAACTGGCCCACACTCTCATGCTGCAGTCTGTAGGCAGGGAACACCCCATCCCCAGCCCCCAATCCCCGGCAAAATCTTAGTAATGTCAACCCTAGGTAGGCTACCTTTCATTAACTCCATCCAGATTTTGTGCTTGGAGGATCTTTTCACTATGGTTAGTGTTTTAATTGTAGGAGTGGTCAGCGTTGAGGAAATTCCGTTCGCAAGGAAGTGACAACCCGCCTGTCTCCCTCAACAGAGAGGACTCAGTTTCATATCTGAGGCATTTAGTATGGGTGCCTTTCTATACACTCATTAGGAAGGTGGGAGACAGAGTCAGTCCTACAGGGCTGGTCATTTCCAGGCGACTTGTCCTGATTTCCGGGCGGTCACCCCATATAGCTGTGCACAATGTCTGCATGCCTTCAGGACCAGTCAGCTGCTGGTTTGGGGTCAGGGAGCCTTCAGGCTGGCATGTAAAAACTCTATGGGTGTGCTGCCTGTGAATGCAGCAGGCCTCCATTCTCTGCAGTGGGTCTCCCGACTCCCTGCCTTTTTCATTGTCCACCTCACTTTCCCAGCCATGCCGCTTCCAGTCACCCTCCCATCTGTGTTAGTGTGATTACATTACCCTTCCCCTCCACTGAACAGCCAACCAGTATTGTAAATCAGACATTCCCTTTGAACAAGCTGGCCAGGCTAAGGAAGTCACTGTTCTTTTTTTTCTTTTTATACTTCAATGCTTTATTTATTACACTCTTATCCATCAATGTACATTTCAGTTACATTTATAAGATTTCACTCATTATTTCATAAACATTAAAAATAAAATTTGGTTTGTTATAATGATGGGGCTCACCAGTCTCAAGAGGTTCCAGGAGCTGGGCTGCCCCCTATAAACTACCACTGCCTCTTGCTTACCGGTTTTCTCAAATGAGGCCCAGCCTGTGGCCCCACCCCATCAACAAACTTATTCATGGCATTCAGGAAACATTTGTTTATTTATTATTTATTTACTTTTGTTCACGAGGTAGTACAATGAGCCAAGGCCCTTTTCATGCAAATCTCCTTCTGGGATATCTCTTCATCAGGTCTCACATAAGGAACTAAGCTGCCAGGCACTAGGATCCCATGGATGCTTTTCTGCAGCAGTCTTCTTCACGGCCACCCATGCCGACATCAGGCTTGACATCACTCACCCTATTAAGCGAGGCAGCCCTGCTCCCTTCTCAGTTCTTCTGGCTGTTGACCATTTGTGCATGGACTCCTCAGAAGCTTCTGGCCACCTAGTTCGACTGCCAACATTTTCTTACCTTTTATTTTTGTCATTGAATCGCTTTTATTTAAAAGTGATTTTTCATATATGTCGAAACTACTCCTTCATTCACTCTTTCCATCACTGCTGCTGTGAAAAGAAGATTTCCACCAACGAACACCAGCTCTATGTCTGCTGTTTTTGTCATAACGTCCAAGCCTGCAAATCCTGCCAGAAATTCAACCTTATCACCTGGCACCAACGAAAGAAAGCCCTGCAGAAGTTCCTCATGGAGCAACAGGTAGCCAGAGAAGAGCAGAGGCTTCTACGGGCCCATCTGCCCAGTCATCAGTGTCTTCCATGGGCTGCTGGCTACCAAGGCCTGGGATAAATCCTGGGAAGCACTCTCGATGGGATAAGGAATGGCCTAAGGACTGCTCCCCGTCAGCAATTCCAGTCCCTGTAGGATTCTTCCTCTTCTTCTCCTGGAATCACCTTGTCAACAGCTGTTGGTGTCGGCACATCACCCATGCAGGCCTCTGCTTCTTCTAGGCCCCCATGGTGGATTCTCTTCTCGCCCGACATAGGACTGTAGAAAGGCTGTTGGCCTCGGGTCATCAGCCCCTGCCCGCCGTCGAGAACTCGAGAGCCTCAAGTTTCATCGACACCAGGCCTACCCGCTACCTCTACAGTTAGCGGTTGATCACTGAACCAGGGCCTCACGCCTCCAATGACACCAGTGTCTGTAATGGTGCCCTTCCCTGCCATCAACCGTATTACCATTCTAACATCCATTACTGCTTCTCTTATCCAGCCCAGGCCGTTGTCAACCTGTTCTGTCGGAGGCTGTTTCAGTGGCGCCACTTGCTAGGCCCGCATGCCTCACGCCCCCTATGGAGTTGTTGGCACACGCTCATTGGCCCCTGCTCCAGAGCAGTCTGAAGATGAAGAGGAGTGTCATTCTGATCTTCTCTCCCTGAGGGAGAGGAGGATGAAGAGAAAGTCAAGGTGGAAATCTCTGATAGGTCCATTATCTCCTTTGTGAGTGAGGAGTCTGTTTAGCATACTCCCAGGTCCCCTGAGGACATCTCCTTTTGAGTGCCTTGAAACAGCTCTCCTCCACTATGAGATGCAAGCTGAGGAGGAGGAGGATGAGACCAGGAGCAGTATGGTGGACTTCTTGGAGATCCCTGAGTCTCCACCTAAGATCATTCCTCATCTGCTGCCAGTCTTGAATGATGCAGCCACAACAGCCTGGTGCAGACCCAGTATGGTGCCAGCTATACCTAGGAAGGCCAACAAACTTTATCAGCCACCTCCAGGGTTACCTTTCTATGTGGCCAGCCTGAGATTGACTCTGTGGTCATTAAAGCTGTTCCTGACAACACTAAGGCCCTAAGCACCTTAGCACCTGACTAGAAGTCCAGAGGCTGGATCTGTGGAGCAAAGGACTTTCACCTCAGCCATCCTTGGCCTTCATATTGGCAACTATTTGGCCCATCTTATTAAGTACCAAAAGACTCTTTGGAGGAAAGGCAAAGCAACTGCTCAGACCCTCCTGAGGGTTTTCACAGCAACAGCTTCTCAAGGTGCTTCCAGGCCTCGGAGGATGTTAGCTAGCACCTCCTTAGAGCCACCTATGACATGGTTGACAATACAGCAAGGGCAGCTGCCTCTGGCATTTGCCTTCAATGGCACTCCTTGCTGCATGGTCTCTGGTTTGCAGTGACATCCAGCAAAGGTGTTAAATGCCCTTTGTGGGGTCACAAATGTTTTGCTCCAGATGTGTAGAACATTATTAATCAGCTGCAGGTGTCTGGTAGGGCCATTCAATCTGTACCCTTCTTATATCATACCCAGCTCAGGAGCAGGCCATGGTCCCCTTTGGAAGCCCTTCCCACAGGTTGGGTCCTAGAGGCAAACTTCAGGGTAAACGAGAGCCAGCTCAGCCTTGCCTCCCTCTTCCTCTGCCATCCCCTTGACCAAGCAACCCAGAGGTGGCAGTGCAGCCCCTGCTGCTGGTTCAGCCTCTGCCTGACTCTACAGGACCTCTCCTCCTCCTCCCTGAGTCAGGAGGTGGTGGTTGGATGCAGGTTCTCCCTCCATTTGCCCCACTGGAGAACCATCACAACAAATGCTTGGATCCTGCAGCTAATTGAAAAGGGACATGCCCTCAAGCTTCTAGGGCAGCCTCCAGATGCTCCCGTTTTACCCTCCAGACCACACAGAGGTGCTCAGGGAAGAGGTCCTCACCCTGTTGCATAAACAGGCCATAGAACCAGCATGCAGGCAGCAAAGGAACATGGGATTCTATTCCAGGTTCTTTCTGGTTCCCAAGAGAATACGGGAGTTGAGGCCCATTCTAGACCTCAAGGAACTGAATCTTTTCATCCAGTACAAAAGTTGCAGATGGTCACTTTGCACTGTCTTCTCCACTGCTCAAGTCAGGGCAACTGGCCATGTTTCACCTATGCAGGATGCCCATCTGCATATCATGGTTTGCCCCGGTCCACAAGTGTTACCTGTGGTTCCTGTTCCAGGGGAGCATTATCTGTTCAGGGTATTGCCTTTGGCTCATCCTCTGTACCACGGGTCTTTACCAAGTGCTTAGTAGCTGTGGCAGTGGCCCTACAGCGTGAGGGCCCTCTGTGTGTTCCCATACCTGGATGACTGGCTACTGAAAGCTCAGTCCAGGGAGCTCTTGTTGTTCACACTCTGGAATGCACCCTACAGTTGTTCACCCTTGGGCATCACAGTCAACTAACCCAAGTCTGTGCTGACCTGTCTCAAGGATTACAATACATAGGGCAGTCCTGAATCTACTCAGGGCAAGGCCTTCCTTTTCAGGACAGGACAGACTGCCTTATTGCCCAGGTGCTGGCTCAAAGCAGGCATGTTCCAGCCAGAACTTTCCTCCGACTACTGAGCCTCATGGCAGTGGCCATTGTGATGGTCCCTCTGGCCAGGTTGCACATGAGAATTCCACAGTGGACACTCAGGGATCAATGAGATCAGTGTTCAGGCAATCTAGATCAGCTGGTCCTTGTTTCCTTGCCAGTTCACACAGTGCTTCACTGGTGGATGAACCCAGCCAATCTCTTTAAGGGTGTTCCTTCCTGATCTCCACTCCTCAACAGATCCTCACCATGGATGCTTCAGGTCAGGGTTGGGGATCCCATTTAGCCCCTATCAGGCCCAGTGCTGCTGGTCCCATGGGAGACTCACTCCACATAAAGGTTCTAGAAATTAGGCAGTTCTATGCCTTCCAGAACCATCTCCCCAGGTCCTCTGCTGGTGCAATCAGACAATCTCAGTGAAATCTATTACATCAACAAACAGGGAGGGACCCATTCCTATCCTCTGTGCTGGGAAGCAGTGCGGGTCTGGTACTGGGCTCTAGATCACGGTCTAGCACTGTCAGCCATCCATGTGCCAGGTGGCCAAAATGCCTTGGCAGACAGCCTCAGCAGGTCACAGTCAAAGTACAAATAGGAACTGCATAACTCAGTTGCAGAAGACCTGTTAGGAGGTGGGGTCACCCAGAGTTGGACCTTTTGCATCACCATTCAATGCAAAACTGCTGCGTTCTGCTGCTCGATCCAGGGCCTGGAGTTTTCTGGTGAGACTTGTTGTCCCTCTCCTGGAAAGGGAGGTTTCTGTGTGCATTCCATCCCTTCCTTCTAATTCAGAGGTTCTAATCAAACTACAGATGGGCGCCATCCTGATTCTGGTGGCCCCGTTTTGCTGTGCACATATGGTTTCCATTACTGCAACAACTGGCTTTGGAACTCCATTTCCTGCCTCTTTGCCAGGACCTGTCGGCACAGGCACAGGGGACCCGAGTCCATCCAGACCTCATGTGCCTCCATCTGCATGTGTAGCCCAGGCTGCGTGTGCCAATGGGCTACTACCCCGCCCATTGTCCCTGGTACTGGTTAAGAGGCCTGGGTCCTGCTATGATAGCAACTGGGGGTTCTTTTCCCAAAGTTATAAATAATAGAACAGAAGAATCATCACTGAATCATGGCTGAAGCCTCACCACCGGGATGAAGAATTCTCAATACCGGCTTCTTTCTAATCCGCCAAGACAGACAGGGAGTAAGAAGGGTGGCACTGCCATGTATGTCTCCACAAATCTCCAGTTCTCAGTAATCACTCCGGCCACTCCATACAATCTATGATTCTCTCCTGATCAAAATCCCCCTGCCCCACTCATCCCAGTATACATAGCTGGGTCCTATTGTCCGCCGGACACACCACCAACTAGCATCCTTGAACACTTGAGCAACCTGAGGCCCTTACAGAAGGTGGCGAACTCCACATCCTTGGGGATTTCAATCAGAACTGGCTAGGCTGTGCTGCCTATAAAACGTGTTGTCAAATAAGTGCACTAAACTTGCACCAGCAAATAGGGGAACCCACCTGACTAAATCACAAATCAAATAAACACACACTACTGGACTGGGCACTCTCACCACCCTCATAGGATAATTAAAGCTGGCCTTCTACGGACCTCAGTGACCACCATATAATTTTCTTAGTGCGCAAAATCTTCCATCCTCTGGCCCCCCACCCCTGCATGCTGTACAGCGAGTTTATAAATTACTGGATCAGACTGCTCTCTAAATGACCTTACCACTATAGACTGGTCCTTCATCCCTAGAGCCACCTCCATGAATGAAGCCCTGGACTATTTCTCTACAAACTTCTCGCCATCTGGGACATATATGCCCCACTAAGGAGATCCAGAGTCAGAGGTTTCCACTTACCCTGGGTAACAGCAAACCTTATGGAAAAACTCCGTGCAGAGACGTGCCTGGAAATCCTTCAAGGCCACAGCTGCTCATCTGCCCAGCAACATTACTGGTCTCTACGTAATGCCTGCACAACACTCATAAGGCGGGCCAACCAACTACTTCAAACGTTTCAACAAAACCACACCCATCTTCTCAATTTTGAAGTCCATAAACTCCTTCTCACCCCGCCATCCCAACCTCCCACCCCACTCTAAACCTCAAGGTAAAATCATCTCAGCTCCTAGTCTGGTTGCCACGAGGTTTAATTCCTACTTTCCTCCACTACTTCCTCCCTCCTCTTCCCTACCCCACCCCTACCCTTCGTGCTCCCCATTGTACCCCCTGTGTCCCCAAATGCACCTCCCCGGCCTCCTTCTCGCCTGCCCAGTCGCTCCTGACCAGGTGCTAAAATCCTACTCTCACTAAACCCTTCCAAAGGTAAATGTCCATCGGGCCTGGATTCCAAAATGCTCCTACTCTCAGCACCGCCATAGCCCACTCTAACCATGCTCTATAATCTGTCCTTAAATTAGGGCAGTCCCACAGCATGGAAACAAGCCACAGTCATCCCGCCTCCCAAAGAAGGGACCTCTCCTCCCTCAAACTATCGGCCTATATCTCTGCTCCCCATCCTAGCCAAAATTCAAGAGCGCTTGTTCTATCCCAACTACACCACTATCTGGATACTATCTCCTTTTTCACCCCTACCAGGCGGGTTCAGAAAAATCACTCCACCACCACCTCCCTCCTTCACCTCACAAACTCCATCCTTACAGGCATGGACAAAGGGAAATAACAGCAGCCATATTTATAGACCTGACAAAGCGTTAGACACGGTCTCGCATCCTTTGTTGCTGTCTAAACTGGCCCAAACTGGACTGTCTAAGGTAGCAAATAACTGGTTCCACTCGTACCTCTCAGGAGGACACAATCAGTCCGCATTGGAGCGGCTCATTCCGCCCCTCTCCTGTCACCAGTGGTGTACCCCAAAGATCTGTACTCGCCCGCTGCTATTCTCAATATTCCTCAACGATCTGCCTGCTGTCTGACACAATCTGCCATTCATATGTATGGGGACGACACGGTACTATTCGCCTTGGCCCAACTGCGTCCACTGTGACAGCCTGTCTACAAAAGGATTTCGACCATCCAACGCTGGTTCCTCAGGAACCAACTATCCTTAAACTCAAAACGTGTCTCCCTCACCTTCGGCTCCCAGGCAAAACTAACCCGCTTACAACCACCCACATTCTATACCTTGGACAGAACACCACTTGCGACCTGCACCATATCACTATCTCGGCATTTGGCTAGATCAGCACCTTGACTTCTCAGTGCACTTAGCGCTCTGCACAAAACTGCATCCCATGCTTGGTGCTCTCTATCGCAACAAGTATTGCATCCCACTACCAACCAGACTAGCTATTGTCCAAAAATGATCCTCCAATTATTGACTACGGAGATGTCGCTCACGGCGCCCGCCCCCACATCCTTAGTCAGGCTTGACCCCCTATACAACCCTTCTGCCGGTTCGCCTTGGACCGTTTCTCCCAATACCCACCACTGTGTCCTATACCAGTCCCTTGACCTCCCATCACTCCAAAACCGGGCGCTTGCTGCATGGTGCTAGAATCGCTGCCAATTCTGGTTGCACACACTCCCCTCCTACCTATCTGCATCCCTAACCGCCTCTCCCCACCTACTTCACGATCTCAGGAACATCGACTCCAGGCTCCTGCACATTCCACATAGATCCACCAGATCAGGTCAGGAGCTTTTAGTTTCAGATTGCCCAAGTTATGGAACTCACTGGCAGCTGCCATTAGACACACCACCAGTACTCCCCAACGTAATGCCCTTCTCAAATCACATTTCGCGACCAAATGCTCTTGCTTTCCCCATCTCTGAATCTCCTCGACAATGCCTAGCCATTCTGCTCAGGTACCTGCACAACTCCTACCCATTCTACCTATTATATGCTCCAGTCTGGGCGTTTTCTTTTTGATATTTGTCACATAGTGCTATTTAAATGCATATTGCTGATCCTATTACTGTTGTAAGCTGTACGCATTTTACCCACTTTGTATATACAATCGTTCTCACTATATTGTTGTATTTCTACTTACTACTGTACCACTGTCTGTCATAACCTTGTCACATATGTATTGAACTGTTCTTGTCTCATTACTTCACCCATGTAACCCCTACCCCAGAGGCGCATCTGGAATCGGTGGTACTCCGCTCAGTATGCCTTCCTGGTTAGATCTAAGATAAATAAATAAATAATAGCGTGGTGCCTCCACCCAGAGCAAGTTATAGGTGGGTCAGGTGACTTGTTGGTGTTATTCCCGGCACTGCACCTCCCACCTCCCCGCCACCAGTCACTCTGCACACCGAATCCCAAGACACCCTTTTATCACCAGATATCATAGAATTTTGGAAAGCACAATGCAAACAACCTCTCTTAACACAGTAATTCCAACAATTAACTCACAACTTTATTAGGGTAAGGGCTAGAAAAGGTACCTGGAGTGGGATAGCTGTGGAATGAAAAGAGGTCAGTGGAAAAAATTTGATAAACAGCAACATAGGGCCGCAAGCCTGCCCACCCCCAGCTGCCCACCCCACTGGTACCAATGTGCCACCCTGAAAGTCCCTGGAGTACCCACCTGTTGCAGGCCTGGACATTGCATTGATTTGGCTGGCTGTTGGGACCATGGAAAAATTGAGGAAAGTTTAAATTAAAAATCACACTTCCCTGTCTCAAGGTCCAGGAACCAAGTCCTGGGTACTCATGGTTAGCAGACCTCAACAGCGAGTTGGTTAACAATTTCCTGATGTCCTGGAGTAAGGAGCTCTGTTCAGTTCATGTGACAACGGCAGAAATGAAAAGGATCTTAGTCCCTTCAGCAGGTTGAATCTTGCTTGAAGGTCTTGCAGCTTGTCCCCTGCTAGAAGGTTTGGCAGCTTGTCACCTTCAGTCACTTCTGGCCTGTTGCAGAGCTCAATGGCTGGTCCACACCAGCCCCAGAAGGCCCAGACCTGGGATTGGCTCCACAGCCCGGCTCCCCACAAGGGTCACAGGCGCTAGCACTCCAGCAAGTGCTGGTGACCTCCTGAGACAGTGAGTCCCACTTGGAAGGGGTTAACGAGTTCCCCCCTGGCTCTGGGTGAGAACCCCAAGCAGTGGGAGTCCTCTGCAGTTCCTGCACTGAATTCGAGAGTCACAGGTAACACAGGCAGTTTTCAAACATAAAAAGCAGTTCCAGTTCGCAGTTGGTGCTAGCCTTCAGTTTGTACTCAGAATTTAGCAATTAGTGAAAGGTCCAGAACTAGGCAAATTCCTGCTCCCTTCAGTGCTTTCAGCTCTAACTGTCCTTAACAGATTCATTTCGGCTTCAGCTGGGACACAGCTCTCAGCCACTTTGTCAGTCCACACAGCAAACCCACAGAACCTGGCTAGCACCATGCCTGAGATGTTTTGCCTCTTCGATCTTTAAACAGAGTTCAAATTCTTAAAGCGGGTCCCTGTGCGACAGCTCAACTCTCAATCAGCAGCACAGTTCTATCAGATCAGCCCTATATACAGTGCAGGGTTTCTGCAACAGCTCACTCTCCAACCCAGACAGCACAGTTCACAGTACCTGGAGAGCTGAAAATCAGTCCAGTCTCTCACTCTCTTTCATCCTGATATTCCTTATCTGCAGTGGCAGTCTCCAACAGAGGCCTGAGCAAGGTCCTCACAGTCCAAATCCATTTACATAGAATACTCCTGACTCTAGAAGAGCCGGGAACAGACTGAAGAAAACTCAGCAAGTCCTTGGATTTTCACTCAGAGTCAGCCTCTTGATTTGCTGTTCAAGCCTATCGATCACCATAGAGATCAATATTTCCCCGATTGTCCATTGGAGCATGCTTTAGGTGCCTGAATTAAGAAGATTCCCCTGCTAGAAGTCCTCTGGCACCTTGAAAGGGATTGGTTGCTATACTGGGGTTAAAGTATCAACAAAGTGTCAGCCCCATTCAGTTCTATGCAGTCTCAGAGCAGTCCCATTTTGACAGCTTTGGTGTAGTCAGTAAATTTATCTCTGTTTACAATGTCCACCTGGGAAGGCAGTCCTTCTGTGCCCTTTCATACATGCCCACTCTTGATTCATCGTTCCCCACAATCTCCCCAAGTGGTGGGTGACATCTCATTAATATTTCATGAGGTTCATGAATTATTAATGAGTCCTAGATATGTGAACTTAAACACATTTTTTTATCCTTTGAGCAGGCCTCCACCTGGCCTTGCTGGAAGTCTCCAGTCCCCATTATGCTCAGGAGGGGCACCAGGATCACAGAACAACTCCTAGTTTATGACTGCAATGGCTGTCGGCACAATAAAATGTACCCGTCATGCATGCGCGGTAAGCCAACAAGCATAACAACCACTGGTGACTCGTTAGTAAAAAATGAGTCTTTGTTTAGCCCAAACAGGGCTAAACAAATACAGGGCTGCTCCCAGGGGAATCTGTGGAAGCAGGAAAATCTTGGAGGACCCAACATGAACTGGGTCCCACCAGGAAAAATACAGGAATACCAGAAGCCTTCATGGACAAGAAGAAACCCAGGCAAGCCCCCAAAGGGAGGTTACACATGCATGGCTCCTGAGGACATAGCCATTGCTTGGTTTGGAGTGTCTCAGAAGGTGGTTGATCTGCTGGTGGCTGCCAGGGAAACTCTCCCCAGGGCCACTTACTCTATGAAGTGGAAGCGGCTTGCTATCTGGGCTGCTTGTCATCATCTGGACTCTTTCACCTGTCCAGTCAACCAGGTTTTGGAGTATCTCCTGACCTTGTCAGATGGTGGTCTCAAATACTCCACCCTCAAAGTGCACCTGTCTGCCATATCAGACTTGATGTGCCCGTCGGCCGGCACAACTGGATGTGCTGTGCTTTCTAAGAGGCATTCTCCACTTGAAGCCCCCATCTGTAACTCTGTTCCAGCATGGGACCTCAGTTTGTTTGGAGAATCTGACCCTGCCTCCTTTTGAACCAGCCGTGCCTTGTGAGCTCGCTTTCGGTCATGGAGAGAGTTATTTTAGTTGCTATTGCTTCTGCTTGAAGAACTTCAGAGCTACAGGCTCTCATGTGTGAGGAGCCTTATTTGATTTTCCACAAGATAGGGTCTCTTTATGGAATAATCCTCAATTTCTTCCTAAGGTGGGGTCTGAGTTTACCTTCAGCCAGTCCATCCACCTGCCTGTTTATTTTCAGAGCATGCCAATCATGGGAAAGCATTGCTCCATACTTTGATGTGCATAATATTTTGCATTACTGTACACACCGTACCAAGGACTGCAGGAAGTCCAAACAGTTATTTGTTTCTTTTGCTACTGGTAGAGAGAATTCCAGTTTCTAAACAGTGCTTGTCCAAATGGCTGGCCAACTGTATTATCTTCTGTTATAGGAAGTGCGGTAAGAAACTTCCTGGGGCTGTTGGTCATTCTACCAGGGGCATGGCCACTTCAGTTGCCTGTTTCAGAGGTGTGTCTGCAGCCAAGATTTGCACTGCTGTCACTTGGAATACTGTCCACACTTTCAGCAAGCACTACAGTCTGGACATTGCATCCCAAAGAAGGGTAGCCTTGGCCTTGCTGTGCTTCAGGGCCTTCTCTTAGGGCCTCTGGCCTCCTGCCGCCCAGACTGTCCTTGCTCACAGCACTGCTTGGGACTCATTCCATGGTTGTAACCTGATGACAGAGATATCCCGAAGAAGACAGAAGTCATGTAAGAACTTACGTAACAGTAGATCTTGAGGATCTCTGTCATCAGGTCATGTTGTCCTCCTCCATCCCCTTTCTCTCTTTCTCTTTTCTCTCCAGCTCAGCTGTCCTGTTGCTCCAGCCACTCTGCTTGCTGGGCACCTTTACTGTCTTCTCAGTTCCTGGTGGGACTCTTGTCTCTCATGGCCTCTGTGCAGGGAAAGAACTGAGGTGAGGCAGGGCTACCCACACTTTTATAGGGTGAGTGACAGCGGGGCTGTCGTCAGCATGGGCAGCCCTCAGTAGACTGCTGCAGAAAAGCTTCAGTGGGATTCTAGTGCCTGATGGTTAAGTTTTATAGGTGTGATCTGATGACAAAGTCCTTGAAGATCTATCTGTACGGTAAATTTTTAACGTAACTGCTTTATTCATTAAAAACAGTTGCAGAATGGTTTCAAAAGAAGTCTATGAACTGCAACATGTAGCCTGATAATTGAAAAGTCAGCATTTTGAGTAAGTCTGATATCAGTTGGAAGCATCTGTGAAGGAGTGAGGTACTCACCACCCTTCAGTTCCTTAGCACTTCCAACAGAACCCTGAGGTGGCTAGGCATTGGAAAGTTCTGCTCTCACTCCTGATTCAAAGTGCCATCGTCCTCCGGTTGCTGTGCTGTATTTCCCATCAGTGGTGCAGCTGCATAAGCAGAGGGCAGTGAGTGAATATATTTTATCACGTGGCAACCTGCGTTGGTAAGCTGCGCTGTGTTCTCCGCTGCCACATGCGATGTTCTATGCTGATCTAAGGAGGTTCCTCTCGAATTAGTCTTACACTGCCAAGAGAAAGTCAATGTGCTGTTCCATTAGAGAGTCTGTGGCATTCAATAAGTCCAAGTATACCCTGGGGTCAGCACTTAAGTCTACTTTAAGGTGGGTTGGAAACCGCATCTGTGCCTTGATGTTCTTGGACCATAGTTGTTTCAACCCCTGACATGATGCAACACCTATCTTGCACCATAGTTGTAAAGTCATTCTCAATAGTAATTCTTTTCCTTCTGCTGCACGCTCTCCTTAAAATCTTTTCCTTTGCCTTGTAGTCAGTCATTTTGATCAGGATCAGTCTGAGTCTGCACTGCAGCCAATGGGTTGGGGTTCCAGGGCTCTGTGTCAGTGGTCCATCCTCAAGTCAAAATCTTGGGCAGTTTCAGAATGTCCCTGAGTAGCTACTGCAGGAGCGGCATTATGGACTCCGCATTTTCTCTGCTCCTTTGGGTATGTTTTATATTCTAATGTTTTGCAATGACTACTACCCTCTAGGTAATCTACTTTGAGCATTAACTCCTGCTCTCTTGCCAGTAGGTACAACAGGAGACAGTCGTGGTGTTAGGTGATGTCGGTGAGCTCCATGACCCTGCCCTTCACTGCAATTGCTCTGTATTTTTGATTGCCGTCACCAGGTCATCTGTTTTCTCCATTATTATGGTGGGTGTGTTCTCCTCACTGTCGGAGACGTGAGGCCTAGGCCTGATGCTGTGGGTGGCAAGGTTCATTGTTTTGCTGCAGCCAACAAGTTTCAGAGTTTTTGAGATGGCGTTGTTGGACCTTTGCTCTTCAGTAGAGCTTGTCTGGTGCTTTTCACTGAGGAGTCCATGATTTAGTAGTAGACCGATGCAGAATGATGCTGGAGATTGCCACAGCTGTATAGCTAATCAGCCATTAGATCAGTGACATCACTGGAAGCCGGCATAATATTCTTCAGGTGAAGCTACCTCTGGCTGAAAGCTGCAATGCTGAACTTAGGATCTGCATGAAAGCAAGCCGTGCTCACAGCAGGGGAGGGAACCTTACTTTACAATTTACAATTGTTCTTTGGTTTGTAGCAGATTCATCAGAAAAGCTGATTTTCTTCAGGTGGAGGCTTCTAACTGATAGGTGAAATAAAGAACTTAGAATTATCAGGAAAGACAGTCTTGCTGTCTCTCAGCAGAGGAGGTGTACCTTACTTTACTTGTTACAATTTTATTATTATTTTCCATGCAGGGACTTGCAATATTGTTTGCAGATTGGGAGTTTAAACCCAGAGACTGAAATACTGTTTACTGTGTCTGTCCTTGTGCACAACTGACTTGTTTTGGGGCGGATTGCTTTCAGAGCACAAGTCACCAGGCTGTATTGGGGCTGGGAGGTTTACCTGTGTCTGACTTGGATGTTTGGATTTTTCTGTTTGATTAGCAGGGTGTTTTCTCTGTCAAATTGTCATGTAGGGCATCTTGCTGACATGAAGGTCAACACTCATCCAAGAGGTGGATCAGAGCTTTTAGCTGATTGTTTTGTGAGGGCACAGTTTAGGCCCAAACCCTTCCCACCCTCACCCCACCCACCCCTGATAACATTTCCTTTATACCTGGTGTTCTGACATCATTTCTCAGGAGGGCAAGGTGCATATCACTGTCATATTCTTTCTAGCACACTGCACTGACAATATGAGCATGCACATTGTATAATATATATATTTATATATAACAAAACAATCACACAAAAAAATTAAACAGGATAAATAAGAAGGTAGACAGACATGTGGGAGTACTGCAATGTAATGGCTGTGGGGCAGCAGTCTTCCGGGAGTCCTTCTGGAGGCTGAGTTGCTGCCCTATTTGCAGACAACTCTCTGCCCTGAGGGAGGAGGTTGCCTGTCTTCAGGCCACACTGGACAGTAGTAAGGGAACCTCCCCATCCAGGAGTACCAGAGCCACCACCACTACCTCAGAGGTTGCGAAGAAAGCATAGCAGTTGGACCACAGTGGGCCCAGGAGGGTGAGGGTGGTGGAACAGAGGCATACCCAGTCAATTGTACCACTCCACAATCCATACACCATTCTGATGAAGTATAGTTCCCCCATGGATGCATCCACAGAGGAGACTAAGGAGGTTGTGGACAGCTGTCTCAAGAAAGCCCCACAGGAAGGAAGCAAAGGACACCACAGGAAAGGAAGCAGCTCCTGGTGGGGACTCAGTCATTAGGGGAACAGAACTGGGGGAGCAGGGAAACTGAAGTAAGGTGCCTGCCTGGTGCCATGGCTTGGAGGGTCAGGAAGCATATCCTCAGGATCGCGAGAACAGCTGCACAGGAGACTGATCTGGACGTCATTGTCCACCTAGGGACAAATGACTTGACTCAATATGAGATTAGAGCAGTTCAGGAGGAGTTTGTGGGTTGGGGAGGGGACTAAGGCAAGTAACACATGGTATCCTTCTCGGAGGTGCTGCCTGTCTATGGCAGGGTGAGGTGAGGCACTTTGCACCATTCAATTCAATGGATGGTTAAAAAATGGTGCAGAGCACAGAGGTTTGGCTTAATTGAGGACTGGGGTTCCACCTGGAGGGATACCAGCCTAAACTGGCAGGATGGTCTGCATCTGTCCAGGAAGGGAACAAGTCTTCTGGGCAACTGTTTAAATGCTTCATTGACAAGCTTTAAACTGGTCAAGGCGGGAGGCACTGATAAGCAGCAGGGAATTCCCAGCCTCCCCACAAAACAGGGTACTAAATGAGGGAAAGACCAAGGTACAAAGGTCAGTAGGGAGCAGGACCAGGGTGAATGGAGAAAGCAAAGTCAATGAGGACAGGGATAGTGCTACAAGAGGTAAAGCCATCAAAAATGGAGAGCAATGAGTACTAAGCCGTAGTCTGGGTAACAAGCTTCCTGAATAAGTGGCCTTGATGGAGGAGGAACATCTGGATATCGTGGCAGTCACAGAAACATGGTACACACAGAACCATGACTGGGACATAAACATACCAGGATACACTATCTACAGGAGGGACAGGGAGGGTAAAAGAGGAGGAGGAGTAGCTCTCTACATAAGGGAAGGAATCAAAGTTACAGAACAAAAGAGGTAAACAGGGAGGAGAGGAAGCAATGTGGGTCAATTTGGAGACAGGCAATGAAACATAGAAACATAGACTTTGATGGCAGATAAGGACAGCTTGGCCCATCTAGTCCGCCCATTTCTCACCTCACAGGATAGGCTGCAGATCCTAGTTAACCAACAGCCTATTTCTTCCTGCCCCACAAGAATTGCCTTATGTCTGTCCCATGCATTCTTGAATTCTCCACAGTTTTAGACCCCACAACCTCCTCAGGAAGGCTGTTCCATGCATCCACTACCCTCTCTGTGAAATAATACTTCCTCACATTGTCCCTGAACCGCCCCCTTCTATCTTTAAATTGTGTCCCTTGTTCTTGCATGTCTCTTTTCTGAAAGATGCTACCTCTTGGACTTTGTTGATTCCACTGAGGTACTTAAAAGTTTCTATCATGTCCCCCTCTCCCTTCTTTCCTCAAGGGTATACATATTAAGCTCCTTTAGTCTCTCCTCATACGGCTTCTCTTGCAGACCTTGCACCATTTTAGTTGCCCTCCTCTGGACTGCCTCTATCCTGTCTATGTCCTTGCAGAGATGGGGTCTCCAGAACTGGATGCCGTACTCAGATGGGGTCTCACCAACTGTCTGTACAGAGGGATAACAACTTCTTGTTTTCTGCTGGTGATGCCTCTCTATGCATCCCAGTATACCCCCAGCCCTCCCTACTGCCTTCTCACATTGCTTGCTAACCTTAAGGTCATCTGATATGATTACCCCAGGTGCCTTTCCTTTTTGTTGTTGTTACTACCTCCCCACCCATTGTGTATTCTTCCCGGTTCTTGTTTCCCAGGTGCATTATTCTGCACTTCTTTGCACTGAATCCTAGCTGCCATACTCTGACCTTCTTCCAACCTTGCCAAGTCCTTTCCCATCCTTTCCACGCCTCCTTGTGTATCCACCCTGTTGCAGATCTTTGAGTCATCTGCCAAAGGCATACTTTTCCTTCTAGTTCCTCTGCAATGTCACTGATGAAGACATTAAAAGGACTGGACCAATACTGAACCCTCTGGTACCCAACTAGTAACCCCTCTTTCTTCAGTGTGGACTCCATTTACAATTACCTTCTGTGTCCTGTTGTGCAGCCAATGTTTTACCTAGGCTACCACCCTGGGACCCCTCCCAGGCTGGTTAATTTGACTATAATCTTTAGTGGGAGCGGTGACAAATGCCTTGCTAAAGTCTAGGTGAGCCATGTCACAGCCCTCCTGGTCTACTACTTTGGTCACCCAGTCAAAGAAATCTATTAGATTCGTCTGACATGACCTTCCCACTGTGAACCCATGCTGCCTTGGGTCCTGTGCCCCACTGGCCTCTAGGTACTCAACTATTCTTTCCTTCAGAAGTGACTCCATCACTTTCCCTACCACAGAGGTCAGACTGACAGGTCTGTAGTTTCCTGCCTCTGTCTTGGTCCCACGTTTGTGAAGGGAATCACATCCACCTTCCTCCAGTCCTCAGGTACCACACCATCCTCCCATGATTTATTAAAAGAGTAGCCAGTGGTTTCACTAGTTCCTCCCTTAATTCTTTTAGAATTCTGGGTGAATTCCATCAGGACCCATTGTCCACCTTCAGTTTTAGGAGTTCTTGCAGAATCCTTTCTTCTGTGAAAGGACTGGGATCGACCCCCTATCAAAGTGCTTCTGTTAATTGGATTAGGCACTTCCCCCTCTCTTTTGTGAATACTGAGCAGAAATATTCCTTCAGTATCCCTGCTTTTCACTGTCCCCTCTGCCCACCCACTGTCCATTCTATTCAGCCTCACTATCCCTCCCTTTGTCTTTTCATATCGCTGATGATGTTATAAAGGTTTTATCCCTTCTTAACTGAGTTGGCTGTCTTTCCTCAGTTTGGGCTTTTGCTATTCTGACTTCCTCCTGCTTCCTTCTGCCTTAACTGGTACAGCTCTCTGTCCTGCTCCTTCTGTGTTTCCTATACTTCCGAATAATTAAAACTGCCATCACAGAGGTAAAGCCTTTGTGTGAAGCAAATAAACAAAACAAAATGATGTAAGAAACAACTATGGTTCTCAAAGGAGGTGGCAGTGAAGGTTCAAGAAAAAAGAAAGCATTCAGGAAGTACAAGGAATCACAGAAGGAGCAGGACAGAGAATTGTATCAGTTAAAGCAAAAGGAAGCTGGGAAGGCAGCCAGAACAGCAAAGGCCCAAACTGAGGAAAAGATAGCCAACACAGTTAATAAGGGGATAAAACTTTTATAGGTACATCAGGGAGCGAAGGAAGACCAAGGGAGGGATAGTGAAGCTTAATAAAGGGAGGAGGGGGTGGCAGAGGGTGACTGTGAAAAGGCAGAGATACTAAACAAATATTTTGCTCAGTATTCACAAATGAAGAGGGGAGGTACCTAAACCAAACAATAGAAATGCTTTGGATACAGAAGTTGATACCAGCCCATTTACAGAAGAAAGGGTTCTGAAAGAACTCTTAAAACTGAAGGTGGACAAAGCAATGGGGCCTGATGGGATTCATCCTAGTGTAACCCCTTGTTACCCAGGGTTACTAGAATCCCGGTAAGACCTTGTAGGCAGGAAGGCAGCTTGTGAAACTCAGTTAAATGGGTTTCACTGTCTCACTCTGTTCTCAATCTCAGCTGAGACTGAGGGATGACATCACCATAGAACTATCGCAGCTGCATGAGCCACAATGGAATCTGCAGCAAGGGAGTTGGAATAGAATGTTGGGAGGTTTGAACAGTATTCAGTGTTCAGTTGGTGTTGGGAGCTTGCTGAGGAAGCAGCACAGCAGCTCAGTGTAGGCTCTTGGAGCCTCAGCCTGACAGAGGCCTACTTTAGGTATAATGGTGGTGTGTCTCCACCAAAGAGAGACACAGAAGATAATTGAAGTGGTGGAGATTGCTGTTTTGTCTCAGTGCCCCCTCCTCCAGGGATGGGGGCAGGAAAGGGTTTTCCTGCAAATTCCAGGGACAACCCCTGGTTCTGCTAGTAATGGAGAAGCTGCCTATTTGTTCCAGAGTTTTTGGGAGAATAAGAAGCTTGTGAACGCCTGTGGGCACCTGCAACTGGAGGGTGAGTGTCTGCTCTTCCTGAAAGGGCCTTTGTTTTTCACCCTGAGACTTGTGTGACATGTGGGACTGGAGTACTGAAATAGTGGGAGGCCTAGAGTAATAGGCTTAGCCAAGAAGAAAAGTAGGTTCAAGTCCAGTGCTTATTGGGAGATCAAAATGATATGTAGAGGAGATGTGACATACGCCTACCCAGGAATCTACAAGTTTTCAGTAAAGGAGTTGTTTAGTTTCCAGAGAAATGGCTGGTATGGTCTGTGGGAGCTGGAGGTGGAGGCCCCCATCTTTAGTGACCAGGTCCACCTCTACGGATTTGCTCTGTGGATTTCTACTTTGCCTCATGCACTTGGCCAGTGATGAGAGAAGTACCCAGACATGGGATTGGAAGGAAAATTCTCTAGGAGTCGAAGGCTCTAGTGTGGTTTGGGAGCCACAATAGGGTAACTGGTTCATTTCCCAAAATGGACCATGGATCAAGTGGCCGCGGGGGAGCCGGGCCCATGGGAAAACCCAAGTAGTGTACAAGTCGGGCTGTGTACTCAAAGCTGCGTGCAAGGCCGGGCTGTGTGCCTGAGGGGTTCAGAGCCTGAGGCTGGAAATAGTGATAAAGTGTTCTGTTGTCGCTAATCTGCATTACCAGGAATTTAGTCCCATGGGGTCCGTCTATGCTTTGTTTGTTCAGCTTGGATGTGAATAAAAGCCACACTGTAGAATCCCATTCCTGGTTCTGGACATTACAGTTATTGCTTCCTGTGTTCGGATTTACTTGGGTGCCCCTGTGCAGAGTAGCCAAACCTAGGCCCCTGTGCTGAGTAACCTTATCCTCCCGAACCCAGTCCCCACCAGGTACTGCTGTCAGCTTCAACAGCATACCACCTGTCGCTTTTGCTAAAAGGCAGGGGTGAGGGTTACAAAAATGGAGGCAACCGCTTGGATTTTAATTCTGGGAGGAAGGTGCTCTGGCCAGGGGCTAGCGTTTTGGCTATCTGGTAGTGGGTAGCCCAAAAGCTGAAGCAAGTAACTAGAGTGTGTTGCTGTGTGCTATGGATCTTATGTCGCTGTTTAAAATTGCCAACTGTTTACCAAGGAGCAGTAAAGCCAAAGAGTGTGCCCTTGTCCTGCATCAAATTGTTTACAGCATTTTTGCCTACTTTTAAATGAACTGTGGTAAAGAAAAGTGTGGAAGACTAGGGGTAGCAACAGGAAAATTGCCTGGACGTTGGAAATGCTTTTAAAATGAACTGTGGCAAAGAAAAGTGGAAGACTAGGGTAGCAACAGGAAGATTGTGCCCTGGACATTGGAGATGCTTTTAAAATGAACTGTGGTAAAGAAAGTGTGGAAGACTAGGGGAGCAACAGGAAAATTGTGCCCTGGACGTTGGAAATGCTTTTAAAATGAACTGTGGCAAAGAAAAAGTGTGGATGACTAGGGGTAGCAACAGGAAGATTGTGCCCTGGACATTCAAATGCTTTTAAAATGAACTGTGGTAAAGAAAAGTGTGGAAGACTAGGTAGCAACAGGAAAATTGTGCCCTGGACATTGGGAATGTTTTTTGAAAGAACTAAGAGACTTGCAGGTGTAATGGCTATGTTAAATGGCTGAAATGGGCCCGCCGTGGAGTCAGTTGGGAAAAAAATAAAATTGCATTCTGCAGTTAAATTTGCCTGCTCGACGATCGCCGTGAGGAGAAGAGCCCTCGCGAGGAAGAAGAGGCTCATTTGCATGGCGTCGTGATTGGTCAGGCTGCAATCAGTCCCGCCTCAGCCAGCTCTACAGTGACTGCCCCAGCATTCGAGAGGGAGTGTGAGAGGCGGTACTGGCTAGTGGAGGAGTCGTGGAGTGTTAAAATCACTGTAAACCTTGTAAAAATAGACTATCTTGTTTAAAATCGGGCTCAGCCCGCTACTCGATCATCGGAACTGCAAGTGTGGTGGTCGAGAAGACGATCGGCAGGACTGCCCGCTCGCTTCTGTTCTGAGGCCTCCAAGAACTGGCTGCAGGCCGTTTTTCCCATCGCAGCAAACTGCTACTGATAACAGTAAGTAACAACATAAAAACTGCTCAATCAGTGATTTTCTGCCCTATTCCATATAAATATGTGTGCAGCAGTGTAGTCGCTTGCAAGTAACGACTGTGTCAAGTCCTGCCAGCAAGTGCAAGTCTGTTAAGCCATTGACTGTGTGCATAGTAATGAATCCAGCCTCAGTTTAAAGTTTAAAGCCAGAGAGACTGTGAGTTGTAGCCAAAAGTGCAGCACTAGTTTTACAGGCAATCCTGTGCTTAAAAACCTGAAGCTTTAAGGGACTGTGAGTTGAAGAAATATTTCCAGCATGTAAAAGTCCGTGGAAAATCAAGTAAATGTGTTTAGAACAAGAACAGTGCAAGTTTGTGCAGTCTGAGCAAAAGTTATCAGTAGTTTGTGTAAATCGGTGTGCAGTGGCTTGACCCATTTCTGAATGTTGATGCACAGGAGTGCTGCTGCCGCCATTACAGGGTGGGGTAGTAAAGTAAACACAGCAGCAGAGGAGCCATTTTACAACTAAAGAGTGTGTTCAGTAAAGTGGGATTTTCAGTTACAGTAAAGTTTTGTTTGTTTTTCTACAGTTATGGCCTCAGGACCAGCTCTTACCGGATCATGCCTGGGTTGCAGCAGCAGCAGTGAATAGACTGAGGGACATTGAAAAGTGGTGCTATGGAGGAAAACTGCCTCCTCATGTGGCGGTTCTTGGATAGCCAGTGTATGTATGTCAAATATGTGAGAGCTGGAAGGGATGTCTTCATGATTCCTCACTGTGCTGGATGCCTAGAAAGATATGGCTTGTATAAAGCGCCTCAAATTCGGTTGGCTCCCACATGGACAAAGGTTCAGGAATCTGCAGTTGGCAGCACACAGCACCAGGCAGAGCCTGTGGAGGAAGGCCCCTCGAGGGAATGTGGACAAAGCTAGAGGGTGCAGTTAGAGACAGAACCAGAAGTTGAAGTTTCGGATGCTGGATCCCAGAAGAAAAGTTCGGATAAAGCATCAATAGACCCCTGGGGAGGGGGCCTAGCCCAAGTCTCTTAGGCGAACTTGAGATGTGGGAGGCCTTTGAGTGGGAGGTGTCGACCTCCATGCCTAGTGATGAGTGGATAGTCTCAGGAGTGAGAACCACTGCTCACTCCTGGGCTCAGATCCTCAGTGAAGAGGAAGATGAGGGGAACCTATGTGGCCTTGTGAAAAAGGAAGGGGTACACAGCCTCAAGATCTTTCCTTGGAGGAATGCATGGAAGAAAGTGGTGATGCCACTGCCCTGGCTTTGCAAGAGGAAGAAGTCAGGGATCTGTTTTAATTTCATTAAGGATGCGGCTGGCAGAACCAGGACTGGCCACCCCAAGCCAGGCCAGCAGTCTCAAATTGACCAAAGCTAGTAAAGAGGAGAGACTGGTTCGTAGAAAGGCAAATGAGATCTATGGTATGACCTTTCCTACCTTTCCTGGAAAGTCTGGGAGGAGATTGAGAACAGCAGGAAATCCTGGATCTGGGACCAAGCAATGAAAAGTGCACCTGGGGCCAACAAGCATGTAAAGAACACACTGTTTCACTGAAAAGTATACCCAGTGGAACAGAGGCAGGACACTGTTTATAGACAGAGTGTGAATAGTGGTTGGAGAGGGACGTGAAATCTCCCACTGTGTGAATTATGTGCGCCCAGACGGGTAATAATTCAAGCTCCTGACCCCCAGTACTATTGGCCCCAGTGCAAGGACCTCCCAGCAAATGTGCCTATGCCTACAAAATGGAAAGCCGAGCAGTGGTAGTCAATACTGCCACGCCAGACTGTGAAGTGCCTTTATTGATCCGCCAGTATGGACATCCAGGACTCAGGTGCTCCAAATTCATCAGTTCTACAGTGTACTGGCCTTTCTAGAATCCATCGACTGGCCCACCAGATGACTTCAGATCCAGAGAGGACACCAGCCCAGCTGTATCCTGTTTTCATCGCCTAGTAATCAGATGACGCCGGACCAGCTGTTTTCTTTTGTTCCTGTTCTACGGTTCCATCTCCAGAGATGACATCAACCCAGCAGTTCCCAGATGTGCCCTCCTGTGGTTCCCGGAAGATGTCCGCCCAGCTGTATCAGAAGAAATGCTGCCAGGGAGAGTTTTCATCAGAGGTGCAGGTTGGTGCAGAATTTTCCATTCTACAAGGGGCTGGTAAGTCCGAACTTTTCTATCTTTATGACATTGCATTACACACCCTACACTAGCAGACTTAAAATGTGTGAACTGTCCTCAAAGACTCTTCGGACTTTGGCCTGTTAGAACTGTGCTTCACCGAGCTCCGGACCAGGAGAGACTATCGGACTAGCCTCTGGCATTGTGGTCACTAGTTGGGACTTTTAGGGCACTCCATCCCCCAAATGTGTATTGTAAATAATGTCGTTGTTTTCTAATGTAAATACTGTTTTTCTACCTTTTCTAAAAAAAAAATCTTTTGGGATTCTTCAGTGTTTTGATGGTAGGGATTTAGGTAAACTGTGTATGCAGATTAGAGTGTGTATTGTCTTTCTTTTTCTTGCAGGTGTTCCTGGAGAAGACAGAAGAGAAGACAAGAAGAGGAGGAAGGGCTCATCAGAGTTCCTCACTAGTACTTTAGTGTGTAGTGATTTAAAGTACTGTGGTGTTGTTATTGTTGTTGTTACTGTAGTAACCTTTCCTTCCACAGGTGTGGTTGTGGGGGTAGGGAGGAGGCAGTAAAATGGTATAAAATGTGTATTTTAATGGTGTGTGGTTGCAGGTTGCCCAAGGTCGGGAGGTCCCGGGTTGTTTTGTTTTCTGGGGTAATAATTTAGAGGCAGATAGGTTTTCCTATAGGGCTAGGGGGATAGACAGACTGTGGCCTGACCTGCAGTAGGGGTTGCAGTGCTGAGCTATTAGGGCTATGCTCTGGACAGTTCTACCAGAGCCACTAGGTGTCCATAGTAAGTGGATAGAGTAGAGGCTGATATGTCAGCTAAAGACCTCTAGGCCTTTAGTGTTGCCTGCCTGTACTTGCACATGGTAGGAGGGCCTGATCACCCCCTCCGCAGGTAGCACATAGGGTGGGATGGCCTAAAGCCAGGTAAATAATGACTCGGACAGTCATTTTCCTGGTCAAGGGCGAGTGTAACCCCTTGTTACCTGGGGTTACTAGAATCTCAGTAAGACCTAGTGGTAGGCAGGGAAGGCAGCTTGTGAAACTCCAGTTAAATGGGTTTCACACTGTCTCACTCTGTTCTCAGTCTCAGCTGAGACTGAGGATGACATCACCATAGAACTATCACAGCTGCATGAGCCACAATGGAATCTGCAGCAAGGGAGTTGGAATAGAATGTTGGGAGGTTTGAACAGTATTCAGTTGGTGTTGGGAGCTTGCTGAGGAAGCAGCACAGCAGCTCAGTGTAGGCTCTTGGAGCCTCGGCCCTGACAGAGGCCTACTTTTAGGTAATAAGGTGTGTGTCTCCACCAAAAGAGAGCACAGAAGATAATGAAGTGGTGGAGATTGCTGTTTCAGGTCTCAGTGCCCCTCCCTCCGGGGATGGGGGCAGGAAAGGTTTTCCTGCAAATTCAGGGACAACCCCTGGTTCTGCTAGTAATGGAAGAGCTGCCTATTTGTTCCAGAGTTTTGGGAGAACAAGAAGTTTGTGAATAGCCTGTGGGGCACCTGCAACCGGAGGGTGAGTGTCTGCTCTTCCTGAAAGGGCCTTTGTTTTTCACCCTGAGACTTGTGTGACATGTGAGGACTGGAGTACTGAAATAGTGGGAGGCCTAGAGTAATAGGCTTAGCCAAGAAGAAAAAGTAGGTTCAAGTCCAGTGCTTATTGGGAGATCAAAATGATATGTAGAGGAGATGTGACATACGCCTACCCAGGAATCTACATTTACAAGTTTTCAGTAAAAGAATTGTTTAGTTTCCAGAGAAATGGCCGGTATGGTCTGTGGGAGCTGGAGGTGGAGGCCCCCATCTTTAGTGACCAGGTCCACCTCTACGGATTTGCTCTGTGGATTTCTACTTTGCCTCATGCACTTGGCCAGTGATGAGGGAAGTACCCAGACGTGGATTGGAAGGAAAATTCTCTAGGAGTCGAAGGCTCTAGTGTGGTTTGGGGAGCCACAACAGGATAACTGGTTAATTTCCCAAAATGGACCGTGGTGCAAGTGGCGGCGGGGGAGCCGGGCCGTGGGAACACCAAGTAGTGTACAAGTCAGGCTGTGTGCCCAAAGCTGCGTGCAAGTCCGGGCTGTGTGCCTGGTGGGTTCAGAGCCTGAGGGCTGGAAATAGTGATAAAGTGTTCTGTTTTCTCTAATCTGCATTACCAGAATGTAGCCCGTTGAAGTCCGTCTATGCTTTGTTTGTTCAGCTTGGATATGAATAAAAGCCACACTGTAGAATCCCATTCCTGGTTCTGGACATTACAGTTATTGCTTCTGTGTTCGGATTTACTTGGGTGCCCCTGTGCAGAGTAGCCAAACCTAGGCCCCTGTGCCGAGTAACCTCATCCTCCCCGAACCCAGTCCCCACCAGGTACTGCTGTCAGCTTCAACAGCATACCACCTGTCATTTTGCTAAAAAGGCAGGGGTGGGGTTACACCAGAATTCTAAAAGAACTAAGAATAGAACTAGTGACACCACTGACTACCTCTTTAACAAATCATGGGAGGATGGGGTGGTACCTGAGGACTGGAAGAGGGCAGATTTGATTCCACTTCACAAAGTGGGAGCAGGGCAGAAGCAGGCAACTACAGACCTGCTAGTTCAACCTCAGTGATAGGGGAAATGATGGATTCACTTCTGAAGGAAAGAATTGTCGAGTACCTAGAGGCAAGAGGGCACAGGACCCAAGGCAGCATGGATTCACAGCGGAAGGTCATGTCAGATGAATCTAATCGATTTCTTTGACTGGGTGTCCAAAGTAGTAGATCAGGGAGGGACTGTGGACATGGCCTACCTAGACTTTAGCAAGGCATTTGACACAGTCCCACGCAAAAGATTAATATACAAGTTAGCCAGCCTGGGAGTGGGTCCCAAGATGACAGCCTGGGTAAAGAATTGGCTGGAGAACAGGACACGGGTAATAGTAAATGGAGTCCACTTTGAAGAAAGCGGGTTACTAGTGGGGTACCGCAGGGGTCAGTACTAGGACCGATCCTCTTCAATGTCTTTATAAGCGGCATTGCAGGAGGATTGGAAGGAAAAGTATGCCTCTTTGCAGATTTATACAAAGATCTGCAACAGAGTTGCTATACAAGATAGGGTGGAAAGAATGAGAAGGATTTGGCAAGGTTGTAGGTGCGGTCAAATGTATGGCAACTTAGATTCAGTGCTAAGAAGTGCAAGGTAATGCACCTGGAAACAAAACCCAGGGAAGGTACACAATGGGGGTGAGATACTAACAACAACAAAATGGAAAGGGACCTGGGTAGTCATATCAGCTGACCTAAAGGTGGGCAAGCAATGTGAGAGGGCAGTAGGAGGGTTGGGGATACTGGGATGCATAGGGAGAGGCATCACCAGTAGAAAATAGGAAGTTGTTATCCCTCTGTACAGACAGCTGGTGAAACCCTATCTGGAGTACTGCCTGCAGTTCTGGAGACCCAATCTCTGCAAAGACATAAACAGGATGGAGGCAGTCCAGAAGAGGGCAACTAAAATGGTGCAGGGTCTGCAACAGAAGACATATGAAGAGAGACTTAATATGTATAGCCTCGAGGAAAAGAGGGAGAGGGGGACATGATAGAAACTTTCAGTACCTCAAGGAATCAGCAAAGTCCAGGAGGGTAGTATCTTTCAGAAAAAGAGATGTGCAAGAACAAGGAGGCACAATTTGAAGATGGGGGCGGCTCAGAGGTAATGTATGGAAGTATTTTTCACAGAGAGGTTGTGGATGCACGAATGGCCTTCCGGAGGAGGTTGTGGTATCAAAAACAGTGGTGGAATTCAAGCATGCATGGGACAGTCATAAGGCAATTCTAGGGGTGGGGTAGGAAGAAGTAGGCTGTTGGTTAGCTAGGATCTGCAGCTTATCCATTAGGTAGGGAAATGGGCAGACTGGGTGGGCCAAGCGGTCCTTACCTGCCATCAAATTCTATGTTTTCTATGTTTCTATCCAGATGTCGGACAGTTTAGAATCTTAAAATAAAAAGAATTTGATAGAAAAATTAGTATCTGATGAGTGGGCTTTTTCCAACAAATTGTTGATCAATATCCTTGCTCATGCACCCAGTGAGAACCTCATCCACTTAAGCACGTACATTTTATGAGTCAGCTCCTTACAGGATGACCCCACATGTGGAGAACATCTTCCAAAGGTCCAAAGCCTGGTACTCCAGCTGCTGAGGTACTAGGCTGAGAGATGCAGGGACTGAAGGTCCTGGTTCTGCATTGTTCCCACTAGTCTTGTCAGCAGGTCTAGATGGAGTGCAAGCTGCCAAGGGGCCTGCTACTAGGTCTGAGGAGATCCAGGTACCAGAATTGCCTGGGCCAGTGTGGTACAATCATGATCAAGTTCGCCTTGTTCCGTATGCCTTGAGCACCACTGTGAATCAAGGGGAAGGGAGGAAAGGCATATAGAAGGCTCAGGGTCCAGAGCCAGCAAAAGACATCTGCCAACAGTGTTCCAGTCTCAAGTGGGGTGGCACAGAAGTTTTCTCTTCTCCCAGGAGGCAAACAGGCCCACTAGAAGTGTGCACTACTGGGAAAACAGCTTTGTCATCAAATTCTGCTTCAAGACCCACTCATGCAATGCCTCATCCATGCGACTGGGACCATCTGCCAACTGAATGTCCTCCCTGCTAGATGCACTGCAAGGAGATCTGCCTGCAGGCTGTGTATCAGGGACCAAGTACAGAGTGTTCCCAGACACAGGGGAAGGAGTGTGTCTTGTTTGTTCAGGTAGAACATGGTGATCATGTTGTCAGTCTGGGCATACATGATCTGACAGAGAATCAGTTGAGCAAACTCTGTCAGTGCCAAGCACACTGCTTGGAGTACCAGCAGGTTGATGCACTGCCAGGTGTCACTAGGTGACCAGAACCAGCTGGCTCTGTGGTCGGACAGGTGAGCCCCATCCCACCAGAGAGAGATCAGGAATTCAAAAACAGTCTCTTTATGAAGGCTGCACCTGCAAGTACAGGCCCCGACCTATATCCGACTGCATCTGCTATTGAGGTGGGGGTACCCACCCAGGCATCTCCTGCTGACAACAGCTTAAAACTCAATGTCTTGACCATGGAAGTGGGGAAATTGACGAGATGCCTCCAAATGCTTATCACGCGAAGACAGAGATGGCACCAAGGTGTCCAGTTAGTAGTACCCCTGTCCTGGCTCCCAGTGTGACACCTTGGCCAGCTCAAACTCCAGAAAGTATGTTTTGCCATAATTGTGGGAAAGATGGGCACATGAACAAAGAACGCTGGTCCCCAAAAGACACAGACAAAGTTGTATATAGGCTACAGGGAGAGCTTCGAGAACAAATCGGTGGTTAAGAGATGCACAAATGATCCCAGTGAGGGTCCCAAAATGCTAACTCACGTCCCTTGTGGCAAGGTCAGTTGCCCAGGCCCCACTACCGCCTCCAGACTGGTCCAGAATAGTGGGTCCCTCTATGGAGACCACTGTAAAAGGTGAATGGAGTGTCTACAAGAGCTGTATTAGACAGTGGCTCCCAAGTGACAATTATGTTCCAGGACTGGTATCAAACATTTGTCAGATGTACCCTTATAACCACTGGAAGGACTGCATGTATGGGGTTAGAGTGAGAAGGCCTACCCCTACTCTGGGTATATCTGAATTTGGCTGTCTTTCCCCACCTCCGTGGCTGGAGAGGCAGAGCAAGTAGAACCTTGGCCTTAGTGTGTCCCCCTACTGGACTGTATGATGGGGTTCCACTACTAATTGGGAAAGGCGCATATGTTTGGATGGTTGGTGCAGTTGTGTTATGAGAAACAGGGCCACAGACTGGTAGAGTTTTAAGAATTCCGACATTGATCAAGAAGGCCTATGATGCCCAGAGATGCTGACTAAAGTGGAACCAGAGGAACTGGTTGGAATTGTCTGGGAAAAAGGATCCTGAGTCTCTGATCCTGGCACCAAATGCCGAGTGTACCTTACAGGAGAGGTCCGTATCAGAAAGGATGTCAGGAATAAAATCCTCATGCTGGATGCTCCGGCAGGCGGGAAATTGCCAGAGGGACTGCTGGTCAAGAAGTATTTTGCCTGCCAGAGCCCATGCTTATGCCAGACAGGTAATGGTCTAAGTTCATAATGTGTCTGATAGAGAGATTCGAAAATAGAGGTTGCACCCTGGCTAATGTGCATTGTGCGGATACTGCAGTGTTGCCTAGTAATAAGTGTTCGGGGAGAATGACAGAGTGAGCCTTGACTTTGTTTGATTTTAGTGACTTCCGTTGCCAGCCAAATGGAAGATGAGAATCAGTAGCTTGCCCAGAGAGACCAGGTGTTTTCTTTCAAAGAATGGGACATAGGATGTGTGCAAGGAGCTGAGCACCACATCCAGCTGCATAATGAAAGGCCATTTCATGAGAGGTCTCGACGCCTGGCACCTGCTGACATAGATGATGTGAGACGGCATCTGCAAGAGATGCTTGCTGTTGGTGTAATACAAGAATCAGAAGCCCATATTCTTCACCTATTGTGGTAGTGAGAAAAAGAATGGGACAGTAAGGATGTGCTTGGATTATCGCACCTTGAACCGCAGACTATCCCTGATCAGTATACAATGCCCGCATCCAGGATGCTTTAGACTGCCTGAATGGTAGCAAGTGGTCCTCCATGCTGGAGCTTCGCAATGGGTACTACCAGATCCCGATGGCCCTGGAAGACCGTGAGAAGACAGACTTTATCTGTCCGCTTAGCTCTATGAATTCATGAGGATGCCTCAAGGGATTTCAGGTGCCCAAGCCACTTTTCAACGACTGATGGAGAGTGCAGTGGGGACATGAACTTATTAGAGTGCCTGGTGTACCTGGATGATGTTATCGTGTTTGACAGCTCACTGGAGGAACATGAGAGCAGATTGTTCAAGGTGTTGGACCAACTGGAAGACTTTGGCCTAAAACTGTCCATCGATAATGTCAATTCTTCCAAACATCTGTAAAATATGTGGGACACATAGTCTCCATGGAAGGAATAGAGACCAACCCAAGTAAAGTTGAGGCCTTGACCACCTGGCCACAGCCCCACAATCTAAAACAACTGCAAAGATTCCTGGGATTCTGTGGCTACTATGCCGTTTCATCAAGGACTAGTCAAGAGTGATCCGTCCTTTACTTAATCTTACTCAAGGTTACCCTCCTACCCGCAAAAATACTACAAGAGGTTGGTTTCTTCTGAGCCCGAGAGTGTATTGTCCCAATGAAGTATTTGGAGCCAGATGGACACCTGAGTGTGAAGCAGCTTTTCATGAGATTATATATCAACTTACCCATGTTCCTGTCCTTGCCTATGCAGATCCAGCGAAGCCCTATGTCTTGCACACTGATGCTAGCCTGCAAGGCTTGGGGCTGTATTGTACCAAGAGCACGTAGAATGGCCTGAGACCAGTGGCCTTTGCCAGTAGAAGCCTGACCCCATCCGAAAAGAACTATCATGTACACAAGTTAGAGTTCCTAGCTTTGAAGTAGGCTATTGTTGACTAGTTCCATGAGTACATGTATGGGGCTAAGATACTAGTAAAACTGACAATAATCCTTTGACCTATGTGCAGACTTCAGCTAAGTTGAATGCCACTGGCCATAGGTGGCTTTCTGCATTATCTACATACGACTATGCTGTTGAATACAAAGCAGGCCTGAGCCACATAAATGCTGATGCTCTCTCCTGGAGGCCTGTTCCCTGGAATGACTAGGTCAGACTGTCAGAACCTGATATTCGAGCACTCTGCCAGAAGTTTGACAGGAGGAACAAATGTCCACGGACGCAGTGGACTGTATGGTGGATTGTCTGGGACCCTCTGAGAATTGCATACCTGCTGTTTATTGCCACTTTCTGCAATAGCCTTGGTGCACTGCCTCAGCTGGACAATGACAGTATTTAGCGGGCTCAATCCCGAGATCCCATGATCAAATCAGCTTTAGAAGCCCTCTATGCAGGGAAAGATGTGTCCAAATTATGCTCCACTGATTTGAGAACTGCATTGTTATACAAGAAAGGTCCTAAGTTGAAACTGATCAATAGACTGTTATACAGAGAAACAGTAGCCAGAGAGGGACAAATAGACAAACAACTACTAGTGCTGCCCACTGCCTGTCGAGACTCAGTACTGAGGTCCTTACACACCCACATGGGGCACCTTGGTATAGACAGAACACTTGACTTGGTGAGATCCAGATTCTATTGGCCTAAGATGGGAGCTGATGTTGAGCAACACATTCGAACTTGTAGTCGCTTCTTACAGATGAAAGCTTTGCCCAGAGGGCTGCACCCTTGTTAACATCACCACCAGTGCACCCATGGAGCTGGTCTGTATTGATTTTCTGAGTCTGGAGTCTGATCAAAGAAACATTAGTAATGTGTTGTGGTCAATGACCATTTTACGAGATATGACCAAGCTTTCCCACCAAGGAGCAGAAGGCATCCACTGTGGCAAAAGTACTGGTAGAAAACTTTTTGTTCACTATGGGGTTCCACAAAGAATCCACTCTGATCAAGGAGAGACTTTGAGAGTCATCTGATCAAAGAGATGCTTTCTCTATGGGGAGTGTGAAAGTCCAGAACCACTCCTTACCACTCCCACGGGACCCACAACCTGAGCGTTTCAACCATACTTTGCTAGATATGTTAGGCACCCTCCACCCAAAGGACAAGCCTAGATGGAGCCAACAAATTAGCACCCTGGTACATGCCTACAACTGCACCAAAAGTGATGTCACTGGGTCCTCCCCTACCACCTCATGTTTGGAAGAGAAGCTCCACTGTCGGTAGATGTATGTTTTGGAGTTTCTCCTGATGGGGTTCGAGCTGACAACTATTTACAGTATGTGCAAAAGTTAAAGGCCCAGCTAAATCATGCATACCAACTGGCTCAAACCATGGCTGCCAAAAGAAATCTGGCCAACGAAGAAAGGTATGATAAAAAGGTGAAAGCACAGGAACTCCAGGAGGGAGATCGGGTATTGCTAAGAAATCTGGGACTGTATGGCAAACATAAGATTGCTGACAGATGGCACCATCTCCCTCGCATTGTATTGGGCAAACTAGATGATCTGCCTGTGTACAAAGTAAGGCCTGAGAATAATTCAAAAGATGTTAAAACAATGCATAGAAATCATTTACTGCCCATTGGACAAATCTTGATGGAGTCTGAGCCCCCAGAAAGTGCTCCCTCTGGACCAGTGACCCGAGCTACTGCTAAGCAAAAGCAAAGAAAGTCTGCATCTACAGATACTGAGTTGAAGTGTTCCCCACAACAAGTCCCACTTGAAAATGACTGTCAATCCATGTCAGAGGAAAGTGAGTGCAACTTTAGGTACTACCTCTCTTACGAACTAAGTCAGTTGTTTCGGGCAATCCCTAGTCAATCCTGGAGATGAAGCTGGGCCTTCGAACTGTCTAAACCCCAGCTTTGTCCCTGGATCCAATGCTCCCAGAAAGTGAAGTGCAAAGCATCAAGTCAGATGACATGGAATCATTGTTTATGGTTGAACTGTTTAAGCTTTCAGAGGAGGAAAATGATGAACTGGTACAGACTGGTGATATACCAGAACAAGAAGAGTATTTCGAGTGCCCTGATGGTCCACTGCCAGTGTCGAAGCTCTCCATGTGAGCCAAATGTTGTGGACTCAGAGATTGTAACTCCTGGAGCTGAAAGTGCCCCAAGTTCTAGCCTCTCTACCCCAAAGGAGACTCCCCTGACAAGTGAAGACAATGCTGAAAATGAGGCTCAGAGTGCAGAGACTGTAACAGTTCCCCTAGAAAGACTGGTCGAGCTGTAAAGCCTGTGGTGCACTTCAGTTATGATTCCCTGGGAGGCCTGTGGACTTGCCTCTCAATGTTGTCCATAAAGGAGTGTATGTGTCCCCGAGCTCATTGCCCAAACTGAACATCAGTGCTAACTCCAAGTTACTTGTGTTGCCCTCTAAGTATGGTGCCCCTGCTCCATCCAGCCCCAAGGTAGCAGATAGGAAGGGCCCCTCTCTTCAGGTTTCATGTGCAGGAGGTAATAACCTGAGTTATGGTACAGTGTGTGTATAATACCGTGAAAAGTGAGGTACTGAAAAGTTTCAGAAATGTGTTTCTGGTAAGGTAATATATTGACTGATAATTACATGTATAAGCCTAATGTGATACTGTAAATACATATGGTTGTATTGAAACTTATGGGGTACTTACTTGACATGGAGCCAAGTTTTTCAGGCTGGGAAGGATGTAACCCCCTGCAAATGGGAGTTCCCAAAAGTCTTCCAGGAGCTTGCCTGAATGCTCCAAGTCTAGGCGGTGTTTGGCATTTAAGCTGTTTAAATGTGGTTCCAAGTAGATACTATTGGAGCCTCAAGTACTGTCTCTTTAAGAGCTGTCTGCTTGCAGACTTAATTAGTTGTATGGGGGGGACTGTATTTAATACATAGATACATAGACAGTGTCGGCAGATAAGGGCCTATGGCCCACTAGTCTGCCCATTTGAACTTGTAAGTTCAGTTTATGTTTTCCTAGAAGTCTGTTGCCCCTTACCCCTGACCTCAGAATTCCTTTATGTCTATCCATGCATTCTTAAATCCTGTGATTGTTTCAGCCCCACCACTTCCTCTGGCAGGGTGTTCCACTTGTCCACCACCTGCTCTGTGAAGAAATTCTTCCTCATGTTTCCTCTGAATCGTCCTCCTCCTCCAACTTCATCCCATGCCTCTAGTCCTGGTACATCTTTTCACTTAAAATAGTGTATTCCTGCACCCTGTTCCTCCCTGTGAGATACTTGTATGTCTCTATCATATCCCCTCTCTCCTCCTCTCCTCCAGGGAGTACATGTTCAGTTCCTTCAACCTGTCTTCATAGGACTTGTGATGCAATCCATGTACCATCTTTGTTGCCCTCCTCTGAACCTTCTCTACCCGTCCTATGTCCTTACGTGGGTATGGTTTCCAGAACTGCACACTGTACTCCAGGTGGGGCCTCACTAGTGTCTTGTATAGCAGAATTATGACCTCCTTTTCCTGCTGGTGATGCCCTGCCTATACATCCCAGCATCATATTTGCTTTACCTGCTGCCTTGTCACACTGTTTCCCTACCTTGAGGTCATCAGAGATGATAACCCCAAGATCCCTTTCCTGTTTGGTGCATGCTATATCCTCACCCCCCAACTGATATATTGTGCCAGGGTTTTTGTGCCCCATATGCATTATCTTGCACTTCTTTGCATTGAATTTCAACTGCCAAACCCTGACCATTCTTCAAGTTTCTGCAGGTCCCTCTCATTCTGTCTACACCCTCTGGTGTGTCTACTCTGTTACAGAGCTTTGTGTCATCAGCGAACAGTGAAATTCTGCCTTCTAGGTCCTGTGCAATGTCACTGATGAAGATGTTGAATAGGACCGGTCCCAGCACTGATCCCTGTGGTACCCCACTGGTCACTCTTCCCTCTGTGGGTGACAGCCATTTACCACCACCCTCTGTGTCCTGCCACCCAGCCAGTTACCTACCCACCACACTACTGTCCTGCCCACACCCATATTCCAGTTTGTGTAATGCCCGAATCCCACCCGAGCTTGTCAAATCGCTTCCATCTTATGGTCGCTGAAGGCAAAGGAGCCTATCTGAAATCTGTAACTGTTTGCCTATAATCATTTAAAGCATTAGCAAAATTGTAGTTTGTCTAACCTGCCTTTATTGCAGCTGGGACTCTGTGTGTGTTACTTCTCCATTTTGGACCTAAACTGCTATGCTGGAGCCAGTTGGGTTAGAGAGCCCTAAAATGGAGCCTGTGGGACGAATCAGAACTTGGACTCTTAATTTGAGCCAGCCACAAGGGAATTGTATGGGCAGTGACTCTGGGAAATGTAGTTTGACCTTGGCACCTTTTTCTACCAACAGAGGGAGTCTTATTGTGAGTGACAGCTGAACCAGCCAACAGAATAGTGGGAGTTAAAGGAAATGCCCTGCTCTGTGACTGGAAAGATCAGATCAGTTGTGGCAGTGAAGAGAGAAGGAGATGTTTGCCTGTGCAGTGTATAGTTTCGCGCAGGAAGTGCGTTTGAGGCCCTGAGTTTGATCTGCAGCCTTTGTGAGTGCCAGTTTGGACTGAATCCGAGTTGTGAGGAGAAAGAAGCACTAGAAGTGTGAAAACCAGGCTCACCCTGTAGAAGACTGGAGAAATCGCTGAATCGGCTTCGGTCTGTCAGGAACTGAAGCTACTGTGTGTGCTCCCGGTATTTTGCAGTAATTGCGATCGGGATCTAGGAGCAGCCTGCCTGGTATTGTACTTTCCTTTACATATGAATGTGCTGTGAGGCTTGTGGGGAATTGCTATTTCCAATCCCCTGTACTGTGTGTTGAAGCTGGAAGCAAACCCCAGCTTGTCTCGAACTAAACTCGTTTAATATAAACTGCAGTGGGGTCCAGTTGCAAGGACCTTGTCTCCATGCCCTGCTGATTCTGACAATCCAGAAGAACATCCACCCTCTGGTTCTCAGCTTGGGTATTGTGAGTACAAATCAGAGTATTCCCCTGCAGCCTGTTTTCAATCACAAGTGTGTCATCTAATTCTTGTTGTTTCTTTGCTTCATGGACTGAGCCATCAGGCTCGGATAACAATTGGGTGTTGTGCATATATTTTCTTTTACAGGGCCCTATCCATCTGCACCTGCCGGCCAACCCTGGGCAACGGACCCGGCTAGCCTGTGACTTTTCAGACCCTGTGTGTGTGCACAGTACTGTGATTTAATGCCACTAATTAACCTGATTTCCCCTTCCTTGTTACTGTTCCCCAAATAAATCAGATTTGTTATTGTTGTTAAACTTTAAACTGTCTGAAGTGTCAGTACCTTCATGCCAAGCACTGCATTGGTTTGCATATGCTGCTTAACCTTATTTTTCAGGGGTCCTCGAGACGAACCTGCGAATCAGTCTCGAGGGTAAGTGGTACCTTATGAATGAACAGTGTGTACATGTGGGGTATTGTACTGTAACTCCTGTGCATCGTGTGGGCCATTAGAGGATTAGAAGGGGTCTCAGTGTCCCAGAGGGCTGTGACCAAACTAGACCAACCATTGCAAACCCTGACCTCTGGGTGAGGCACCCACGCCTTAGAACCCTAGGCCCTCAACCTGTCAGTAGTCAAACAGGCAGGGTAGTAGCCCATGGGATAGCGCCACCTGGGGTTACACATGCCATAGAACTGGTTCCTCCTCCTCAGGAGAGAAACAAAGGGTTCTATTCCGGATACCTCCTAGTTCCGAAATTGACAGGGGATCTGTGTCCTGTGTTGGATCTCAGGGATCTCAACATGTGCATTGAATACAAAATGTTTTCAAATCAATCAACTTTAATTATAAAATAGCACCTTTCAAAAACCAAGGCACTTGTACAAAGTTCATTCAAAATCAATCAATTAATAAAACCATAATAAACATATTAAAACCCATGGCTGCAGCACTAAAAATTGGCATATACCATACTAAAAAGAAAGGTCTATAATGCTGTTTTAAAACTTTGGACAGTCGGGCAATCTGAACCTGATGAGGTAGATAATTCCACAGGGTTGGGGCCCCAAACTAAAGACCTGGCCCCAGATGTCTTCAACCAACCTTGGAATTCTAGCAATCCTCGTCAGTGGATTGGAGAGAGGGAGGATAGTAGGATGAAGGAGATCTTGCAGGTAACCAGGTCCCTGATCATGTAGGGCCTTATAGGTCAGCAAACTGACCTTGAAGGTGATCTGCCACTGTACTGGCAGCCAATGCAGTCCGCGAGGCACAGGCGTTTATGACTGGTGCTTCTGCACGAGCTGCAGGCGGCGGATATCAGCCCCGATAACCCAAGGTAAAGGGAGTTGCGGTAGTCAAGGCGAGGTAACGAAGGCTGGATCAACGTTGCAAGATTTTGGAAGGAACCAGGTGTTTACCAGGAGATATTCCTCAGATGGTAAGATTTTGACAACTGCTGACACCTGTGATTTAAGTGCCAGACAATCGTCAAATATAACTCCCTGGTTCTGCACCGGTCTGAGGTAGTTAGCTGTACACCCCAAGCCATAAACCTGAGGGTGATCCAGCCAACAAACCTGCCTCCCAACGACCTGGGTCCACAACCAACACCTCAGTTTTTTCTGGGTTTAACCGCAGCCAACTTCCATTCATCCAATCCTGGATTCGTGAGACAGCTGTTAAAGACTGAAATGGCAGCATCCTGGCCAGGCACAAAGGACATGTATAGCTGAGTGTCATCTGCATAGTAGTGAAAACTCAAGCCATGCCACTAATAATCGCTACCAATGGCATCATATACACATAAACAACATGGGCGCAAAATGGAGCCCTGCGGCCTCCACAGGATAGGGGAGTGATGCCGAAGAAAAACTCCCAGACACCACCCTCTGAGTCCTACCCTCTAGGAAAGATCATATGGTATCACTGCAAGCTCTGATCCTCTGCTGCAGAAAGGGACTAGCTTTCACACCATTCCATAGTAGCCTTGTAAGCAAGCTGGATAGATTAGGAGTGGGTCCAAAGGTGGTAAACTGGCTATGAAGTTGGTTAGGGAGAAGCAACAGAGGGTGCAGGTAAACGGAGTACAGTTGTAGAAAGTGAGGGTGACCAGCGGGATGCCTCAGGAATCAGTGCTGGATCAGTCCTCTTTAATGTCTATGTAAGTAACATTGCAGAGGATCTGGAGAGAAGGTTTGTCTGTTTGCTGGTGACACCAACATTTGCAATAGGTTGGATACTCCGGGGAGTAGAAAGGATGAGAAAGACCTGAGAAAACTAATTGAGTGGTCAAGGGTTTGGTAGCTGGGTTTCAACTTGAAAAGTGCAAACTAATGCACTTAGGCACAGGACGCTGGGGTGGAGTGGTACTGACAAATGCCAAGCAGGAAAGAGACCTGGGGTAATCATATCTGATGACCAAAATGGTACCAGGCAATGCAACAAGGCAGTCAGGAGGGCTAGTGGGATGCATAGGAGGTTTATTACCAGCAGAAAGAGGAGGTGGTGGTGCCTCTGTATAGACTGCTGGTAAGATTCTGCCTAGAGTACTGTGCCCAGTTCTGGAGATCACGCTCCAGAAGGACAGAGTGGGAAGAGTCCAGAGGAGGGCAACTAAAATGTGCAGGATCTGCATCAGAAGCCCTGTGAGAAGAGACTAAAGAACCTCAATATTACACCCTGGAAGAAAGGAGGAGAGGGAGGATATGATAGAGACCTTTAAATACCTTACAGGAGTAAATAGTATGGGAAAGTATTTTTAGACAAAAGATGATCAAGAACAAAGGGCATGCTATGAAGCTGGAGGGGAGATTCAGGAGGGAGAGATGAGAAGTACTTTTCACAAAAGATTGATGGATTTTGGGAACAGCCTTCAGTGGAGGTGGTGAGGTAAAAACAAGGCTGGGGTTCAAGAATGCATGAGATAGGCACAAAGGAATCATAGAAGAAAGAAAGTGGGAGGAGAGAGCTGTAGATCAAGTAGGGTCTGTGATGATAATTTAGTAGAGAAAATGAGCAGACTGAGGCTAAGTGGTCTTATCTGCTGTCAGAGTCCATGATACTAAGACCCAAGCCATGCTGGTACTGTTACTCTTTAATGTCTTTATGAGTGATATTGCAGAGGACCTGGAAGGAAGGTCTGCCTCTATTGCTCTATATGGATGACACCAAAATCTGCAATAGGGTGGACACTCGGGACCGGGGGCAGGGGTTGAGCAGAGACGTGAGAAACCCAAGGAGTGGCAAGAGTACGGAAGCTGGGTTCAATGCAAAAGTGCAACGTAATGCTGGGAGAAGTGGTACTATGACCACCAAGCAGGAAAGAAACCTGAAGGTAATCATATTGGATGAGATAAAGGTGGCCAGGCAGTGTGACAAGGCAGTCGAGAGGGCTAGTGGGAAACTGGAGTGCACAGGGAGGGTGTCACCAGCAGAGAGAGAGAAATGGAGGTAGTACTGTATTGCCTCTGTATAGATTGCTAGTAAGATACCACCTAGAGTACTGTGTACAGTTCTGGAGACAACATCTCTGGAATGGCATAGAGTAGAGGCGGTCCAGAGAAGGGCAACTAAAATGGTGCAGAGTCTGCATCAGAAGTCCTATGAGGAGAGACTTAAGGACCTAAATATATACACCTTGGATGAGAGGAGGGAGAGGGGATATGAAAAGACTTTTTATACCTCATGGGGTAAATAAGGTACAGGAGGGAAGTATTTTTCAGAAAAAAGGTGCTCAAGGACAAGGGGCACAATAAGAAGCTGAGAGGAGATTCGGAATAGATGTGAGGAAGTACTTCTTTACAGAAAGAGTGGTAGATTCCTGGAATAGTCTTCCAGCAGAAGTGGTGGGGCAAAAACCATGTTGGGGTTCAAGAATGCATGGGACAGGCATAAGGAAACTTAGATCACTGACCTCAAGAATCTGAGATCACTGACCTCAAGATCGATCCGGTCACCTGGTCAGAACACTGCACAGTAGAATTTTTTTTGCCCCCTACTGTTAGGCCCTCCTGTTGAGATGGTCCGCCACCGCCCTTTGGGGTTTATCCCAAGAGGGACTGATGGCAGTAGTGGATTTTCTGGTCGTGTGCTGCCTCTGAGACGGGGTTAGATGAGGCAGTGGCAGCGCATAATAATGCTGTCACCAAGGCATTGAACTCATAGCACCGGGTCTGTATATGACCCATGTCTTTTACTTGAGAACCCTTGGTTCTGTGGGGCTGTCAATGAGATGAAGACAAAGGATCTGAGGTTGGAGCTGCTGCTGGAGGAAAGCCGTGAACTGTGGAAGGCAGACTAGCTTTCAGAGCTCACTGTGGTGAGTATCAATGGGCAATCAACCATAAGAAGGCAGAGTTCCTGTCCAGGAGATTGCTGCATGAAAGAACAGATCAACTCTGCTCTTTTGGACTGTATACAGGTTATTATATCTGACCTGTCTCTTTGAAAAGAGCATTTTCAATCTGATTGTGAAAATGTTGTCTGCTTCTTTCTGACAGGGAAACCATCGGACTGGATAACTCCAATGGAGTATGATCTGATCCGCAGTGTTGAGCCTGTGGGTGACAGCAGCACTGTAACTGCCTGGGCTGAGTTTTGGCTAGTGGGATGGTGGAGGTCCGCAGGTGATTTCGGCTACACTACATTTTATGTAATTGGACCCAGGCCTGATCGTCTCCTAGTGGGAGGTGTGTGTCCGTTGGTCCAGTGTTCACCGAGATTGTCTGGTGTTTGCTTTGGCAGGGTCTTCCAGATGCCTTGAAAAGAGGACTAGTGAGGCCCCTGCTGAAAAACATCTTCGACCCTGACATCTTGGCAAATTATCAACAGTCTCCAACCTCCCATTTTTGGGAAGGTTGTGGAGAAAGTAGTGGCTTTGCAGCTCAAGGCACACCTAGTGGCTTTGACATCTATGAGCTACTCCAGTTGGGATCTGGGGAAAAGGCACAGCATGGAAACAGCATTAGTTGGTATTAAATGATCTCCTCAGGGCAAGGGATGGAGGAATGGTCAATTCTTGTTCTCCCAATCTCTCTTCAGCCTTTGACATCGTAGAACATGTGGTGCTACTTGATCACCTAAGAGAACTCTGTGGACTCACTGGCCATGTCATCAACTGGTTTGAGTCCTTTCTTTTGAGTAGGATGCAGCAAGTTGTGTTGGGAAGTTTCTCATCGCACCCAAGGCTCCTATTCTGTGGAGTACCTCAAGGGTCGATCTTATCGCCATGTTGTTTATGGTGTATATGCTACCCCTATATGGTATCATTAGGTGCTGTGGTCTGGGTTTTCACTGCTATGCAGATGATACCCAGTTGTATATGTCCTTTGAACACAAACATCCAGCGCTGTGGACGTGCTAAATAACTGCTTATCTGAGATCCAGGACTGGATGTCCTCTAACTGGCTGAGACTGAACCTGGAAAAGACAAAGGTATTGGTGATTGAGCCTGGTCATCGGAGGGAGTGCCGCCACCAGAGCAGGAACAGATCTATTGCTGGGTCCAGCTCACTGGTGGCAGCGAAGAAAGTGTGAATATGGGTGTCATCTTTGATGACAGTTTGACACTTGAGGCCCAGGTGTCTGCCATCATCCGGAGTGTTTTTACCACATAAGGAATGTCGCTCAAACTAAGCACCTAGTCCCTCCTGAGAACCTGCCCTCATTGATACATGCTTTGTCACTTCCAGGCTCGATTACTGTAATGCTCTATACTTCAGGGCCAGCAGGGCAACCTCTACCAGCTGCAGCTGGTGCAAAACACTGCAGCTAGGTTATTGACGGGCCTTTCAGGTCCGATCATATATCCTCGGTTTTGCACAAACTGCACTAGCTGTTGGTTAGGTGGAGGATTGTCTTCAGGTGGGCTTGCTCACCTATAAGGCCCTATATGGATTGGGTCCAGGCTACCTGTCTGACTCTCCTGTCGCTTGTCCACCCAGTGGACTCCTCACCATCATCTGCTATGGGGCACCTAGTGGTCCCGAGGGCACTACAGTGATTGTGCCTTGAAGTGGTGGGCCCTACATTATGGAACTCCCTCCTATGGGCATTGATGGAGATCTCTTTTGTTGATAGTTTCAAACAAGGTCTGAAGACATATCTTTTAAGTTGGCATATGAGGGTTGTGGATACAAATATGATAAATATGATAGCAATTGGATTTAGTTATTATTTAATTTTACAACTTCATATTGATGGTATTTATGAGAGATTTTAAATTGAACTGACTCTTATTATAATTGTGATTCAACTTTTCTCCTGTACTGTAAAGTGCCCAGAGCCCCTGGGAGTGGGTGCTTAAGAAATAAAGTATGACTTGACTTAAGGAAGTGGGGTGAATAGGCTGAAATCAAGCAGGGTCTGCAGGAAACTATAGGCAGGAAAGATGGGCAGACTAGGTGGGCCAAGCAGTCCTTATCTTCTGGCAAATTCTGTTTCTGTTCTCTGGACATGAAGGACTCATACCTTCATGTGAAGATCAGGAAGACCCATGATGATACCTTCATTTTATGCTGGAGGGACAACACTGTCAGTTCAAAGTATTGCCTTTATATTTTCTTCTGCTCCACACATCTTTACCAAATGCTTGGCAGTAGTTGCAGCAGCCTTAGCAGGGAAGGCCTGTATATTTTTCCTCTCTGGATGACAGTCTCCTGAAGGCCAGCTCAAGGAAGCTCTCTTACATACCCTGTCTCTGGAAACATCAGTTGTTTGATAACTAGGGATCAAGTGAATATGCCAAAGTCTGTGTTGACTTTGTGCGAAGACTGCAATATAATAATCAATCAAGTCTTCATTTATCCAGGTGAACACCATTGAGCAGGCTTATTTACAAGATGGACCTGCGTTACACAAGGTCAAGAATAACACTTTTATGTACAGATAATAAATAGACATAATTATACAGAAATAGAAAAAAATACACAGAGCAATAACAAGTATTTCAGGTGTAGGGTTAACAAGGTTAGGGAGAATGGTATGCAAGGGAATTAAAACATTCTGAAATAGCCAGCCCAAACATTTTCAAACAACACAACATATCATTGGTCAGGACATATACAAACTTAAGGGCAGATATGGAGGAGGGTACAGGACTGCAGCTGTTCTAGGAGGGGTGCTACGGTAGAAGGGCTGGGGACATATATGTTAGGAGTCTGAGGGTAAGAAAGGTAGTGGATTAGCAGAAAAAGGGGTAAAGGTGGAGACAATCAAGGGGGCCGGGTTAGATGGAGATGTAGTGGGCAGGTAAGCAGTAGGCACCCTAGCACGCTAAAGCGTGCTAGAAACAGCATATAGCTCCTTAACAGCCTTGGCATACAAGGTCTTGAAGGTGGTAAGACTAACAGGAGATTCAGTTTTATAGATTTCCGTAGTTTGTTCCAGAGTGAGGCAACACAAAGCCTATGACCACTCTCCCAAAGCATGTAGTGGCCCTAGATACCTTCAGTAGAAGCAGAGAATAGCTTCTCAGTGCGTAGTTGCCTACCACGTATAATAGCAAACAGTTGGAAATATATTGGGGTAATTTGTTGGTAATAGCTCTGTAAGTCCAGAAAGCCACATTTCTATTCCTTCTGTACTGAAGGGAGGTCCACCTCACAGCTGCATATAAGGATCAGTGGTGTGGTGATAGGCAGGCCAGTTGTGAATCTCAAAGTTCTGTGGTATAAGGTGTCCAGTTTAGTAAGACAGGAGGCATTACACTGACTATAAATGAAATCAGCATAATCAGTTAGGGATAGAAACATGGATCTGCATCTTTAGTCAGAAGGCAGTTTATTCTAAAGAAGAGACCAATACCCTGCCTCAACTTTTTCAGCAGATCCTCGACATGCTCCACGAAGAAGAGTCTGTGGTCTAGCCAGACCCTAGGTATTTGAATTCCGTAACAAATTCCATCCTCTCTCTCCCTAGTAAAGTGTTTATGGGAGGTAAGGAGCCAGAGATAGCAGGGTTCACCAATGAGTAACGGAGAGAACAGCATAACTTTTGTTTTTAGCATTGAGTAAGAGTTTTTTATTCAGGAGCTGATTCTGCAACAAGTTGAATTCTGTTTGTAAATCTCCAAGGGGCTTCTGGAGTTGGGCGGCTTGTGGTGATTTGCATATGCAGCCTATGGTGCTTTGCATTGTGTGGGCATGTGTGATTTTGTATTTTTAGGTACAACACCGTATCATCAGCAAACATGTGAATATTGGCCTCCTTGATGCCAACATCAATACTGTTTATATAAATGGAAAACAATACAGAGGGCATTTTTGGACACAGGGAAGGGATATGCTTTCCTGCCACAGGACAGGGCAGACAATTGGATTGCCCTAGCGACTTGTTATACAGGAGCCACCATGTCTGTTCAAGAACAGTGTTACACCTCCTGAGTCTCATGGCTGCAGCTATAATGACTGTGCCACTGGCACATCTTCATATGAGGATCCCTCAGTGGACACTTGGGATCCAGTGGGTTCAGTTAACAGACAAACTAGAACAAATGATTCTTGTCACATCTTCTCTTTGCAGAGCGTTTTTATGATGGAAGGATTGTGAATACCTATTGAAGGGCATTCCATTCCTTGTACCAACTCCTGTACAGATCCTCACCATGGTTGCCTCAAGCTCCAGCTGTGGTGCTCATCTCAGCCCTACCAGACACAGGGTCATGGACCAAGGTGGAGGCCAAGCGCATGTAAATGTCTTGGAAATTAGGCTGTCTGTACAGCCTTCAGGCCTTCCAGAATCATTCTGCCTCGTCCTCTGCTAATCCAGACGGACAATGTCAGTGTGATGCATTATATCAACAAACAAGGGGCACTCACTCCTATCCCTTATGCACAGAAGCAACTGAAGTATGGCAATGGACTCTGTCTCATGGTCTTCATCTATTGGTCATGTATCTCCCAGGTCAACAAAATGTCTTAGCAACTAGGTTAATCAGATCCCAGTCAATGGTTCATGAATGGAACTGCTGACCTCCATGGTAAACTACCTTTTGCAAGATGGGGTCCCTTTGTGTCCCCACACAATGCAAAATGGCTGTGTTTTGCTCACTCACTCCAGGTGCTGGAGTTTTGGTGAGATGCATTGTCCCTCTCTTGGAAAAGGAAATTCCTATACACACTTCCCCTGTTTCTCTAATACGGTGTTCTGCTCAGATTGTTGTTGTAGAGTGCCACCTCATCCACACTGCTCCATTATGGCCTTGCCAAATCTGTTTTCCTCTCCTTCAACAGTTGGTAGTGGGCCTCTTCTCCATCTACCGCTATGTCAAGGTCTGGTGTCACAGGACAAGGAGTCCCTGGCCCTTCTGGACCTGAAGTCCCTCCATCTGCATGCATGGCTCCTGAAGATATAGTCATTGCATGTTTTGAGTATCTGCTAAAGTGGCTAATTTCCTGCTTGCAGCTAGGAAGCCTTGTACCATACATATTTATTCCCTGAAATGGAAACATTTCACTTTGTGGTTGCTTCAGAATATGGACCCTTTTACATGTTCTGTGAATGCTGTGTTGGAAGAAAAAATTACTCACCTTAGTAATGTTGTTTCTTCTAATGGAGTCTTGCTATATTATGACATTGCAGCATGACCCCAGGTTAGAACTGCTCCGGAGGTGAAATAGTTAACTTTCCATGCAGGCATGGAACTTAGAGCGCAGCTCGGTTGAAAACTCTGTCTGTTGTGCTTCAAATGCAAACTGTCAGATCTTTACGAGCTAAAACTCACTAAGGTTCTGTGTGGAAGCTGTAAACCTCACACTAGCCAACTGGCTACTAACATAAATGCTCATTTTTGGCCTAAAACAAAGACTCAAGTCAGGAGACCCAAAATGCAAAAACACAACACCAATTCACCCAAAAGGTAGGTGAAAACAACAAGGTGGGCATCAAAAGTACCAACTCTGTACTGCCCACCCACATCCCCAAAACAGAGGTTCTGAGAGGGGCAGGCAGGAGGGAGGTCATATAGAGACTCCATTAGAAGAAACAACATTACTAAGGTGAGTAATTTTTTCTTCAACAACATGAAGTCTTGCTATATTATGACAATTGCAGACTACACAGTAGTACCCCATGGAGGAGGGACAGAACCTCACTTAGGAAATAGGCTCTGAAGACACGGTGTGTTAAACCCGAGCATCACTCCTAGCCTGGATGTCCAGGAGTAATGCTTGTAAAAGTGTGAACTGTTTTCCAGGTAGCTGCTTGACATATTTCTAGAATAGGAATGTCTCTGGCAGCAGCCAGAGAAGCAGCTGTACCTCTGGTAGAGTGAGCCCTCAGGCCTGAGGGGGAACTTTACCCAACTTCTCATAGCAGAATTGGATACAAGAGACAATCCACCTGGCAATGGATCCTTTAGTGGCTGGCTTCCCTTTACCAACTTCGCCATAGGTGAGGAACAGTTGAAGGGAGTCAAACCTATGACCCTTGGTACGCTCTATGTAGTAACTAAGGGCTCTCTTCACATCTAGGCTGTGCAGCATCCTCCCCAGAGGAGGAGTGGTCAGTGAAGTACACTGGAAGTGAAATAGATTGATTAGGTGGAAATCTGAAACCACCTTAGGCAGGAACTTTCTGTTAGTCCGAAGGACCACCTTATCTCTGTGAAAAGAGAAACTCCTGCTCCACTGACAACGCTTGTAATTCACTTATGCGTCTGGCAGAGGTGATGGCTACCAAAACACAGTTTTCAAGTCAAGTACTTGAGCTCAGCTGAAGACAAGGGCTCAAAGGGGGTTGCATAAGCTGAGCAATGCAAACATTAAGATCCCAGGCAGGGCAGGATCCCTGAATGGAGGTTGGTGTGAAACAACCCCTTAAAAACTTGGAAAATAAGGATGAGCTGAACGGAAGAGGATTTACCTGCTGAAATAAAAGCAGACACAGCTGCCAAGTGCACCTTCAGGGTAGCTGGTCTCAGCCCCAAAGAATTCAGGTGGACCATATAATCCAGGACTGTGGGTAGATCAGCAGAGACTGGGAAATATGCTTTCCGAGCACCATATGGAAAACCTTTTCCATTTGGAATTGTAAGTAGTCCTGGTGGAAGGTTTCCTATACCTTCAATATATCCATTACACCTTTGGGAAAGGTATAAATCAGCAACCTAACTCTTCAAGAACCAAGCCTTGAGATTGAGAGATTTGAGATTTGTGTACCAGACCCTTCCCTGGGCACAGGTTAACAGATCGTGATTCCTGGGAAGGGACAGGGAGGATGGACTGCTAAGGACAGCAGGAGTGGATACCAGGCTGTCTGGCCCAATCCGAGCTATCAGAATGACTTTGCATTATTGGGATCTGATTTTGACTAGCACGTTGAACAGAAGAGGAAAGGAGGGAAGGCATAGAGAAACTTCCCTCCCAACTGAGGGCTAAGGCATCCAGTGAGAGTGAGCCCAACACTGGGGGCCTGCAGCAAAAAAGAGGAAGTTGGTGATTGTCTGGGGCTGCAAAAAGATCTATTCATGGGTGCCCCATCTGGCAAATACTACTCCCAAGACTAGGGGATCCAGTGACCATCTGTAGGCCCTGGGAAATCCTGCTGAGAGCATCTGCCAGGACATTGTCCTTGCCTGGGAGGTGAACTGCCATAAGGGAGGTGTTCAAGGAGTAAGCCAGAGACCACAACTTTCGCCTGGTGCACAAGGCCGTAGACCGAGTGCCCCCTTGCTTGTTGATGTACCACATTGTAGTGGTGTTGTCTGTTCTGACCTGAACACTCTTGTTCTGAACAGATTTGAAAAAAGCTTGAAGTGCTAGAAAACTGCTCTGAGCTCCAACAGGTTGATGTGGAGCAGAGATTCCTGGGAGACCACAGACCCTGGGTGGTGAGGTCGCCCATGTGAGCTCCCCATCCCAAGAGGGATGCATCTGTAGTAAGGATTAGAGAATGAGACTGAGTGACAAAAGGAACCCCTTGTCTCAGGTTGCTCTGATCCTGCCACCACTGTAGGGCTTGGATCAGGTTCGAGTTACTGGGATCAGCTTGGTAAGAGGATCCTTTTTTGAGACCAAAAAGCTCTCAAATGGAACTGGATGTCCCTCATCTGAACTCTTGCTCCTTGCACAACTGCTGTGGAAGCAGCCATGTGTTCTAGGAGCTGCAGAAAATGCCTTGCTGGCTGGGAGACCTGCAGGGTAAATGAGGAGGCCAGGGAGACTAGGGTCTTTGCCCTGTCCAGGGGAGGAAGGCCCTGGCTTCCTGTGTGTTCAGTTCTGCGCCTATGAAGGTAAGAAGCTGGACCGGCTCTAGAACTGACTTTGAGAGATTCAGAAGGAAACCTAGAGAGGTAAGCAGTTGCTGGCTATCTGAAGGTGTAAATTGACCTGGTCTGGGGACTGGCCTACTAAGAGCCAATCGTCCAGGTAAGGAAAGATGGCAACTTTGCCTTCTTAGGTAGGCAACTGCTACAGCCAGGCATTTGGTGAATATCCTTGGGGCAGAAGTGAGGGCCAAGGGCATTGCTCTGAACTGGTAGTGGCCTGAGGGCAGCTTGAACCTGAGGTACTTTCGATGGGAGCTTCTGATGGGAATATGGAAGTAGGCATCCTTGAGGTCCAGGGAAGCTAGCCAGTCCCTGGCCTTAGAGGGGTAGGATAATTCCCAGAGTCACCATTTTGAACTTTGGCTTTAAAAGGTGCTTGTTTAAATATCTGAGATCCAAGATGGGCCGTTCTCTCTGTCTTTTGGGGTAAGGAAGTACCTGAGTACAAACCTTGCCCTGGTATAGGGAGGAACCCTTTCCACAGCTCTGAGAGCCAGGAGGGTAGAGACTTCTGCCTCTAGGGCGAGTGCCTCTGATGGAGTTGCAGGTAGAAAAGATATGGTTCTCAGCTTTGGAAATTTTTTGAAGCTGAGAACCAGTCCCTGGCTTACTACTTCCAGGACCCATTTGTCTGATGTTAAAGACTTCAGTCCTGGACAAAATAAGCCAGCCTGCCCCCTACAGGTAGAGGAGAATCGGCCCTGGCAATCCCATCAGGGTGACTGCTTGGCAGGGGCTTTGGGCTGAGGGGTGGAAGCAGACCTGCTTGTACCCCATCTGCCTCTCCTCTAAAGAACCCCTCTGAGCAAGGCGAAGGAGGAAGCTTGGGCTTGGTAAAAGGCCTATGAAAAGGCCTGCCCTGACTCTAGGAAGCTGCTTTTGAGGAGTGGCCTGCCTTTCCTTGGCCTGTGCACTCCTATAGGTGGTCCTATATTCATCCATTTTCTTCATGTAATTCTCTGTTTGCTCCCCAAATAGAGATTTCCCACAACAGGAAAATCCATGGCCTTAGACTGGGTGTCCTGAGACAGGGTAGTACATCTGAGCCAAGCCATCCTGCAAGTGCCACAGATGTAGCCATGACTCTTGATGAAACATCATTAGAGTCCACTGCAGCATGAAATTGCATCTTGGATGCCCTCATATCATCCATAGCCACCTGTTCCAGCTCCCTGGCAAGCTGGTCAGGGACTTGTTTCGCTAGGGCCAGCACAGTATCCCATCTGGATTTCTGGTACCTAGCAGCATAAGCCATATAATTTGCTTGTCTGAGTCCCAAAGGTGCTGCCATGTACTGTTTCTTTGCCATTGCATCAATCTTCCTGGAGTCCTTCTCAGGGGTGTGAAGCTAGGGGAATATTAGCCTTGTCACAGGCTGCAGCCTGCACTACCCCCACACGGCTGCATTGTTGAGTGAGGAAATCAGTGTCGGAGCCTAATAAGGTATACCTCTTGTCCACCCTTTATCCACAGGCGGTATAGTGTGAGGAGTTTTAAAACTTTACTGTCTGTTTCTCAAAGATTTATGCAAAGGAATAGACAGTCTCCTAGACTCTGGAATATCCATCATTTCTACATAGTCTGGCTCCTCTTGGTCATCAACAGCTTCCTCAACAGGGAGCTGGAGAGTTTCAGCAACTTTTATAAAACATGAAATGAGAAGGGACTCAGAAAGCCTTGAGGAGAAACCCCTAGGGGTCTATCTGAAGAGATGTCCGGATCAATGGGCACATCCAGATCTTCAAAACCATATTCACTCTCCTCATATTCTCTTCCCTCCCCGGTTCATAAAAATCCTCAAAATCATAATCTTGAACCGGTGGAACCGGCCGAACTGAACGCTTACCTGAAGGTGTCGGTTCGGTCGAACCGAAGAGAGAGACTGGACAATTTGAATTGCTTTAGCTATTTCCTCAGCAGTTGTGGAGAGAACTTTGGCTCTACACTTGCTGACTTTCTAGTCCTTTTGCTGGAACCGCTCTTCAGAAGCGGCTCTTCGCTTGCCTGAGGAAGTATCGCCTGGTCAGAGGGCATTCCTCCGTCTGCTGGCACCCAACCGGCTGGCCATCTGGGCTACGACTTTTGGCCTTTCCTGAGCCTACCAACTTTTTTATCTATGGTGGCAGCAGGAAAGTTGTGACAAATCTGGCAGTCTGAACTGAGGTGGTCAAACCCCAGACAAAAGACACATGTGGTGTGTGGGAACGCCTTAGCAAAAGCTTCCCACAAACACTACAGTGTTGAAACCCAGTGGGTCCGGTTTTTCTTTGGGTTTCTCAGACATAATGCCAGCCTAACCAACTTGCCCGCTTATGGCAATCCACCAAGCAAGACACCTTTATCAGTTCCCAACCGTGTCACGGGTCTGGAAAACCCGAATGAAATCCGCTTTTTAGAACCGATAAGAACCGGGAACCGACTCTAAAAAGGACTAGAAGATTTTAAATACAACCTGATCGGTTCAAACCGAACTGATAAAGAATTACAAGTTCCACACAGAAAAATAAATGTAAAATCTATCTATTACTTACATTACCACAGACAGAGCTTGAACCGAACGGTTATGTTTAATTTCGCTAAAACCAAAAAATAATACTTTTAAACCGACAAAATGAACCGAGCAGAAGAAGAAATCTCCGGAGCGACTGTTCAGTGAGGCGGAGTAAAGAATCTGACAGTTTGCGTTTGAAGCACAACAGACAGAGTTTTCAACCGAGCTCAGCTTCTAAGTTCCATGCCTGCATGGAAAGTTAACTATTTCACCTCCGGAGCAGTTCTAACCTGTGGTCATACTGCAATTGTCATAATATAGCAAGACTTCATGTTGTTTGAATACTTGCTTTCTTTGTCTAACTCTGACCTGCTGTATTCCTTGCTTAAGGTGCATTTGGCTGCAATATCAGCCTTCCGTGTCCCTCTTGATGGTCATACAGTTGCCCAACTAGAGGTGTCCCATATGTTTCTGAGCAGTAGTCTTCATATGGAACTTCCTATCCATAATCCAGTCCCACATTAGGACCTGCATTTTGTGCTTGAGAAACTGACTTTGGTTTCTTTTGAGCCTGCTGCGAGTTGTGGCTTACATTTCCTGTCATGGAAAACATTGTTTTAGTTGAGATGACTTCCGCTCAGAGGATTTCTGAGCTTCAGGCTCTAATGTGAGCCTCTTTATTTGATTTTTCACAAAGACAGAGGCCCAGATATTCAAACTGCGCCATTTTGTGGCACAAGCCCCTGCACCGCCAAAATAGTTGCGCTGGGGTGGCCAGGGCGATATTCAACGGAGTTGCGCTTATGGTGCAACTGCTTTGAATATCGCCCTGGCCACCAGCAGTGTGCATGGCACAGTGAACCATGCCACGCAAGTGGTCAGAATGGAGCATTGAGATGTGGTGGCGCAAGTTCCATTGCGCCATTCACAGCACCTCAGATATTCAAGGGTGACATGCAAATGGAGCCATAATTTATGCAAGAGTGCTGCAGGAGGCCATTTGCATCTGATTATAGCCCCATTTGCATGCCTAAGCATGCAGGTGCACCAATCCCTAATGACTTGCGCTTGGCGCCCGCCAGGCAGCAGCCATTGGGGACCGGGCCCCTGCAGCCCGACTGGGATGTCCCATAAGGGACAATGAAGGGCTCCAATCCCTGGTGGTCCAGTGGACCGCGAGTAGCCTGATCGTGGGCATAACTGTATGTCTCCCCCACCCCGAGTAGCCCGATCGCAGGCAGAAATGTACCCCCACCCACCCGGTAGCTCGATCGCGGGCAGAAGTGTACCCACCTCGAGTAGCCCAATCGCGGCATTAGACTCTCCCAAGTCCAATATCCTGGTGATCCAGTGGACCGCAGTGGCCTGATCATGGGCGGCATTCCTCACCTCAAGTCCGAAAGCCCTGGTGATCTAGTGGCCCCTCACCCCACCGCCCATGTTTCACTACCCGCCTCCCTCCCCCTCAGCCAGTGGGGCGGCAGCACCCGCCCGCCTGCCGCTCGCCGACTGACAGCTTCGGTGAGGCTACGCCCATTGGTCCAGAGCGATGAGCCAATGGGCATCCAGCCCATACAGCATATGTCAGTCCAGATATGTGAATAAGAATTCATTCACATATCTGGATTGACTTGTATGTATGGGTTGCGCCACCCATTGGCTCATGCCTGAACCAATGGGCATGCAGTCCTACCGAGCTGTTAGTCATGGCGACGGGCGGCAGGCGTGGTGGGTGCTGCCGGGCTGACGGGGGGAGGGGAGCGTGGGTGGTGGGCCCGTGGGCGGTGGGGTGGGGGCCACTAGGTCACCAAGGCTTGGACTTGGGGGTGAGGAATGCCTCCCGGATTGCTACTCGGTCCACCGACCACCAGGGATATTGGACTTGGGTCTGATGCCCGCGATCGGGCTACTCGGGGTGGGGAGTACACTTCTGTCCACGATCGGGGCATGGGGGTGCCACCAGGTGCAGGGGGAACAGGTCGAGGGCCACCCACAGGTGGCAGCTGCTGTGTTGTGCCCTGCAATGCGCAGCTCACCCATGGGTGGCTCTTAACTTGTTCCTTTTTTTCGGCTCAACTTTGTGCAGGCACAGGTAGGGTTGCGCTTGTATAACTCTTGCATGGCCCGGCTGAATATCGGGCTGTGCAGTTTATGCATGGTTCCTCCCTTCGTTGCGCATGCCTTCATTATCAATGCGCTGTTACTCAGCATGATTTCGGCTTAACTGCCTCCTGCTGAATATCGCAGAATGGCGCATTGACTTGCGCAGGCGAACCCTATTGCGCATGGCTCAACTCTTTTGAATATCTGGGCCAGAGTCTCTGTGTATGAATCCTAAGTTTCTGCCAAAGGTAGTATCTCAACACTGAATCAAATGATGCACCTTCCTGTATATTATCCTGAGCATGCCAACCAGAGTGAGGCACTTCTCCACACTTTGGATATACATAGAATACTGCAATACTATATTACTTGCACCAAGGACTTCAGAAAGTCCTCTCAGCTTTTGTTTCATTCATCACTGAGAAAGAGGGTGTCGTGTCTAGACAATTCCTATCCAAATGGCTGGCTCTTTGTATTACATCTTGTTATAGGAAGTACAGTAAGGAACTTCTTGGTGCTGTTCTTGGTCACTCCACAAGGGGTATGGCTTCTTCTGTTGCCTGTTTCAAAGACTGTCCATGTTGCTAACATATGTGCTGCAGCCACATGGAGCAATGTTCACACTTTCACTGAACATTACAGTCTGGACATTGTCTCTCAGACGTGTTGGTTTTCGCTTGCTGTACTGCAAAGCTTTCTGTCTTGATCCTATATCAGAATGTGCCATCCTTCCAGTGCACTTTGTACTGCTTGGGAATCATTACAAAGGTGTGGCCTAATGGAGGCGATATCCTCACAGAAGAAGATAGAACAGTTACGTAAGCACTTTTTGGCTTGGAATGGCATTTCCCTTCAGCCCTACCTGCCCGCCTGTACTCATCAATGTCCCCATGGCTGACTCTCCCCAGTGTTCCTTCCTGGTTTACACCCAGGTGGGACCACCTCACTTACCCTATAAAGAAACACAGAGGGAGGAAAACAGGAGTTACGCCAAGCAAGATGGAGGGAAGCAGGAAAGGCAGTGAAGGGAGAAAAGGACGCTACTGAGGCAAGGATAGCCAATGGGGTAGCTAAGGGTAAAGACTTTCTTCAGTTACATAACTGAGATGAGGAAACAAAGGGAGGGATAGTGAGGATAAGGAGGACAGCAGAGGCAGACTGCAGAAGGGGACCAAGAGGAAGCAGACATCCTAAACAGGTACTTGCTTAGTCTTCACAATGGAGTAAAGGCGGGATGGGCCACCAAGGAGCAGCAGGAATAGGGGGTAAATTCAAGTTCTTTTCAGAGGAAAGAGTAATGAAGGGACTTGCATCTCTGAAAGGAGACAAGGCTTGGGACCAGATTCTCTTCCTCATCATTGGTAAGCACCGGAGGATTTTGACAGTCTTTCAGGCTACTGTTTAAATGCTGTAAAACAGCAGTTCTTCAGTTCAGTATGACCACCCAACTGAAGTAGTGCAAACTCTTAAATTCAGATGTAATCAGACAAATATTAAATATCTGGGGTGCACATATCCACTGATATTTTTGCCTCTTTGATTTACAATTATGTCCTTCTCATGCAATCCATAGTAGATGACATGGAAAGATGGCGTTGCTCTCCCATTATCAGTTATCAGCCAGGTGGAGTCCCTCATATAATCATTGTCCCATGGCTACTCTACATAAAACTTTGGTAATCATGATACCTACTTCCCAGATTACTAAATGGGACAGATACATATCACAGTATCTATGGCAAAGAGATAAACCTTGCATATCCTACAGAAAATTGCTACTTTCACTGCTCAAGGAGGGCTTTCCCTACTGCATTTAGAGACATTTGTTTTTTATTAGTAGTATTTTTCCTCCACCCTGGGACACTGGCAGGTGGTTCGGCCCCTCCCTTGAGGGAACTCATCTCTCTGACAGGTGTCCTTGCACCAGTCCCAGCTGGCAAATCCCATGGGTTGCCCCCCATGACAGGGCCAGCAGCGAGGGCGTTGACTTCCCCCCACTACTGAAGTCAACATCTAGATTGCCGGGGCTAATGGGCAGCTTTGCCATCATGGAGCCTGCCAGCTCCATTTTCCTCCTGTTTTTTGCCCCAGACCCATGCATGTGCGATGGGCAGGGCAACTGTCTGCCTCCACGCAGGCAGTCTGACACCCTGTGTGTGAGTCCACCCTCATTCTAAGCATCAGTCCTGTGCTGACCCCAGTCTCTGCTGGGTGTCAGTCTACAGTGCGCTGCTTTGTTCCCTCCCTGAGGAAGGAGAGCTGTCATTGGCGCCAATCTTTCCTTGCCCCAGCTGAACCCCCAAATGACCCAAGTCCATTCCCCGAACCCAGGTCATCGGCGATGCATCCAGCACCTCAACCCTCAGAGCCACTGGGCCAGCCTTAGACACATCTTTTAAGTCATCACAATTTTGCCATATCTGTAATTTGGCTGGACCTCAGCCTCAGGCACACTAGGTACTTTTAGAGAAAACTTTTGCCCAGGCCTCACCAGGTATTAGTTATTCACCCGCTCCTGAAGGGACCAGTGATAACAGACTATGCATTAACACACCAGATACTGGAGATATGGAGAAGACCCCATAAAGACAGCACACCAGCCAGGCATATGATTGTCCTATGGCTTTTGGTGTGCAAGTCATATATTGCCCATCCCAATTTGACCATAAATACCGAATATGGACAAGGATGGGGCTGAATCATGTCTGTCAGTTTTCTGTGTCAGAGGATATCAAATCCTAGTGGGTGCTGGAAGTGGTGGGCTTGAATCTGTCTCTTGAGTTTAAAACTCTCCTGCCATACCAATCCTGTTCACCATGGGAGTCTAGGAACACGCTGGATACACTGCAGAGCAGTATTGCTATAGAACTGTCCCAGATGCTTTGGCTTTAGGGCTGTGTGTCTTGGTGATTGTCGGTATCAAAATGGATGGGGAACTGGTGCCCCATTATGGACCTGCATGATCTGAACAAGTTCATTCACAAGTGAAAGTTCCATATGGTCACTCTGAAGCAAATAATACCATCTCAGGAGTAGAGAGTATGGTTCTGCTCCATGGAGCTCCAAGGCGATTCTTTCACATCCTGCTCATCCATCCCACCAGCTGTAGCTCTGGTTCCTCATTGGAGGGACTTGTACTAGTTCAAGTTCATGCCATTCAGCCTGTCCTTGACACCCGACAACTTCATCTAGTGCCTTTTGCCGTGGCGGCCTACTGTACCTCTAGCACAAGGACACCTGGGTTTATCCATACCTGGATGATGGTTCATTGCTGGCATCTCCAGGGAAGCAGTTCGGTGGTCCAGGGATATTGCCTTATAGACCTTCCAAGATATCAGCCTCCTGGTCAACCTGTCCTAATCAGAACTGGTACTCAAGTGGGTGGTGATGTTCATTAGAGCAGAGTTGGACTCAGCTCGCTTACCTGGGAATAGGGTGAAGGATCTTACCTCCCTTTCCCAATAATTTCAGGTTGAGCAACTGCGAGCAGCCTTGGAATTTCTCCAGCTGTTAAGGTATATGGCGACTTCAACCAGCATGATCTTCTGGGCTCACTGGCATTTGCACCCACTCCAGTAGAAACTAGGGTGTCAGTAGTCTCAGCACCATAGTCTCCTAGACCAGCTGGTTTGCATGACAAATGATGCAGGACACCATCCAGTTGTGACTATATCTCAGGAACCTCGCAGAAAGAATTCCATTTGTCCACTCAGAAGCTACCCTCTTGACCATGGATGCATTCAGCAGTTCACCCCATGGTGGCACACCTCATTGGTCCCCACTTCACAAGGACCTTCCAATGCTGTGATCACTTGGGCTGCGCTCACCCCAGAATTAGAATCCCCTCCTCATCTTCAACCTTCTGAAGTTCTTTATTAAGCCACAATAGTCCGATTGGGTTACCCCTTCTGTCTGGGAGCCTTAATTGAAGGAGCTGCAATTTAGAATGCTTTGCATGCTGTAGTAGGTGCTCCAGCCTTACACAGTTTAAGTCACTGGCTGCTACCCACCTTTTTGGTAAGCCTCTGCAGAGCTCTTTCCAGATGAGTAACATATGCAGAAAAACTTTCCCCATGCCACTGTTTTGTACCTTGAAATTTCCATATCAAGCTCTCCCTGACTCAATGCTCCCAAAATTGCCTTCAAGCACAGATAGGTACTTCTAGGCAGATGCATCAGGATTTATGGACCTCAAAATTTAATGCCTCTACGGCAGGACCCCTCAGACTTTCTATGATTCTTTCTCGTTTCTCAGCCTCCACACACTGCCATTCGGTAGCAGGGGGCAACACAATCTATTGAGGTGTCCCATCATCCTCCCCTGGGGGTGGGAAGGTGCCAGAGAAGATCCTCAACCTTCGGTAAGAGTCGTGACTAATGGCAGGTGCAGAAATAGGAGCCTGCATTGGTTCAGCCACCATAACGGGTTCTGGAGTGGAGAGGGTGTTGGGAGGAACACCCCAGGTGGCAAGAATAGTTTCTTCAAGTCCTCCACAGTTTTCTTCCTCCAGCAACAATTTAGCAAATTTCTCCTCAAAAGTTTCAGATAGTGGGGGCTCATCCCCTTGGGTCTCTACTGTCCTTAATTATCACTCTCCAGGCGGTGAGGCTCCTCTGGGGTAATAGTCTGTGGTACTTTGGAGCTATCTATGGGGTCCTTATACTCTACTAGGGCCATGAAAGTGTGGGTGAGCAGATCAGCATGTCGACCCACCACCACAGGGTTTTGTAAACCTTCCACCTTGCAAAGTACTCCTGTACAGTGTCCGTATTGATACCCAGGGGATGTCCAGGATAAGCATAGCATTTTGGGGGTCGATCTCCTCCCAGTACACCACTCCACCAACCGGGTACCCATTTATTTTTTAACAGTGGTTCATAAATGTGGCCACTAGAGAACACAAAATCCCAGCAGTGAGCCTCCAAGATGTAACCCCCAGGTGCGCTATCCCAGGTACTACCCCTGCCTGCTTGATTACTGACAGGTTGAGGGGCCTAGGTTCTATGGCGGGTGCCTCCACCCAGAGGTCAGGGTTTGTAATGGTTGTCTAGTGTAGTCACAGCCCTATGGGACACTGAGACCCCTTATAATCCCTCTAATGGCCCCACGATGCACAGGAGTTACAGTACCAATACCCCACATGTACACACTGTTCATTCATAAGGTACCACTTACCTCGAGACCGATTCACAGGTTCTTCTCTGAGGACCCCTGAAAAATAAGGTTAAGCAGCATACACAAACCAATACAGTGCTTGGCATGAAGATACTGACACTTCAGACAGTTTAAAGTTTAACAACAACAACAAATCTGATTTATTTAGGGAACAGTAACACGGGAGGGGAAATCAGGTTAATTAGTAGCATTAAATCACAGTACTGTGCACACATACAGGGTCTGAAAAGTCACACTCTGGGTACCCAGGTTGTGGGGGAGGGCTAGCCAGGTCCGTTGCCGGGGTTGCCGGCAGGTGCAGATGGCTCAGTCCATGAAGCAAAGAAACAACAAGAATTAGATGACACACTTGTAATTGAAAACAGGCTGCAAGGGAATTCCCTGATTTGTACTCCCAATACCCAAGCTGAGAACCAGATGGTGGATGTTCTTCTGGATTGTCAGAAACAACAGGGCATGGAGACAAGGTCCTTGTGACTGGACCCCACTGCAGTTTATAGCAAATGGATTTAGTTCGAGACAAGCTGGGTTTGCTTCCAGCTTCAACACACAGCACACAGCACAGGGATTGGAAATAGCGATTCCCCACATGCACTACGCACATTCATATGTAAAGGAAAGTACTATACCAGGCAGGCTGCTCCTTGATCCCGATCACAATTACTGCAAAATACCCGGGAGCACACACAGTAGCTTCAGTTCCTGACAGACCGAGCACGATTCAGAAATTCTCCAGTCTTCTACAGGGTGAGCCTGGTTTCCACACTTTTAGTGCTTCTTCTCCTCACAACTCGGATTCAGTCCAAACTGGCACTCACAAAGGCTGCAGACTGAAACTCAGGGCCTCACACGCTTCCCTGCTGAAACTATACACTGCAGAAGCAGACGGCTCCTGCTCTCTTCACTGCCACAACTGATCTGATCTGATCTTTCCAGTCACACAGCAGGGCATTTCCTTTAGCTCCACACTATTCTGTTGGCTGATTCAGCTGTCACTCACAATAAGACTCCCTCTGTTGGTAGAAAAGGCCAAGGTCAAAACTACATTTCCCAGAGTCACTGCCCATACAATCCCTTGTGGCTGGCTCAAATTAAGAGTCCAAGTTCTGATTCGTCCACAGGCTCCATTTTAGGGCTCCTTTAACCCAACTGGCCCAGCACAGCAGTTTAGGTCCAAAATGGAGAGATAACACACATAGAGTCCCAGCTGCAATAAAGGCAGGTTAGACAAACTACAATTTGCTAATGCTTTAAATGATTATGGGCAAACAGTTACAGCTTTCAGATGGGCTCCTTTGCACCTTCAGCGACCGCAAAATGGAGCGAATTGACAGCAGCTCAAGCGGATTCGAGCATTAAATACACAGTCCCCCATACAACTAATTAAGTCTGCAAGCAGACAGCTCTTAAAGAGACAGTACGTGGAGGCTCAAATAGCACTCACTTGGAACCACATTTAAACAGCTTAAATGCCAAACATCACTTCAGACTTGGAGCATTCAGGCAAGCTCCTGGAAGACTTTTGGGAACCATTTGCAGGGGTTACATATATTTGGAATAATGACCGAACTTCTTCCTTCAGAAGGTACACATGGCCCAGAGGATAAAAGGAAGGAGGTGGAAGATGATCTGGAGGATGTGTAACAGTTCCATAGCATGCCTCCTTGCAGTTATCTCTGGAACCACTTATCTGCAGTGATCTCCCTTCTGTCTGGAGCGATCTCCAGAACCACTTGTCTGCAGTGGTCTAACTCCTTCTGCCACTAACTGGTTTAAGGTCTACCTTACTGGTAGAACACAATCAGTTAAAATCGCAGATGCCACCTTGCCACCCTCCTGATCTGCACTAGCATCCCTCAGGGCTCTGTGCTTGGTCACCTTCTGTTCTCCATCTTCCTGAATGACCTGCCATCTGTCTGCTACCCCTCCTGCCATACACATGTACACTGATGGTACTGTCCTGTATGCATCTGGCTCATGCCCAACTGAGGTTACATCCAGCTTGCAGCACGACTTCAACAGTGGATGTCCTGTATCTGGACTTCAGTAAGGCATTAGACTGGTGCCACATGGAAGGCTGGGAAGTAAGTTAGTAGGCACAGGGGCAGGGGCAGGTGCAAAGCTGGTGAGATGGGTAGGGAGCTGGCTTCAGGAAGTCAACAGAGGTGGTAGTGGGTGGGAGCTCTCACACCGAGGGTAGTGACGAGGTGTTCCACAGGGCTTGGTGTTGGAACCAGTGTTGTTTGGAATATTCATTGCAGACATATCATGGGACATCAAGAGCAAGATCAGTCTGTTTGCTGATGATACCAAGGTAGGAGCAGTGGTGGATGACCTAGGGAGTGGCAGGGTTGCAGGATAATCTGGCAAAGCTTGAAACCTGGTCAGACACCTGGCAACTGGGGTTTAATGCCAAAAGTGCAAGGTACTGCATTCTGGGATAAAGAACCCAAGGAGGAGTTACCAGCTGGGGAGTGCAGCTAGCCCAGACAGAGGAGAAGGATCTGGGGTGCTCATTACAGGGTCAATGAACAACTCAGCACAATGTAGGAAGACAGCTGCAAGGCCAACAAAATGCTAGGTTGTATTGCAAGGGTATACCCTCGAGGAGGGAAGAGGTGATTCTGCCACTGTATAGGTCATTAGTTAGAGCCGCACCTGGAGTACTGCGTGCAGTACTGGTGCCCGTATCTGAAGAGGGACATTAAGTTACTGGAGGGGTGCAGTGGAGGCGACAAACATGATCAAGTGGCTGGGGGACTTATCATATGAGAGGAGGCTGAGGGAGTTGAACATGTACTCACTGGAGGAGAGGAGGGACGGGGAACATGCTTGAAACCTTTAAGTACATGAAAGGAATAAACAAGACAGGTACAGAGGGGCTGTTCAAAGTAAGGGAGGGAGGGACACCGGGCCATGATATGAGACTGGAGGGAGGAAGGTTCAGGAGGGAGATGAGGAGACACTTATTTACAGAGAGGGTGGTGGCTGGGTGGAATGCGTTACCTGCAGAAGTGATATCCAATAGAACAGTGGACTGCTTCAAAGGGGATGGGACAGGACAAGAGGGAGGGTCAATGAAGGGAAGGGTGGAAGGAGGGGCAGCTGCAGAATAAGGGTGCTAGCTGCACATTCAAGCAGACTTGATAGACCTCTAGGCCTTTATCTGCTGGCAAATTCTGTATGTTCGTAAGGTCCAGCTCTGGTTTGCAAACCATCAATTATTCCTCAATGCCAAGAAAACAGTTTCCATGACCTTTGGCACAAGGCAGACTCTCTAATCTTCCTCCTGCCCACTTACAGCACTCTTGATGGGACTTTACTTGAGGACACCTCATCCTTCAGATACCTGGGGTTTGTTAGACCAACACCTCAACTTCTCTGGACACATTGACGCCATCCAGAAAAAAGTGCACTCAAGCTCAGTGACTTGTTCAGGAACAGCAGTTACATCCTCCTGTGGTTAGGCGTGAGCTTGTCCAGAAGATGATCCTCCCCATTTCTGACTACTGTGACAGTCTAGAGTGCTTCTCCTAGGTCCTCCTGACCAGATTGGATGCTCTCTTCATTTCCTTCTGCTTCTTTGCCCTTGATGCTCCCTCTCACACCCACCACTGTGATCTCTATCGAGGCCCTTTCTTTCCCTCTCTTACAAACAGATGCCTATCACACTGCGCTAAATTTACAGCTAAACACTGGCTGGGTGAACTCCCTTCCTACCTCTCCCTCTCATTTATAATACCCCTCCTCCTTCCCACTCCCTCAGATCTACTGCACACTAACTGTCCCCGCTGCTCCACCCTCTCCAGCCAGTCTGGGTACTCTCACTGTTTCCCTAAAATATGGAACTCTCTACCTCCCCAAATCAGACACTCTCCTCCTCTATTCCATCAACACTGCTCTGCCCTTTCCAACTATCTTGCACCTAACTGCTCCTGTTATGACCCATGTTAATTTCATTCATCTTGCTCCTTACAGTTCATCCCCATTTGGTATTTATCCAATGCCTCTATCGACTCTACTGACCCTTGCCCTCCTTGGTGCTAGTTCTCATACCTTTCTCCTTCCCCTACTCTCCCCTTTTTCCCTAGCCTTTCACACCCCTTGCAGGGTTCTCAGCATCCTGAAGGGGTCCTATAGAGCCTAGACTTTCCACCTTTTCTTCCCCATCCATCTATCCTTAGCCTTTCAGGTCCCTTGCAGGATCCCAGCAGGGTGGGTTCCTGGATCAGGCCTCATTCTCTCCCTCTCACTATCCTCTATAATTACAATGCTTAACCGCGGAGGGTTTACAATCGCCTGAACTTCCCTACCCCTTGCAGGGTTCATCACATCCTGAAAGGTTCTCTTTTAGGTCAGGCCTTATTTCCTCTCCTAGGTGTCAATCACACTTACCCCTCTCTAATCCCTACTCCAGTCCCTGTCCCTTGCAGGGTTCCCCACATCCTGAAGGGGTCTCTTCAGGACATGACTGCACTATCTGTCATGTCATCTCTCTCTCTCCTTGCCCCTTATTTCACGATAGCACTTATTACCATTGCACTTAGTTGTTCTTACAAATTACATATGTATGCAACACTGTTTTTAACAACTACCTTAATTAATGGGATGCTATGTTGATCTTTGTAACTTGAATGTAAAATGTCTCATCCCTATTGTACCTCTTCCCCCAGTCACACTGGGAGACAAGCAACTTGTTGCTCAGTGTGCCTTCCTGGTGAAACATTTCAATAAATAAGCTCTCCCACCACTGTTTCAGATGAAGGGAGATCCTGCCCCACCTACTCCTGGAGGTAACAGGTGAAGTGAGGGAGAGACGGAGGAGAGTCTGGCAGGACTGGAGGTGGCAGAGGCCACTGGAAACAATTCCTTTGGGTGATTTTGTGTGGACACCAGGGCAGTGGGCCACCTCCTTCACCATGACCCTGCTGACAGTGTGCATGGATACCTCAAGCAGGTGGACAAAGGAGCCCTGACCACGACCTGTAGCAGGAGTGGTACAGGGACTTACAGACCTTAGAGTAATTTTTGAAGTTTGAAGGCCATGTATGGCCTCTTCAGTATCATAACCAAAAGTTCTGTCTCTTTAAAAGAAGCATTCAGAACTGCCTGTTGCACATCACTGGCAAAGTCAACAACTCAGGAATATCTCCTCATGCAAATGCCAGAAGCAGCAGCCCTGGCAGAAGCATCACATACATTACAATCATAAACTGAGAGCAGCAAATGTTTGCCAACCTCAGCACAGCAGACAATGTTTTAAGCAGATCATTCTTGGCAGAGCCATCAGGCAAAACCTGTGCAGCAGTACAGCAGCTTTAGAAACATAGAAGGTGACAGCAGATAAGGACTGTGTGGCCCACCTAGTCTACCCTTTTCCTACCTAATGCAATACCACAGACTCTAGCTGATGTGCGCTTATCCTGTCTTCCTATTATGAGCTTTCCACAGGCTGTTCTGCTATTTGATCATGTGGGCCTGGTAGTTTGTAATCCTAAGACCCACTAATGCAGAGGCATAAGCACGCTTGCCAATCACATCCAGCCTCCTAGATTCTTTATCAGGAGGAAAAGTACTCCTGTGTCTGGGGCCCTACTCTATGATGAGCAGCCATGATGACCATGGAGTCAGTTTCTGGCTGGTTAGCATAATAAGGCTTGGCAGATGGTACAGGATACTGCTTATCAGGCTTTCTAGGAACTGCAGGCAGCGAATTTGGTCTGTTCCATTCAGCAAAGGTGGCATCCTCTAATGCTGGAAATATAGGTGGAATTATAATGGAGAGAGCAGGCACTTCCAAAATGACATGAGATTCCTTTTTGTGGAATCTTCCTCTTCACAGCAAAACCCATGGCAGAACACATTTACTGCATCATGGCTTGGAATGATGGGTCCTCAGGAGGAGATCTCAGGGTATAAACCACCTAGTCCTCACTGCAGGATAAGAGGGTAAAACTAAAGTGAAGTGCCAGAATTTGTTCTCCCTCATATTTCTCCTCTAAGCCCATGAGGTCAGGATTATATTCCACTCTATGAAAGGTTTAATAAAATTATTATTGAAAGAAAAAGGATTGGTATTCCACTTCGTTATATAATCAGTACGATCGAGGATGAGAGTCACTAAATGTGCTGACAATGCCAGTGGCAACCAAGAGGCAGGAATCTGTATGTAACCCCTTGTTACCGGGTTACTAGAATCCCAGTAAGACCTAGTGGTAGGCAGCTTCAGAAACTCCAGTTAAATGGGTTTCACACTGTCTCACTCTGTTCTCAGTCTCAGCTGAGACTGAGAGATGACATCACCAGTAGAACTGTCGGCTGCTAAGCCACATTGGAATCTGCAGCAGGGAGTGAGATAGAACGTTAGGAGTTTTCAAAGTCAGTTCCTGTTTACCTTCTGTGAGGGAAGGAAGTCAGTCTCCTGCTTGCCCTCAAGCAGGAAGGGAGTCTCCTGTTTGTTTTGAAGCAAGAAGGTCAGTGTCCAGTTTCAAGTGGTGGAGACCGCTGTCTAGGTCTCAGTGCCCCTCCCTCTGGGGGTAAAGTATCCCCATGTAGATTCCAGGGGCAATGCCCTAATTTCTGCTAAAGAAAGAAAGCTGCCTTTTACAGTTTCGTTTGTGCTTGAAAAGTGGAAAAGTTGTACGCCTGTGGGGCACCTGCAACGAAAGGGTGAGTGTTTGCTCTAATATGAGAGGGCAAAACGTGTTTCTTCAGCCTGGGAAATGTGAAGAAATCTGGGATTTGAACTACTATTTGGGAGGCCTATAGTACTAGGACAAACAAATGGAGTAGTGTCAAAAGCTAAAGTGCTGTGTGGATTCAAGTAATGTTGTAGAGGGGTCGACAGTTCATCCACCGCTTAATCTACATTTCAAGTTTCAGTTTGTCCAGAGAAATGGCCGGGTATGGGCTGTGGGAGCTGGAGGGGAACACCCCATCTTTAGTAACCAGGTCCACCTCTACGGATTTCTGCAGTGATTGCTACTTACCTCATGCACTTGGCCAGTGATGAGGGAAGTACCCAGACGGGCCTAAATGGAAAATCTCTCAGGAGTCGCAGACTCTAAGTGGTGTGGGAGCCACAACATGGGTAAAGAATTCTCTTTGTGAGATGGGAGTCAGAAGAAGTAAGAAGGAAATCTTTCTAGGGGTTGCAGACTCTAAGTGGTGTGGGGAGCCACAGCAAGTAAAATGGGTTCATTCTTCCAATGAACCGCCAGTCAAGTGGTCGGCAGGGAGCCGGGCCAGTCGGGCTGTATCCAAAGCGATGCAAGTCTGGGCTGTGTGCTTGGTGTCCAGAGCCTGAAAACAGTAGAACTGGTCCATTCTTCAAGTGGACTGCCTTGTAGTCTCTAATCTGCATTATCAGTAAATGTAGCCCCATGGGGTCCATCTATGCTTGTTGTGTTCAGCTAGTTATGAATAAAAGCCACACTGAAAAATCCCAATCCTGGTTCTGGACATTACAGTTATTGCTTCCTGTGTTCGGATTTCACTTGGGTGCCCTGTGCGGAGTAGCCAAACCTAGGTCCCCTTGTGCCAGGTAACCTCATCCTCCCTGAACCCAGGTCCCCACCAGGTATTGCTGCCAGCGCCAACAGCATGCCACCTGTCGCTTTGGCAAAAGGCAGGTGGGGTTACATGTAGCATGCCAGTGGAACCCATTAACCTTTGGCAGAATAACTGTCTGCACTGGTAATTCTAGCAGAATGAATTGAATCATTTCAGAAAACAACGCCAGCACAGCCTGAGAGTCGATGGTGCCTTGCATAGGAGCCAGGACTACCTGTGTCGATGGGCCTTATCCAGACGATGATGGCATCCTACTATCTATAGTAGGTATGGTAGTGCCGGCCAAGCCCTGACTGTGGAGTTTCAATGGCGTGTTGGGGAATTAAAGTCAATGTGGCCAGAGCCAGCACTGACGAGGACATACCTTTCTCAACAATGACTGGAACCTTGCCAGCAAAGCAGACTTGCCCTTGTCTCTGTCTGAGTCTATACTTATGGCTGGAAGACAAGAAGGCCAGGGATGGCCACCATTCCTTGTCTCAATCTTTAGACTTTGATGGCCGGATTTCGGGTGAGGGAGATACCTTGTAGCCTGGTTGAAGCTTTGACAAACCTCACAAGTCCTCACACTGAGACAGGCCAAAACAGCACACACAAACTGCATGTGTGTGTCCTCCTCAAATTTTATCTCTGCACTTACAATACCAAAATAAAGGCTCTTTCGACACTGGAGACATACAGAGAGGATGAGTTAGAACACTAAATAAATTAAAATAACAAATAGCAATGGCTAGGTTGATGGCATTTTCTTCAGCAGGTCCAAGGTTGATCGACAGCAGGAAAAGAACTGAGCAGTGATGGGGCCACCCACGTTTATATACATGCAGAAGCTACACCTGATTGTGGGTGGGTCCCGGCTAGCAAAGTTTCCATGTGGTCCTAATGCTGATGGCTTATAGTTCCAATGGTGTGGCCCAATGGAGGTGATATCCTCAAAGATCAATAAACTTTACAAGTAATAAAACACGTTAGACACTATGCAAAATACATAAACTACTAAACAAAACCAAACACTAGCTATTATAACATTTGCATTGACCATCAGTGAGAAGATAATTTTAAGTTTAAAGCTAGATACAGAAGTATTGCAATGGCTAAAGAAGCTGGCAGTGAGCTGTAGAATGAAGGCAGTTTCAAGAAGACAGTCTTTCAGTCAGTGGTAGTCCTCATTCTTGGTACAGAAAATTGGCAGGATGTGGATGAACAGGTTGAAACAGGATAAACATTTTAAAAATGGAATGAAAGTAGGGACATGACCCAGTGTTACATTCTTAGTAAGTAAGTAAGTAAAATTTATTTTTCAAATGCTTTCAAAAACCAAAGCTGTACAAATAAAACAACATTTAAAACACAAACATAAAACAGTAATAAAATCATTCTCCATAAGCTTTTAAAAACAAAAAGGTTTTGAACTCAGACTTAAAGCTCTCGATGGTCAGGCAGCCTCGTATCCGGTGAGGTAGAGAATTCCACAGGGCAGGGGCAGCGTAGGAGAATGCACGTGCCCGGATGTCTTTAAGTGAACCTAGGAATCTCTAGCAATCCCTGGTCGGTGGATTGGAGTGAGCGAGAGGACAGTAGGGGTAGGAGATCTTGCACATACCGCGTCCCTGGTCATGTAGGGCGTTATAGGTCAGTAACCCGATCTTGAAGCTGATCCACCACTGAACCGCAGCCAGTGCAGTCCACGCAGCACTGCATGCATGGCACTACTTCTAGATGTTCCTGTCAAAAGCCTGCCTGCTGGCGTTTGCACTAGCTGTAAGCGCCGGATATCAACCCCTGGTAGCCCTAGGTACAGGGCACTGCCATAATCAAGGCAGGTGGTCACGGCTCGTGACCAAAGTAGGAAGGTCAGCCAGAGGAACCAGGTGTTTCACCCGAGCGATATTCCTAAAATGGTAAAAGGAGGACTTGACAACGCCGACACCCAAGATTTCAGGATCAAACCATCATCAATGATAACGCCCAGATTATGCACTGGTCTGAGGTCAAGAGCTGGACACCATCAAGCCACAGGCCCCATGGTCCCTAGCCCCACGACCCACCTCAAGGCGACCTGGGTCCACAACCAACACCTTGGTCTTATCCGGTTTAACCTCAGCTAGCTGGCACTCATCCACTCTTTGATTTTGGATAGACAGCTGTTAAGCATAGAGATCGCATCATCCTGTCCGGGAGTAAGGACAGATATAGATGGGTATCATCTGCATTGCAGTGAAAACCCAGACTGTATCACCTAATGATACCTCCTATAATGGCAGCATATAGACTGGCGAACAACATGTGCTTAATGGAGTTCTGGGCGGCACGCCACAGGACAGAGAGATGGCATCAGAGGAATAAATTCCAGTGACAACCCTCTGCATCCGCCTGTGAAGAAAGATCGAACCAATGTAGAACTATACCAGATAGTCCACAAAGAAGCTGCAGGTGCTCCAAAAGCACACCATGGTCCACAGTATCAAATGCTGCAGAGAAATCAAGAAGGACTAGAATAGTACAAGCCTTTTGATCTCTCGTAATTAGGAGGTCATTTAAAACCTGGACAAGGGTGGTCTCAGTGCTATGTTTTTCCTAAACCCCGACTGGAGAGTATCATAGATATTGTGATTTGTAAGATGGTCATCCAGCTGTAGAGCAACCACCTTTTGAATAACCTTACTCACAAAGGCAGGTTAGAGATAGGTCTGAAGTTAGCTAAACAGTCTGGGTTCAGTGAAGGTTTTTTAGGAGGTCCATGACCGCCTCCTTTAGGAGATCAGGAAAGACCCCTGCTCCAAAGACTTCCAGACAATTTCAGCAAGGATCGGGCAGATAACATCTGCGCAACCTAATAATAGTGGCGAGGGGCCGGATCCAAACTACAGCTGGTTGGTTGAACAGTCTGAACAATCCTCACAAAATCCATGAACTCCGCCTACTAAAGTCAAGCCAGGTAGCACGGGTGTTCATTTCCTCCTACTGATCACCGCAATCCCTTAAAGAGGGAGTTGGGTCGATGCCCGACCTAATGCTGGCAATCTTATCTCAGAAGAACCGAGCAAGCTCATCATACTTTATTTGTGAACATCTTCCAGACTGCAGACAGAGTGGATTGCACAATCTGTCGACAGTCTGGAAGAGTTGAGCTGGTCGGTTCCGGCAGCAGCAGTCTCCTGGACAGGAATTCTGCCTTCTTATGGGTGATTGCTAATTGATAGATACCATAATGGTCCATCAATCTAAGCCTGTCAGCATCCAGGCCAGATTTCCGTCAAGCCCTCTCTAGCCTTCGCCCTACTCTCCTCAGCTCCTTTAAGGACCCATCAAACCATGGGGTCCTCGGCGCTGAGTGAGTGAGCGAACATGAACAGAGCAATTAAGTCCAGGGCCTCACCCACCGCATTATTATAGGCAAAGAATGAGATCCTGGACCCAAGCACTCACTTGAAACACCGATGGGTCAGTACCGCCAATATAGACCCTCTGGGATAACTCCCATAAAGAGCGATACTGGACCATCTCCGTAGAGAGCAGGCCTATTTAGGGTGCCCGAAGCTGAATCTTACGGCATGATGGTCCATCCACACACCCATTCCACCCCCAAATGCTCCCTCCAACTCCAGTAGAAACACTAGATCCAATGAGTTACCCCATATGGGTAGCAGAGGTAACCACCAGTGTAAGGCCCAACATAGTCATAAGTTGGAGGAGATTATTCCTAAAATTCGAGGTTCATCGTCGACCCAGGCATTGAAATTGCCCAGTATTAACCACCTGGGTGACTCCAATGCCACGTTGATGATGAAGTCCATAAACTTCTTCAGGAATTCTCCACCATCACCGGGTGGACGGTAGATGAGGAGAATCCTGAACCCTACACCTGCTCCCAGGATACACTCAAAGGATTGAGTGCAACCCACTGGTACATCCACAAGACCCAGCTCCATTCTAAAAAGATGGCTACTTCCCCCCCTATGATCCAACCTCGAGTGCATCACGAGAACCCAGCTGGAGCAGCAGAAGCCAATATAGGGCCTGCATTCTCATCAAGCCAGGTCTCGTGATACATGTCAGGTCAGATGTTACAACAAGATCCACAATAACGGCGGTCTTGTTCCTAATTGACCTGGCATTACATAACACCGCTCGGGTTAGATGGGTTTTCAAGAGGATCGCAGTACTGCCCACACTTATGGAGCTCCTTGGGTATGGAGATCAGGCAGGAGGACCCTCTCCTGATCCCATTTCACCCCAGAGCATCTCCTAGTCTCCACTATCTCTATCTGCCTACCTCTTTCCATTCTCCCACTCTGCCCAGTCCATCCATCCCTCAAATGCCTTCTTACTATCCCCAATGCATGACATCTACTATAGACATCAGCAGATAAAGAGGGACAGTGAAAAGGGGGAGGTCCAGAAGCAGAGTGGGAGAATAGCATCTGACCATCTTACAGCCCTCCCAGCACAACTTAAAACGGTCAATAAATAACCAGACAATTAAAGCTAATCAAATTAACTATCTCACTACAATATCCAGCACACAAATCAACAGCATAAATCAACTTAAATGAAACAGTTATTGCCACAAAATAAAATATATAAATTACTTGTACTACTAGTCCGATTAAGTCCCAAAAGTCCTGTAAAGAGACCAGTCCCTTTTATCCAGATTATTTCAACAAGTCACAACAATAGACTTCATTATTTAAAATGACCATTTTAAATGTCTTGTTATTGGGCCAAAGGAAGTCTCACTTCCCAGCACATCAAATTTTATTTCAAGATTCTGCTCTCACCAAGAATCTTAAAAATATTATTAGAGCATAACCAGTTCAATATAATAGCCTTTTCAGGCCTGCAGAGGTAAAAGTCCAGTGTAGATATTTGCAGGGAAAATAGCTACCGCACAGGAAACGTCACCCCCAGCCAAGATCAGGACTACGGCCCCTAAAAAGAAACTGCCCACCAGCAGAATCCCTTGGTAGGCCTAGGAGGCACTGTTTGTTTCCGCCCTTTGGCAGGCCCAGAACTAGTAATCACCCGTCCCGAGCCCAGTCGGAGCAACAGATACCCCAGGTAGCTCACCCTGCAATGAACATCTTCAGTTGCCCAAAATCCAAATAATACAGGATAAAATGCAGTGATAAATTAACCAGTACAAATATGCAGGAAAATATGCAAGCAAAGAGTCCAGCAGTATAAACTCCCACAGATTCAGAGCCCACAACACCACATCAGAGAGTTAGGATTTTAGTTCCAAACACTCCAACCGATTTCTCTACAGCAGTCAGGCTCCAGAACCTTAATACCAATAGACCTTCAAACAAAGTCAGCTGAAGAGCAGCAGGTCTTCTTAGTCCTTAAGCCTTAAACTCGGCAGCAAGCATGACCTACAGTGCTACAAAACGGCTAGAAATCGGTGCACCAAACTTATCAGGCTCGAAAAGCCAATTTCCATAAGACCCAGCTTAACAATACATGGGAGATGGAAAGAGGTTTTGGGATAACATCAAGAATATCCTTGGTAAAGATCAAAAGCAGCACCCTAAGATGCTCAACATTAATAACTCATCTTCCTCAGATCCGCTAGCCATTGCTGATGCCTTTAACCAGACCTTTACAGACCTGTCCTCAGTGCTGCCTCCAGACTACCTTCTGCCTGTGGAGGACCAAGGTTGTGCAAACCTGCTCCTAGATAACCACCCAGCCTTCTACTTTAAGAAGGTGATGGTGAAGGAGACCCTAACGATGGTCAGGAAAGTCCTAGGCAAAACCAGATTGGGGAGTGACGGGCTAGACATGAAGTTACTATCTCTCACCCTTGATATTCTTATTATGCCCATAACAATGCTATTTAATAAATCCTTGGCCTAGCTCAATTTCCAGAGGTATGGAAGCAAGCCCTGGCAACTCCAGTGCATAAGAATGGTGACAAGGCACTGGTGTCAAACTACAGGCCAATATCTATCCTCTCCCCACTATCCAAAGCTTTGGAAAAAATTGCAGCAAGTCAACTCTCAGAATACCTCAATAAGTATAATCTGCTCTGCCCAAACCAACATGGCTTCAGGCAAAAAACACAATACCACCACGGCACTGCTGGAATACACTGACTATGCACACAAGGCGCTGGATGAAGGCAAATTAGTGGGTCCATCTTCACTGACCTCACCAAAGCCTTCGACACCGTCAACCACTCTCTACTAGTACTCCAGCTCCAAAGATCGGGTGTGGCACCAAATGCCATGAATTGGTTCAATGACTACCTAACACACAGGAGCCAGAGAGTCAAAATCGGGCAGGCGTTATCCAGCTCCAGAGATGTACTCCTAGGAGTCCCTCAAGGATCAATTCTAGGGCCCCTGCTTTTCAGCCTCTTTGTAAATGACCTACCCACAACCTATAACACCAAATTTATTCTGTATGCGGACAATGCCGTCCTGCTGAGCAGCAGCACCTCTCAGGTTGTCCTACAAACAGAACTACAGAGCTCTTTCAATAAACTCGAGGACTGGTTCAGTAGGCAAAAGCTGCTACTAAATTACAAGAAAACCAAGGCCATGCTACAATCCAGCCCTATAACAAACACAAGCATGCTCCTCTCGTAATCACCAACAAGGCTGGTGAGCAGATTGAGCAGGTGCACTTGTTCAAAGTACCTTGGAGTCACCATTGATGACTCTGTCACTTATACACACCACATAGACTCCCTTGTCAAAGTGGTAAACACAAAGATTGGGGTCCTCTATAGGCATAAGAAATCCCTCACCCGGAAGCACTCAGAATCTCAGTCTCCAGTTCCATACTCTCCACGATAGACTACAGGCTGGTGGTCTGTGGAGCTGCTACTGATACCGTGCTCAAAGGGTCCAAATTGCACTCAATAAGGCATGCCGCCTCACCCTGTGTGCAGATCACTACACTCATACTTGCACCCTGTATGAGCGTACAGACTGACTTTAACCTAAAAGACAGAATCAAATACCAAACTTGTCTCCTGGGAAAGAAGGCACTCCTCAGAAAAACCCCACCCTGTATAGGAAACCTGCTTGAGCTTCTCTCTCACACACATCACCAGATGGAGGAAGAATGGTGCACTGTCCATACCATTCTGTCGAACCTCACTAGGGCAGTGTGCTTTCTCCTGTCGTGCCCCCTCTGGATAAATGAACTCCCGATGAAATTACAAACAAACAATTTTTCAATTCAAAGTAGGCCTCAAATAGCACCTAATGTCTAACTCAAAATACACCTGCTTCTCAGACCCCACTTGATAGACAGGCCTACCCCAAGGTAACACCAAGCAGGGCTACCTAGAGAATCCTGCCTCCATTTCAGCCTAGCCAAGGGCTTAAGTAAGCTATCAGTCCTCTTTAAACGCCACTTGGTACTGCCTCCCAACCCCCACACACACACACATCATACTCACCAAATCCCTCTGGAGCTGCTCCCCCATCACAGCCCCTTTCACTATCCCCCCACTCTCGCTCTCTCGCGTTGGTTTCAAACCCAATCCCCTTGTTTCACTGTCACCCAGCCTCTCGCAATCTGGGATAGCGTTAAACCCTATGCAGTTACTCTGCCATACTCTATCAATGGATTTGAAGGTTTCCAGGGTGTGCTACCTAGGGCAACCGATTAGAAATAGCTTAGTATTAAATTACAACTGCTCAGTTTTTTTTCTCCTATTTGTCTAACTGTCATGTAATCACTCTTTAATGCCTAATGATGAGGCCTCTGTAACCACTGAGTATGTGTATTGTCTTATTGTCCACCCTGACATGGAACCTTTGTAAAGAGCTCATGCTCAAAGGTCTTTCGAAATACTAATTAAACAATTAATTAATAATCCTCACAGACAAGCAGATATTTTCCAAACAAAACATCAGGTCACAGCATAGTTATGTGCATTACTCACTGAACCAGCAAATCTATTTCAGCACAGAAACAAATTTCGGCTCAGGCAGTTCCAAGGCAAATCGTAGACTGCAAGAGACATGCTGCATAATCAGTTCATCCATATGCTGAAGAATCGTCGGAAACTCTCCAAAGACCCAATGCACCCAGATGCACAGATGCACAAACTACGGTAGTCTCCACAGTCTCCACAGCGAAGACAATCCCTCCACCACAATGTCGGACCCAGCTCTACATCAAAATCAACTCTGGCAATTCCAGCGTCAGACTCAGCTCAGGTAATTCCACAGCCATTCCAGCAATATGCATAGGTAGTATACAAGCTGCACAAACTACGGTAATCTTGAACAGATTGCAGACAGTCAAACAGGCAAACCACAACGACCTCTAAAGTCGGGAAAATCGGAAAACTTTAAAATGCGCAAATAAATAATAAGATGAGTGGGATGGCACAAGATAGTATCGAAGAGCTCAAACAGAGTAACAAGCGGACAAACAAGAGAGCTTGTAGAGGCTAACCCAGCGTAGCCACCATCTTTACGAGACTCCCAAGAGAGAGATCAGTGAGCCATCCCCAACTGTACTAAGTGTCTTTGGTCAGTGGAAGCCAGTCCATCTGACTATAAAAGTACACAACAGTGGATGCAACATGACACTTGTGCATAGATCTTGCCACCATTATTTTTCCCCACTGTGCCTCCGCTTACTCCCTGGCAATCCCCACTATAGGCAGTGTCTGAGGCAGTCTTCCATTGTTTTAAAATCCACCATCTTGAAGTCCAGAACCCTCATCCTCATGTATTTTGCCTCTTTTCCTGTCTTAATGCTTACTTAACTTTTATTGACCAGGTAAGCACACTATGCCTATTTACAGGCATGACTCAGGAGGTAACAAAGATATACAGGCAGTGCAAACGTTTAACAGTGAAAGACAGCAGCACAATAGCTAAGGTGATGATCATAGCAATTTAAACAGTATGTACATAGGATACAGTTATACAAGCATGGACCTGAAACAAATCAGGCTAAGCAGTGAAACCTCACTGAGACACAGAAACCCTCTATATCATGGTCTGATGTTACACACTGTTTGCTCAACCTGGTTTGATACCACATGTGGTTTTAGCAGCCTGGTCTCATATCACTTGCACTTTGTGCTATAGATTTTGTTTAGTGAATGCATGGCCAGTGTTTGATATTGCATAGAAAGGTTAGTCTTGCTCCATTTCTCAAGGCAGATGGGATGCAATCAGGAAAACTCCTACCACAAATGACATATCCTGCTTACAGTACACTTGAACAAACTGGGCCATGCTGCTACCAGAGACAATTTCACTGAGCCCAGTGTCATGTGACCTCAAATGGAGAAAATAGCGAATTCAACACATGAATGCTGTTCCAAGACAGATGTGTGCCCAGCACTCTGCCTGCTTGCGTCGCAACACAGCAGCACTTATATAGATATGTACATAGACACTGATGGCAGAAAGGGATCTTGGCTCATGCAATCTTCTGGGAGGACTGAGGAGGACTCCAGGGCAACTGCTCTCTTCAGCAGAGAAAGTAAATCTGATGTTGGAATACAGGGTGAGTGTAATCACACAGCAGAGTTTGAATTATGTTCAAACTCCATTCAGTTTCCAGGACATCTCACAATGCAGCTAATGCACTTGTCTGACATCACCACTGGACTCAAGTTGTTAGGCTCTTGGGTGATTCAGTCTTCCACCCTACCCAACTATTCTGCCTTGCCTAGTGGCAACCCGCCTTTGTTACTGCCCTCCCTTTTTAACTAAATTCACATGCCAGTCCATTCCTGCTTGAAGCTGCTGGCTGATTTGGCATGTACCACTTCCTCTGAAAGTTTATGCCACCTGTCCACCACCCTTTCTGTGAAATGGTGCTTACAGATATTCTTTCTGAGTCTTCCCTGCTAGCTTTAGTGAAGTCCTCACATCCTTGTATCTGAACTCAAGGAAGCGATTTCCTGGATGCCCACCCTATCTATCCTTTGCAGGTACTTGTATGTCTCAGTCATGTCACCCCTTTCCTCCTCTTTTCAAAGGTGTAAATGTTTAAATTTGGCAGCCTCTCCTCGTACGTCATTTTCCTAGGCCACTTGACCATCACAGTTGCCCTGTGCATTACTGTCTCCACTTTACTGTAGTCTTTGTTCAGGTGTGGCCTCCAGTACCTTGTGCAGTATTCCAGCTGCAGTCGTACCAGTGACCTGTACAGTGGAAGTGAAGTGTACTGTACTTGAGGAAGGTCTGTGATGGGCACTGTATTGCATTCTCTGAACTGACATGAGAAGTCACCTCAGTAATGCCTGGGAGGAACTATGAACATTAATCGGCTATTGAAGGGTAAAATGAGGGATAGTCCTTCTAGCATGGGACAGTTGACATGGAGAGAGAGAGAGAGAGAGAGAGAGAGAGAGAGATAGAGATTCAAAGTGATAAAATGATAAGTGTCTTCTAATATCAGACAGTTGAAAAGGACAGAGGGCTTTGGAGTTGTAAGATAAGGGAAAATCCTCAAATATTAATTGTTAATGATGTTTTTCCCTTGTATACTTTATTTTTACTCTGTACCGGGGAACTCTCTCCGGCATCCTCCGCACACTGCAAGCTCTACCTCCTCACCTGAAATCCTCTCCTCACCCGCCAGACCCCCGGCTCTGCTGCCCCCGGTGGGGCCGCACTATCTGCCAGGGTGCTCTATCTCTAATCTAGTGTGCTGGTTGGGCAGGTGGCCCAGAGAGGAGAGAAGCCTGGTGCATGGAGTGTGGCTCAGCGGGCAGTGGTGCCTTCATTTATCCCAAGGATGGGGATTTTCTTGTTAAATTTTCCCCAGGAGTGTGATAGTGCAATGACATCAGCACGGCATGTCTCTGTAGACGTCGCCGTGCTCCTCCCACTAGTCAGCCTGAGCATGTATTGTGCCTCGGTTTTCATTGAGGGCCACTACTGTGCCAGGCATGCCCTGATCCTTCCCCAGGAGAGGAGAGCAGTCCTCCAGGCGCTCAATCCTCTGCCTCCTCTGCAGACCCCGTACCCTAGCTCGTTCCTGAACTCTGGTCACCGTGCAGCGAGGTGTGGCATCCAGTGCCTCAACCTTCAGCGCCACTGGGCGGCATAATTATTAATGATGTTAATTGCTAACTTTGTATGGATCCATCTTGTTCTTTATCACGGTATGTATTGTGAGGTCAAGCCAAAATAGTCTTTCTAGTACTCCTACTGGATTATCAAAACCTAAAATAAATAAATGGATGTTAAAGCGATACAGGGAATTTTTCAGCACCGACTGATAACTAGATCCAGAAGCATGCTGTCCTTGGTGAGGTGAAGCTCAGTCAGGCTGCCAGACCTGATATTTGTGACCCCAAACCAGGATTCAGACCTGAGCCACTAGCAGCAAATTACACACATATTCTTTCAAAAAACTTAGTGGCTCACTTGTACGAGTCAGCCTTCTTCCAGTTGGGAGGTGTAAGCACGCAGACCATCCTCTCACCCCTGACATTTATAGAACGATGGTGGTTGCAGTGCCAGCTAAAAAATGTTTTGTTTAATAGGATCCTAAACCAGCGATCAGAACTATTTTTATGTTTAGAAATAAATACACATCCAGCCCAGCAAGTCAGCCAAACTATTTAAAGTAACTTCCTCAAATAAAACCATCCATAAAAGCCTCACTCTTGCAGAGTTTTGCAATTTATTAATAGACTGATTTCAGTACAGCTAGGACAGGAGTCTCCTTTTAAATAAACTTAAAAAAAAGACTGTTATTGAAAACAAACACTGGAATTCAAGTCCTTTGAGTGCATTAAGAAAAAGATTCCATTTAAGGCCAGAAAGAGTACATGATGAGTGATATAGCACTATGAGTACCGCACATGTAATCACCTCAGCGTGCATTAAAACTCTCTGCACCTTCTGACCAACCAGAAGAATAGTACTGTATGTCCTCATTGCTATTTAAATGTACATTTCAGCTATGACGTTCACTAAACCATTTGAACTTTTCAAGTCCATTTATACTTGTTTAAAATATAAGTCCCTATGGGCTCATGTAATTCAATGTAATAAATGCCAATCAAATAGCAGTTTGCTCTCCCAGCCACCAACCTCAGCTCCTCACAGGAAATGCGAAGACTGTTTTCAGGCTATCCAAAGTACACCATTTCAGGTTTTTTCTATATAGACCTTTATTTTTAATGGCTATGGCTGTACCTTTGTCAAGGATTCCATGTGTAACCCCACCCAGTATGCTGTTTGTATCTGACAGCTCTACCAGGTGGGCTGGGTTCGGGGAGGAATAGGCCACTCGGCACAAAGGTTAGGTTTGGCTACTCTGCACAGGGGCACCCAAGTAACTCCAAACACAAGAAGCAATAACTGTAATGTCCAATACCAGAAGTGGATTCTAAAGTGTGGCTTTTATTCACATCCAAACAGACTAAACAAAGCATAGATGGACCCCACGGGCTACACTCCTGGTAATGCAGATTTAAAAAAAACAGAACACATCCTCATCACTTTAGCCCTCAGGCTCTACAACACACTGGGCATACAGCCCGGACTTGTGTGCTGCTTTGGGTTATACGCCTAAACTTGTACACTGCTTTGGGTTTCCTGGCTCGCTCCTTGCCAGCCACTTGGACACCTTCCATACTTCATGGAAACATTTTCTGGTGGCTTCCTAAACCACCTAAGAACACCTCGGCACCATCAGGGAATCCTCCTCTTTAATCCCATGTCTGGGTACTTTCCTCAGGCACTGGCCAAGTACCTGAGGGAAAGCAAAAGGTGTCTCAGAGCAAATCCGTAGGGTGGAATTTGGTTACTACTGATGGGGGTCTCCACCTCTCACTCCCACAATTCATACCGGCCATTTCTCTGGACTGTAAATACCTCATCCTTTAGCACTTTGCTGTGTAGTTTCTTGCTAAATGTATTTCACATTCAATCTACTTGTCTTGCTTCCCATTTGTGCTGGACTTGAACATACTTAAAAATAAGTGGCATTGTCCATTACTCTAGACCCCCTACAGGTTAAGCAGTCCAATCCCACATTCTTTCTTTCCATTTTGTGCTGGCCTTGAACATACTAATAAGTGGCTTTGTCCATTACTCTAGACCCCCAGAGTTAAGCAGTCCAATCCCCACATCTTCCAACTGTACTTGGCTGTCTTTTCCTGACCCCACAGTAACAGTCCCTTTAGTTTCCTTATGTTTCAGGTGAAAACACTTGGCCCTTTGCGGAGAGCAGAACTCACCCTTTGGTTGCAGGTGCGCCTCAGGCGTTTTCTCCTCAAGGAATCTTCCTCTCAGAGCTTCTGGTGCCTCAGCACAATTCAGCCAGGCAGCTTCTTTCCCTTAGCTGGACCAAGGAGGGTTGCCCATGGAAAACAGGCAGACACTTCCCCCATTCCCACAGGAATGGGGCTCTGAACAATGACAGCGGTCTCCACCACTTCAATTATCAGCTCCTGTGTTCCTCTTCAGGTGGAGACACACCTTAAACAAAAGTAGCTCTGAAACAGAGCTTAAAGCTCTGAGAGCTTGCACACACTCTGCTGCAGTACAGTCTCTCTCTCAGACTGCACACAGACTGGCTTCAAATTCTCAGCGTTCTACTCTAACATCCAACTGCAACATTCAGTGTGGCTTATGCAGCTGCGACAGTTCTAAAATGATGTCATCTCAGTCTCAGCTGAGACTGAGAACAGAGTGAGACAGTGTGAAATCCATTTAACTGGAGTTTCACAAGCTGCCTTCCTTGCCTACCACTAGGTCTTACTGGGATTCTAGTAACCCCGGGTAACAGCTGAGTTTCACATGATTTTCCTCATTTTTATAAAAGTGATTTTTGGAGTTTCCAAAATATAAGTATTGGTAAAAATGGTATTTCGACTTTTCTGAGCATGTGGATGCCATCCACAAAAACCTACACCCTAAACTATACCCTATACAGGAATCGAGGATGCATCCCTCTTCCTGTCATGCACGTATTGTTCAGAAACTATCCTTCCCATTTTGACTTTATTGACATTGTCTATAGTGCTGCTCCTAAGACTACCCTCACAGACTGGACCCCTTCACTCCTTCTGATGTTTTTACATTGGACTGTCCACCTCACACCCACCACTGCACCCCTATTCCTCTCTCTCTTCCATCTTGAATCCAGACATTTTGCCCACTGTGCCTCCTTTATCTTTAAATACTGGCTTGGCACCCTCCTTCCTACTTCTCTCTCTACTCCCCACCTTCCTCCTACACTCTTTGTAGTTCTGGACATTGCTCCCTCACGCCCCTCTAGAAAAATGTCAGCTGGCCAGGCTGCTTTTTCTACTGCTTCCCAAACTTTGGAACTCCCTCCCCACAAGCACATTGTACCTTTTTCTGTACTTGTATTTTTCTGTCATTGTCATTTTATGCTACATGTTAATGCTTGCCCATAATTCTGTACTTGAATTTGTACTGTTTTTCGATTATGCAATCTGCAGCTACCTTGTCAAAGGACCTCCTTGTGAATGAGCTTGCTCAATGGAGTTTTCCTACAATAAACTTGAACTTAAACATCTGCTCTGCCACTTCCCTGCACTCTCTCTCTCTCCCTCGTCTTTGCTCCAAGACTTCTCTGCCTACACTTGCAGTTGCACCTGACAGTGCCCATGTTCCTTTACTATCTACCTGCTACCCTTCTCCTCTCAATTCTTCTTCCGATGTCTTTGTCCTCACTTTCTCCCTATCTCCAAACTACCACAGCACCTTGATTCCTTTCCCTCTTGTAAACTATTGTTTGTCTCTCTGCACGCTTCCCTTCTTTATTGCCCTTGCACTCTTGTTCCTTCTGCCTCCTTGTAAGCCTTGCACTAATTTTTTTTTTTTTGTTGGTTGTTTAACCAGGTATAGCACACTAAGCTGAAAGCTTTTTACAGGCAACCTGGGAGCACAAGGAGGTTAAGTGACTTGCTCAGGGTCACACAGTATGCAAGTAGAAGCTGTGGGATTCAAACCCAGGTCTGGTCTGCTGGATGTCACCAAATTTGCAGCTCAGAGCCTTAGACCACTGAGCTATACTGCCTGCCTTTTATATAATTTTATATAATTGCTTAGATTTACATATTTTCTAGTAGCTTAATGTTCCTACCAGCCATGTAATTGCTTAGGTTTGTTGTACATCACTCTCCTTTCCCCAGGATGCATCTGGAAACGAGCTATCAGCTCAGTATGTCTTTCCTGGGAACCTTTGAAATAAATAAATTTCCCAACTCAATGGTTTTTGACATTCTCAGAAAACACCATAGCTCTGGTGTTTGTATTAATGATAGACCCATAATTTTGAGCCAGACCACTTCAAAGCATTTGTATTTGAGCCCCAGTCACACAATGTGCTGCCTGCTGCTACTGGATCAGCCTAACAATGAATTATTTAAAACATTGAAATCTTTGTTGATGTGCTTGCATAAAATTTTAAAATACTAAATACACAATGGATTCATAACTTTTTACTGTAAGTTAATAGAACCTCGGAGGGATGTCTCGTATGGTATCGGACTCCGAGCCTGAGGTTTTGGAGAGAGGACCACAAACCACTGATTGGTTCCAGCTACCTCTCTGGGCACTCCCAATCTGTATGTATTGGCATCACCATTTTCCTCCTCTGTCTGTCTCTACAGGTGTCCCACAGGCTCCATCCTGGGTCCCTTACTCTTCTCCATATTTGTCAATTCCTCCCGCTGACAGCCTCACATGTAGCTTTCTATTCTACACCAGTGATCTTGACATCTTCCACAGTGACCAATCCTTCTCCTGCATATCCTCCGTCTTGTCTGAGAACTACTGCACAGCCTCACCCTGGTTCTCATCCAACCTCCTGCTAGTTAATGAAAAAAAACAAAGGCCATGTTGTTTGGTTCTAAACCATATCTAGCCAAGACTCTACATGCTAACGTGACCTTCTCATTTACCCGCTGGCTCTGCCCTTGAGAATGTCTTTACCTTCAAGTACCCTAGGTGTGTTGCCTGACCCCTCTCTCACATACGACCACATAAACAACATAGTCAGGAGGTAGCCAAAAACTGGGTGCTGCTTACCACTAAAGCCTAACCTGACCAATGAGGCACGCCTTGCCATAGTCACTGGTAACCTACTCCCTATCATTGACTATTGCTCTCCCATATACTCTAGAACCTCGACCACCCTTCAGGCTAGGCTCACAGAAGCCTACAGCCAATGCTTGCCGATTTGTCTTGTCTGCTCCATACACCGCTCACCACTGTGAGAGCCTCTCGCTCCCTTGGATGGCTCCCTTGCAGAGACATTTTGACTATACCCTTGGTTGCCTAGTGGATACCGCCACCAGAACTGGCAATGTCTCTCCCTCTCCACCCTCTTCAATTTCAGAACCACCACCAGGAACCTATGCTCCTCTTCAGTGCCCTCCTCCAGGTACCCAAAATCCTCATCAGTATGGGTGGGAGAACCCTATCTAGTGTAGACCCTTCTTGTGGAACGGATTGCCTACCCCTCTTAGAGTATTAGACTCTCACCAAATCTTCAAATGCAACCTCAAATCCTGGCTCCTGGACATACCACTCCCCTCACTAACACACACCCTGCCTACAATACACCTCTGGCATTTTCACTCTTCCAAACTCTCCTTGTCCCTCCCTACAATGGAGGCATCTTCTTTCTTCTTCTTTACAATGTATATTTTCCTTTGCAGCTTTTACCCAAGTATGCACTGTTTTGCCTATATGCAAATTTAATCAGCTTGTGTATCTTAATGTACATTGCAATTGCTACCTGTCTGTACCATTATAGTGATCACTACTGAGGTACCTATTGCCTGTCCTGTATCTTTGACTACTGCCTGTAAAAACTACTGTATGTACCCATTACCTGTATAGCACCTGTATTGTGATTAATACCTGTAGTACCTATGTATTTTTAACTGCCACTAGCTGGCCTGGGTCATACCTGAAAATGGTCCCCAGGACCAGTGCACTTACCTGGTTACTAAAGAATGAATGAATAAAAAATAAATAAAGTGAAGCTGAGAGGTTCTGCCTGCCCAGACCTCAGGAGAGAAGTCCTTTATACCTTCCGAGACATCCCTCTGAGGCACTATTAACTTATTATAAATCACTTGAGTTTTGTTTGAGTGATTTATAATTTAGTAATTTTTTTAAATATTATTGTACTGTCCTCCTCAGCCCTGGCATTGAAATGTAGTGCTCTGAATGACAGCACACTATACACTGCATATGAGGTGCAGCAACACTGCATGCTGATTGGCTGATAACAGTAGGATTTCTATTTCTGTCAATCTGACCATAATACCATGATCTTCTACAAAATTTCCATCACATTAAGTAAATCCCTTTTTGTCAATAACATTTTCATTGATAATTCATTACTCATTTTTGTCAGTAACATTTTTATTGGTAAGTCATTACTCATTTTTGTCAGTAACATTTTTATTGGTAAGTCATTACTTATAGCGTGGCCAACCCTCCCTTAGGGCTGCAAGTGACACTGTCACGCAGTCCCAACAACCAGGTACACCTTCAGGAGTGGTGAAGGGACCATGAGCACTGGAGGGTGTCGTTCTGACAGCTGTAGATTATTTTTATCCTGTTTATCTGTCTGCCCTTTGAAACACAACCACCTTTCCATAACAACCCGTGGAGGAATCAGGTATGCACATGTCCTTACTGTTTCCTTGGCCTACCATGGATGTCCTGCAGGAGTGCATTGTGTGTGCCTCTCATTGGCTAAGTAAGCGCTACCATCAACAGCAACCCCTTTCCAAACTCTGTGCTTGTGTAATAACAGAGATCTGGTTCAGTTCTGATCCGGGGCAACCACATTACTGTTGGCCATCAGTGCAGCCACTATACCATTTCTAATGAAATACTGCAACTGACCGGACGAGTTACCAAAGTTCCTACTGTTTTCTCCACAATCTCATGTATATGTAGTTATCCTTACACTGACCCTGGATAAATTAGGATCCTGTTATTCCACATCTACAGAATATTTTTACTGAGCAGATGATCTGAGAGAGCATATCTTATTTGTGGGTGTATGTGTCATGCCCCCTCAAATTTTACAACTGGGAGGGCAGGACTGCAGGAATATCCAGTGGTTTGCTCAGGTTTGAATGGTGAGGCAATGCTTGAAACCAGACTTAAACCAGAAACTCTTGGCTTGAATCTGTTGCTTGAACCACACTGCCATGCCTACCTACATGTAAAAGTACTCCTCTGCAGAATTACAGGGATCCTTTACTACATAATGCATATGCTAATGCAAAGGTTCTGCAATGTTTACACACACACTGGAGTGTGTCTGAGGAGCCTCAATGTGTTTGTTCCTGTTATTAATGATTAGTGAGGCAACCATGGTTTGCAGACTGCATTCTACAGCTCATCATATGGTGCCTTAACCTCTCCATGCATGTTCTATCCGCTACCTTGGGTATCTGGCAATTGATCTTATCCGAGGTACATCTGCTGTGGGCCAAATTTTCAAGATAAGTTCTCCTTTTCAGGGTTCCTCATCCACTGTAGAGATGCTGGTATACCTCAGATAATGGCACTTTTAGGCCCAGATTCTTTTTATGTTTGTTTAGCGTGCATCGCAAGAAACATTATGTGGCACAGGAGGCGGGTTTTGGTGGTGCAGCACTGTGGCAGCCAATGCCACTGCTGCATTCTTGGACTTGGCCCTCACTTCCCAATGTGGTGGCGCTGCTGCTGAGACTAGTTCAGCCAGCATGCCACCAACTTGAAACAAATTAGCTGCTGCAATAAGGGAGCAACCCATCATTGCCAGGTGGTGCCTTGCCTGGTGTAACATTTCAAAAGAACATGGTGGCGGCTGTCGCGTCTGCTCACAGTCCCCATAAAGCCGACGGGTGCCCAACCCCTGTCGGATGCCCCGCCCCAGTTACTTTGCCGACAGGGGGCCCAATCCCCATTGGCATAATGTCATCCCCCAATTTGTTGTGTGCCAAGAGGGTGCCAATCCCCTTGGCATCATGCCCCAAACAGGCTTCTTTGCTGACGGGGCCCAATCCCATCGGCATCATGCCCTCCAACAGGCTTTTTGCCGACGGGGCCCCAACCTATCGGGGCTTAAGTCCCCTTTCCAAAAACGCAGGCACGCTGAGAGCCCACCCCTGTGCGTGAGCAAAGTAACCTGCAAAAAAAAAAAAAACTTCCTGTGACGTCTTTGTTTTTTCCCTGAAAAAGGAAATGGTCCATTGCCGTTGGGTCCCTTCTCCAACCCGCACCCACCCTCTCGCGCACCTCACTTCCCCACGCACACACCCATACCTCTATACTACCTCCGGAGCCGGGTGTGATGATTCGTGGACTGGGAACACGCCTGCACTCTTCAAAGCCAACCGTGAACTGAAGAAATGCCGTAAGCTGTATAATGGCATAAATGTTTTTTCAACTTATGTGGATATCTCGACCATTTTGACTTTTGGCACCAAATTTTCAACATGGGGTTCTTGGGACCCCTCCTCATGAATTCAGTCACTGTCATGGTTATTTGGTCCCGATAGGTGATTTCATGAGTCACTGTGGGAATCACCTTTTGGGACCAGTTAACAAAACAACAGTGCCACTGTTCATGTGGTGGGCTCCCAAAAGGCATATGTTGCAATTGGTGAAAAATTTAAAAAAAGGACTTTGTGTTCTGACGTGCGTGTGCAGTTTCTCGCGTACTCGTAACTGGTACAATATTTCACTCCAGATTTTCAACATTGCCATTTTACATACCTCCTTATGAACAGTACAGCTGTCATTGTTCACATCCTGCCCGAAATGTTTTTTCACACATCCGGCGATAATGGTGTGGTCACTGTGGTAAATCAACATTCAAGACAGATTAAGAATATCATAGTAACACTGTTCATGAGCAGAGGTCTCAAAATTTCTACGTTGAAAATTTGGTGAAAGAATTCAAAACAAATGACTGTGTTACAAGCATGCATTGCGCAGTTTTCACGCAGCTCGTAACTGAAAATTTTTAATATTTTCACTCCAGATTTCCAACATTGCCATCTCTTCACAACTCCTTATGAATGGTGCAGCTGTCATTTTTCTCATCCTGCCGAACTGTGGTTTTGCACATCTGGTGCAGAATGGTGCGGTTGCTGTGGGAAATCAACATTCAGGACAGATTAACAAAATCACAGTGCCACTGTTCATGAGCAGAGGTCCCAAATGCTTTCATCAGGTGGGGTCGCAAAAGGCCATGCTGAAAATCTGTAGTGCAATACCAACAAGCGCCCGGGCGTTGGGGTTTCTAACCAAAACGTCCCACCCTGTACAGACTGACAGGTGTCAGGGTGTGCCTTGCACTGCTGACTGTAATGCTTATGCAATTCCACCCCACCCTGCAGCCAGTGAGAGGCATCAAGTGTGCCTTGGGACCCTTCGGCCCCAGAGTTCACCCCATTCTCCTATACTGCACCCATTTCAGCTTACGTCCTTATGCAATGGGGTGACTGTAAAGTCGAACACCCCAAGGCACACCTCAACACTTGTCGGTGTCTGCAGGATAGGGTGAGGTGAAATGGCATGTGAGCGTTATGAGCGACGACCAAAGGCATACCCCAATGCCTGTCCGTCTCTGCAGGGTGGAGGTGGGGTTGGCGAAGTTCAATACTATTCCTATTCTGCATCTGTCTAACTCCTGCAGTTCCAATGCTAATACCAGCAAGCAAACATTCGGCATTGACAAATGCTTGTTCTCAAAGTGGTATCCTGTCATTATCCTGAAAAATATCTGGATGATCTAGGACTATTATCTGAGCCACTACTACTAGACAGACAAATAGATTTCCAGATGGTGAGAATTATAGAAAATGTATCCATGTCAAACTCAATGTATGGGTCCCATTAACCATTCCGTTCAAAAATAATAAAATCCAGGCATGTCCAGGAAACCCCATAGTATTCGAGCTTCTCGCAATCACTTTTTGACTTCTGATTTTAAAGCTAGCAGTTACACTATATTTATTTATTCATTCATTACTAGGATTACAAATACCTTGAACCAGGGTTCTTTACAAAGGTTCCATGTCAAAAAAGATAACAGTGAAGTAGAGTACAGAGCAGAGTTTGGCATCAGGAGAAACAGAAATGAAAAACAAGGGAAACGAGTGGTACAGAGATTTACAATTGGTAAAACAGCATTATAACAATAAGATACTATAACAACAGATCAATCAAGCAGGATTGCAGTCAGATAGTGAAGACATCGTCAAACTATGAGCTAATCAAGGAATAAGGGCAGCATGGTGTGAATGCGGTGGGGTGGGGTGAGGGAGTAAACAATAAATGATTGGTAAAACATAATTTAATCATAAAAGTACAAAACAGCAAGGCATCAAGCAAGACTGCAGTCCAGAATAGTAGGCTTTGTCTAAGAGCAAAACAAGGAATAAAATTAACATAGAGGAGATGCAGGAGGAAATGGGGAGAGGGAAAAGAGGGAGCACTGGAGGTGGCAAATGTGGGACAGGAATAGGGAACCGTGGAAGGGGTGCGGTGACTAAATAGGCTAGGGACCTAGGGAAGCAGCAAAACAGGAACTAGTGAGCAGAGTCACACTAGCATAGAAACATAGAAACAGAATTTGACGGCAGATAAGGACCGCTTGGCCCACCCAGTCTGCCCATTTCCTAGTTAATGGATAAGCTGCAGATCCTAGTTAACCAGCAGCCTACTTCTTCTGCCCCACCGACTAGAATTGCCTTATGACTGTCCCATGCATGCTTGAATTCCACCACTGTTTTTGACTCCACAACCTCCTCGAGCCGTTCCATGCATCCACCAACCTCTCTGTGAAAAATACTTCCATAAATTACCACTGAGCCGACCCCCATCTTCAAATTGTGCCCCTTGTTCTTGCACACCTCTTGTTTTGAAAGATGCTACCTCTTGGACTTTGTTGATTCCCTTGAGGTACTTGAAAGTTTCCATCATGTCCCCCTCTCCTCCTTTCCTCGAGGCTATACATATTAAGCTCCTTAAGTCTCTCTTCATATGTCTTCCGGTGCAGACCCTGCACCATTTTAGTGCCTCCTCTGGACAGCTTCCATCCTGTCTATGTCTTTGGAGATTGGGTCTCCAGAACTGCACGCAATACTCCAGATGGGGTCTGACCAGCTGTCTGTACAGAGGATAATAACTTCCTGTTTTCTACTGGTGATGCCTCTCCTATGCATCCCAGTGTCCTCCCAGCCCTCCTTGCTGCCCTCTCATTGCTTGCCCACCTTTAGGTCATCTGATATGACTACCCCCAGGTCCCTTTCCATTTTTGTTGTTGTTAGTATCTCACCCCATTGTGTACTCTTCCCTGGGTTTTGTTTCCCAGGTGCATTACCTTGCACTTCTTAGCATTGAATCTAAGCTGCCATACATTTGACCATTCCTTTAACCTTGCCAAGTCCTTCTCATCCTTTCCACCCACCTTGTGCATTAACTCTGTTGCAGATCTTTGTGTCATCTGCAAGAGACATAGTTCCTTCCAGTCCCTCTGCAATGTCTCTTATAAAGATATTGAAGAGGACTGGTCCCTAATACTGAACCTTGCGGTGCCCCACTAGTAACCCCCTTTCTTCAGAGTGGACTCCATTTACTATTACTCTCTGTGCCCTATTCTCCAGCCAATTCTTTACCCAGGCTGTCATCTTGGGACCCATTCCCAGGCTGGCTAACTTGTATATTAATCTTTTGTGTGGGACATGTCAAATGCCTTTAAGAATCCTGGTAGGCCATGTCACAGCCCCTCCCTGATCTACTACTTTGGTCACCCAGTCAAAGAAATCTATCAGATTCATCTGGCATGACCTTCCGCTGTGAATCCATGCTGCCTTGGGTCCTGTGCCCTCTGGCCTCTAGATAATCGACAATTTTTCCTTCAGGTGATTCCACCATTTCCCTACCACTGAGGTTAAACTAACAGGTCTGTAGTTTCTGCTTCTGCCTTGCTCCCACTTTTGTGAAGAGGAATCACATCTGCCCTCCTCCAGTCCTGGGTACCACCCCATCCTCCCATGATTTGTTAAAGAGGGTAGTCAGTGGTGTCACTAGTTCTACCCTTAGTTCTTTTAGAATTCTGGGATGAATCCCATCAGGCCCCATTGCTTTGTCCACCTTCAGTTTTAAGAGTTCTTTCAGAACCCTTTCTTCTGTAAATGGGCTGGTATCAACTTCAGTATCCAGAGTGTTTCTACTGTTTGTTTTAGGTACCTCCCCTCTTCCTTTGTAAATACTGATCAAAATATTTGTTTAGTATCTCTGCCTTTTCACAGTCACCTCTGCCCACCCTCCTCTCCTTTATTAATCCTCACTATCCTCCCTTGGTCTTCTTTTGCTCCTGATGTACCTATAAAGGTTTTATCCCCTTCTTAACTGAGTTGGCTATCTTTTCCTCGGTTTGGGCCTTTGCTGTCTGACTGCCTTCCCAGCTTTCTTTTGCTTTAACTGATACAGTTCTCTGTCCTGCTCCTTCTGTGATTCCTTGTACTTCCTGAATGCTTTCTTTTCTCTTGAACCTTCACTGCCACTTCCTTTGAGAACCATAGTGGTTTCTTACATCGTTTCATTTTGTTTATTTGCTTCACACAAAGGCTTGTACCTCTGTGATGGCAGTTTTATTATTCCCATTGTTCTTCCACCCTCCTTCCTGCCCATTTGCTAGTGCATTCCTTAGGCATTCACCCATTTTGGCAAAGTCAGCCCTCCTAAAGTCCAGTACTTTTGCCTTTGTATGACTTGACTCTATTGCTGTGTTTATTGTGAACCATACTGTTCGATGGTCGCTAGTTCCCAGATGGCTACCCACTTCTACATCTGTGATCTCTCTTCATCTCCATTTTAGAGAACCAGGTCTAAGATTGCTCCCTCTCGAGTGGGCTCCAATACTAGTTGTCTAAGGCATGCCCCTGTGGGGCATCTAGAATAACCACACTCTTGAGTGGCTGCTGTAACTGCACTCCAGTTAACATCTGGCATGTTCAGATCACCCATCAACAATATCTCCCTTTTTCTGCCATTCTAAGTATACTTTCTATCATTTCTTTGTCCATTTCCTCCCCTGAGAAGGGTCTGTATCTAACCCTGTGCAGATTGTGGTTCCATTGCGGTCTCCAAATTTACCCACAGTGCTTCTTCTCCTCCCTGTTTTCCCTTTTGTTCTGTTGCTTTGATTCCTTCCCTTATGTAAAGAGCTACTCCTCCTCCTCCTCTTTTACCTCCCTGTCCCTCCTGTAGATAGTGTATCCTGGTATGTTTACATCCCAGTCATGGTTTTTGTGTACAATGTTTCTGTACTGCCATGATATCCAGATGTTCCTCCTCCATCAAGGCCACTAATTCAGGAAGCTTGTTACTCAGACTACGGGCATTGGTACTCATTGCTCTCCATTTTTGATGGCTTTACCTTCTGTTGCAGCATCCCCCACTGACCTTTCTACTTCGGTCTTTTTCTCATCTAGTACCCTGTTTTGTAGGAGAGGCTGGGATTTTCCTGCTGCTTATCAGTGCCTCCCCTTGACTAGTTTAAAAGCTTGCCAATGAAGCATTTAAACCGATTGTTCAAAGACTTGTTCCTTCCTGGACAGATGCAGACCATCCTGCCAGTATAGGCTGGTGTCCTCAGGTGGAACCCCAGTCCCCAATGAAGCCAAACCCTGTTCTCCACACCATTTTTCAATCATTCATTAAACTGCATGGTGCAAAGTACCCTCGCCTCACTCATGCCATTGACGGGCAGCACCTCTGAGAAGGATACTGTGTGTGCTACTTGTCTTAGGCCCCTCCCCAATTCTACAAAGTCCTTCTGCATTGCTCTAATCTCATGTTGAGCCAAGTCATTTGTCCCTAGGTGGACAATGACATCCAGCTCATACTCCCGTACAGCTGTTCTCGTGATCCTGAGGATGCGCTTCCTGTCCCTCCAAGCCATGGCACCAGGCAGGCACCTTACTCAGTTTTCCTGCTCCCCCAGTTCTATCCCCTAATAATTGAGTCCCCCACCAGGAGCTGCTTCCTTTCCTTGTGGTGTCCTCTGCTCCCTTCCTGTGGGCCTCCCTTGTGATAGTTGTCCTCAGCCTCCTTAGTCTCCTCTGCGTGGTGCATCCATAGGGGAGCTATGCTCCCCAGAATGGTGTATGGATTGTGGAGTGGAACAACTGACTGGGTGTGCCTCTGTTCTACCATCCTCACCCTCCCTGAGCCCACTGTGGTCCAACTGCTGTGCTTTCTCGCAACCTCTGAGGTAGTGGTGGTGGCTCTGGTGCTCCCTGGATGGGAGAGGTTCCTTCCTACCATCCAGTGTGGCCTGGGGAAGGTTCTCTTACTACTGTCCAGTGTGGCCTGAAGACGGGCAACTTCCTCCCTCAGGGCAGAGAGTTGTCTGCAAATAGGGCAGCATCTCAGCCTCCAGAAAGACTCCCGAAGACTGCTGCCCCACAGCCATTACATTTCACTACTCCCACATGTTTATCTACTTTTTTTTTTTTGTGTGTGTGATTGGTTTGTTATATAGAAATATATATATTATACAATGTGTATGCTTATATTGTCAGTGCAGTGTGCTAGAGAGGATATGACAGTGATATGCACCTTGCACTCTTGAGGAAATTATGTCAGAACCCCAGGTATAAAGGAACTATTTCCAGGGGTGGGTGGGGTGAGGGGTGGGAAGATTTGGGCCTAAACTGTGCCCTCACAAAACAAGCAGCTAAGAGCTCTGACCCACCGCTGCGATGAGTGCCTTCCTGTCAGCAAGATACCCTACACAACAATTTGACAGAGAAAACTGCATAGAGACTGCAAATAGGGACCAGTGGGTGCAGTCACATTTACACAGTGTTGCAAGGTGTCCCCACAGTTTTCATTTGAAGGTGCCTAGTCTGGACTTAGACAGGATTTCAGAGGTAGGTCATTTAACCAAGTTGGCGCTCTGTAACTGAAAGTATGCTGGGCTTGTGAAGTCCAGCAGCAAGGGATGAGAAAACCTACTTAGCTGCTAATTACGTGTGTTACGTTGGTTGGTCGTTGGTAGAGGCAAGGGCTGGGTGACCAGAGGAATTAAGGCAAGTCACATTTTTTTGCAAAGAGACAGGTTTGATATTTTATTCTACCTGTAAGTGAAGCCATTTGGTTTGTGAACAGAGTTTGCAGTTATGAGTGCATTTATCAGCACCAGTTATCAATTTGCAGGCCTTCTTTAGTGCAATTGTCAGCCATTTGAGGGTGGTATCAGTGGCAGCACTGTAAATTATTAGGCGTAATCTAGGATTGAGCTGGGACTGCTAATTTTAGGGCTGCAGGTGTGAGACAGTGCTTGTGTCTTCGAGGACAGTAAGCCTACTGTTTACCAACTTGGAAATATGATTGACATGTAAGGTATATGATAGTGAGGTGTCTAGTGTGATTACTAGGTATTTAAATTCATGCACCATCTCCAGCGGTTGGCTTAGTTTGTTGCAGATTGTAAGACTAGCGGACTTGCAAAGGGCATTGTTTTAGTCTTTTATAATTCTTTAGTAGTTTGTGGTTGGCAAAACAGGACTTGACTTTTGTGAAGTTTTAGTTGGAGATCATTAGTGAAGGGAGGAGGTCAATGTGGCTGAGAAGAGAACGGCATCATCGGGCGTAGAGGACTATGTTGCTATCACAGGCTTTAGGTAGGGTATTCAAGAACAGGCTGAAAAGCAAAGGCCCAGGCTGGACTTCTGTGGACACCGGGTGGACTGGGAGACTATTCAGTAGGGAATTATATATGTTAACCTGCCGTGTTCTGAATTGAGGTAGCTTTGAACCAACTAGCTACGGTGGGAGACAGGCCAAGGGAAGAGAGGGAGTTTTGGAGGAGGGAGTGATTAACAGTATCAAAACCTTGGTCAGAGCTATGTAAATTGACCTATGTGATCATGGGTCCAAGGCTTTGTGAAGATAATCTGTGCATTCCAAGAGGGCTGTGGTGGTACTATGGGCCAAACGTGAAACCATGAGCTGGGGCATTGAATATTGTAATTGGTTAGGAACTCAGTCAGTTGGTCAGCAACTACTCTCTCTATGACTTTGGATAAGGGCAGGAGGATTGAAATGGGGTGGTAGTTTGAGACTAGTGATCTGTCCCCACTTTCTGCACAGGTGTGACAACTGCGGCCTTCCATTGTTTGGGGAACTGCCTCAGAGACAGTGACAGGTTCAGAATGGTGGTAAGAATAATGATAATAATTTTTTTTCAAGCGTAACTCAAATAAATACCAAAGTGCTTTTACAGAGTAAAGCCTTAAAAACAGTACATCTTTAAAACCAACAAACATGACAGACATCCATAAATTAATTATCAGGACAAGCAAGAGAGAATAAAAATGTTGTAAGAGCAGATCTGAAGCTCTGCACAGTCAAGCACCCTTATCCGATGTGGTAGAGAATTCCACAGGGTAGGAGCCACAAAGCAAACACATGGGCTCCAGAGGTCTTCAAACAAACCCTGGGAATCTCCAGCAATCCCTCATCGGTGGAGTGGAGTGGTCAGATGGGGCAGCGGGACATAGAGCTCTAAGGTAATTCAGTCCTCGTCCAGTGGGGCCTTGTAGTCAGCAAGGTGAAGGGCTAAGCATGACATCCAGCGTGAGATGTAATTTCATATCAAGGGTGTCACTGCTGTGCCTGGTGTTATCAATACCCTGAGTAGATATTTTTGGTCTTAGCAAGCGTGATTCTCCTAAAGTGGAAAGGGGATGAGGGGAGAGATAACAGTGTCTAGGAGGTCACAGTGTTGGATTCGTCAAAGAGGTTAGGTGGAAGTACCTGGCTGAGATCTGTTAAAGCAATGTTGAAAGCATGGCGTAGAGTCTGGTCTTGTACAGGGCATAATTAACAACTACCATAGTGGGTGCTGCCTTGCTAGGCTTACCAGAGAGGTCCTTGATTTTTGCCAGAAATTCGGCTGTTTCCCCAGGAAGAAAAAATTACTCATCTTAGTAATTGTGTTTCTTCTAATGGAGTCTTGCTGTATTCTGACATTATACAGTTAACCCCAGCACTTGAACTGCTCCAGAGGGAAAGAGTTAACTCTATGCCAGAGCATAGAACATTGAGCTTGAGCTCGGTTCAAACCTCTTGTCTGCTGCACTTTCAAGTATAACCATCAGATTCTTATGAGCTAATCCTAACTAACTACACCTGCTAAGTGTAAATTGTGAAACTACTAGCCAAAAAGGCAACCAAATGTTTTGGATCTCCCAAAGACTCAAGTTGAGAACTCCCCAAAAAAACTAGGTAGTGAACAAACATAACTATGAAAAACAATATAGCATAACCCACTCCCCTTTCTATATGAGAGTACTAAGTGCACGCACCCCTGAGGTGCAACACTGCACCTGCTAGACCACTTCCGAAAACCAGGTTCTGAGAGGGAAGCGGGGAGGTCAGAATACAACAAGACTCCATTAGAAGAAACACAATTACTAAGGTGAGTATTTTTTCTTCAAACAGCATGAAGTCTTGCTGTATTCTGACATTATGCAGAACTACCAAGCAGTACCTCCATGGAGGAGGGACAAACCTATTTTGGGAATAGGCTCTGCAGTACTGCTGTACCAAACCTAGCATCACTCCTAGCCTGGATATCCAGGGCGTAATGTTAGTGAATGTATGGACTGCTTTCCAGGTGGCTGCTTTGCATATTTCTAATAAGGGTATATTTCTGGCAGCAGCCAGAGAAGCAGCTGTACCTCTAGTCGAATGAGCCCTCAGGCTTGAGGGGGTATTTTGCCTAGCTTTTCATAGAGGAATTGTATACAAGAGACAATCCACCTGGCAATAATTCTCTTAGTAGCAGGTTTACCCTTTACCACTTCACCATAAGTGAGAAACAACTGAGGACAGTCAAACCCAAGTGCCTTAGTGCGCTCAATATAGGAACTAAGTGCCTCTTAACATTCAAACTGTGTAACCTTCTCTCCCTGAAGAAGAATGATTAGTGAAGAAGACAGGAAGAGACATGGACTGGTTCAAATGAAAATCTGAAACCACTTTGGGTAAGAACCTCCTGTTAGTTCTAAGGACTGCCTTATCTCTATGGAATGAGAGAAAATCAGGCTCCACGACAGAGCTTGTAATTCACTGATACACCTGGCAGAGGTAATAGCTACCAGGAACACAGCTTACCAAGTCAAGAACTTAAGTTCTACTGAGGCCAAAGGCTCAAAAGAGGGTTGCATAAGCTGGGCAATGCAAATATTAAGATCCCAAGCAGGAGTAGGATCCTTAAAAGGAGGATTGGTATGGAGCAACCCTTTAAATTTACAGAAACAGGATGAGATGCCAGTGAGGAAGCCTTCCCCACTGACAGAAATGTAGAAACAGCTGCTAAGTGTACTTTCAGAGTAGCTGGTCTGAGGCCTAAGACATTAAGATGAACCATATAGTCCAGAACTGAAGCCAAATTAGCAGCATCTGGAGATATCTGCTTATTGGAGGAGTTTAAAGGCCCTAAAGACCTATTTATGGTCAAAGATTAATTTTAATTAATGACTGTGAATTGGAGCTCAGATTTATAGATTTATAGATTTATAGATTATTTATGGACTTGTACTTATTTATTGTTTTAAATTATTGTAAAGCCTTGGTTTTAAGAAAAGCTAGAATATATTTCAGTCATCAAGATTCAATAAATAAATAAATAAAATATAAATAAAGTTTCAATTAATTTCATTATTGGAACACCAAATGCTGAATCTTTTCCATTTGGAATTATAAGTTTTCTGGTGGCATGTTTTAGAGGCTTTGAGAATATCAGAACCCTTGAGACAGATGCAAGCTTGCATATTTTACCTCTTCAGAGTCATGCCTTGAGGTTGAAAGACCGAAGGTTGAGGTACCAAATCCTCCCTGAGAGGAGGTTAACATATTGTGAGTCTTGGGAAGAGATGGGGAAGTTGGACTGCTAGGGACAGCAATAGAGGATACCAAGGTTGCCTGACCCAGTCTGGAGCAATCAGGATCACTTTGCAAGATTGTGACCTTATATTGACCAGAACTTTGAGTAATAAGGAAAGGGAAAGACATACAGAAATGTCCCTCCCAATCCAGAAGTAGAGCATCCAGGGGACTGAGCCCAAGACTGGGGGACTGCAACAGAAGAGAGGAAGTTGGTGATTGTCTGGGGCTGCAAAGATATCTATCTCTGGAGTGTCCCACCTTGAAAAAAATCACTTTTAACACTAGGGATCCAGGAACCATTCATGATGGCCCTGAGATATTCTGCTCAGGGCATCTGCTAGCATTGTCCTTCCCTGGTAGGTGGACTGCTACCACAGATGTCTGTAGGGAATAAGCCAGGGACCATAATTTCATGGCTTCCGTACACAAGGCCGTGGACCGAGTGCCTCCTGCTTGTTGATGTACCACATGGTGGTGGTGTTGTCTGTCCTGACCTGAACCACCTTGTTCAGTACCAAGTCCAAGAAAGCTTGTATAGCCAGGTACACTGCCCTGAGCTCCAGAAGATTGATATGAAGTAGAGACTCCTGAGGGACCACACCTTGTGCTGTGAGGTCTCCCAAGTGAGCTCCCACCCCAGGAGAGAAGTGGTCAGTACCACAGAATGAGTCTGGATAATGAATGGGACTCCTTGTCTGAGGTTGTCCTGATCCAACCACCATTGGAGAGCCTGGCTCAGTCTGAGTCACTGGAATCAGTTTGGTTAGAGGATCTTTTTTGAGACAAAAAGCCCTTAAGTGGAACTGGATGTCCCTCATCTGAAATCTGGCCCTTGGACCACTGCAGTGGAAGCTGCCATGTGGCACAGGAGTTGAAAAATGCCTTGCTGGGCGAGACACAGAAGGCGAAAACAAGAAGCCAGATCTGTAAGGGCCTTTACCCTTGCCAAAGGAACAAAACTCTTGCTTGGACAGTGCCCAGCTCTTCCCCATAAAGGTCAGGAGTTGCACTGGTTCAAGAACTGACTTTGGAAGATTGAGGAGGAAACCAGAGAAGTGAGCAACTGTTGGGTCACTTGCAGGTTTGACTTGACTTGACTTGGTCTGAGACTACCCCACGATGAGCCAGTTGTCCAGGTATGGAAATATGGAAATGTTTTGTCTCCTTAAAAGGCCACTACTACTGCTAGGCATGTTGGGAACACCCATGGTGCTGATGTTAGTCCTAAGGGCATTGCTCTGAACTGATAATGGCCTGAAGGCAGTTCAAACCTGTGGTATTTTCTGTGGGAGCACCTGATGGGAATGTGAAAGTAGGCATCCTTGAGGTCCAGGGAGGCTAGCCAATCTCCTGGCCTCAGAGGAAGAATTACTCCCAAGTCACCATTCTAATTTTTGGTTTTGAGTAGGTGCTTGTTTAAGGATCTTGGGTCTAGGATGGCCGCACTCCCTGTCTTTTGGAGTAAGGAAGTACCTGGAGTACAGGTCTTTGCCCTGTGTATAGTAGGAACTCACTCTATGGCACTGAGAGCCAGCAGAGGAAACCTCTGCCTCTAGGGCAATGGTTTTGGAGATATTTGCAGGTGGAAAAGACCTAACACTCTGCTTTGGAAATTTTTGAAGCTGAGTACCAGTCCCTGGCTTACTACCTCCAGGACCCACTTGTCTGAGGTAACAGACTTCCAGGTCTGGAAATAGTAAGCCAGCCTGCCTCCTACTCTAAAAGGGGAGTCGACCGGGCTGACACATCAGGGTGTCTGCCTGGCAGGAACTTGGACTGGGAGGAGGATGCAGCCCTGCTCATCCCCCTTCTGCCTCTCCCTCTTAAGAACTCCCTCTGAGGAAAGGAGGAGGCCTGTGCCTGGTAGAAAGGCCTGTGAAAAGGCCTGCCCCTGCCCCTAGACTGCTGCTTTTGAGAGTTGTCTGCCTTTCCTGGCCTGTGCACTCCTACAGGCGGTCCTGTACTCCTCCATTTTTTCATATAATTCTCGGTCTGCTCCCCAAACAGAGAATTATCCACCACAAGGAAATCCATGGCCTTAGCCTGGGTGTCCTGTGAAAGGCTAGTACATCTGAGCCAAGTCAATCTCTGAAGAGACACAGATGTAGCCATGGCTCGTGATGCTACATCATTAGAGTCTACAGCAGCATGAAATTGGATCTTAGATGCCTCTATTCCATCAGCAGCCACCTCCTCCAGCTCCTTGGCTAGCTGAGGGGGTGCTGTTTAGCCAGTTCCAGAACAGTATCCCATCTGGACTTCTGATATCTGACTGTTTAGGCCATGTAGTTAGCCTGCCTGAGTCCCAAGGAGGATGCCAAGTACTGTTTGTTTTAGCCATGGCATCCAACTTCCTAGAGTCTTTTCTGGGGGTGTGAAGCCAAGGGTATGCTAGCCTCATCACAGGCTGCAGCCTGCACAACCCCAATATGGCTGCATTGCTGGTACAAAAATTCTGTACCCAAGTCTGACAGCATGTACATCCTGTCCATTCACCTGTC